>CM031987.1:15349396-15949396 GCA_018804465.1 Populus tomentosa | reverse complement strand
TGGTTCGATATAGACAATATCAGATTACTAGTTTCTGAATGCGCATATAATCACACTTGTAATGTGCACCTGTCAATACATGCATATCGTTTTAGGCATGTATTGTGGGTGGGCCTGCGTGAAGCCTATCAGAATTGAGATGGATTTAACTGATTCAAATTTTCTGATCCTTTCACATTCATCAAGATAAGGTGTTCACTAGTTGCTGAGTTTTTTTAATCGGATCTGCATCACAATGTTTCGTCTTTCCCTGGAAAATATATAGTCTTCATATTACTGAAGGATAATGATGTCATAGAAAGGCAGTTTCTTTTATCAAGACTAGATAGTTGGAAGTGAAATTTTGGGCATGGAGGAAACACATGCACAACATCTCGACCTTTTTTCTGCTTCCTTGTCTTGTCTTGGCATGGTTGTGTCATGGATCAACTCATCTCAAAACAACTAGATATAAAAGCGGTTTCTTTCGTTGCTGTTTTTGGCATTCGTTTATTGTTACTTACACCCCATCCTGCCCTCTGCAGCTATTTGATGGAAAGGACGGAAGACCCAGATATCCACGCCGGTGGGTTATACTGCCCCCATTCCTGTAGAATACCTGGTATCTCAGCCACTAGCCAGCTGCTTTGGTGCATCATATTTCTGGAGACTGTGCCGCTGTCCAATAGAAAGTGGAGCACACGTTCTCATTGAATTCTCGAAGATCTTTTAAGTCTTTTATTGTAGACAACATAAATTAACGGAGACACCTGGCAATTGGGATACTTCTCTCCACAAGCCTTTATTTCTCTTCCTGTCTTGAATTATCTGGAGTGGATTTACTTAATCGTGTTGGTTTAGTTCACTTATTGAAATGGTGGCTTGGTTATGAGTTTGGTACTTCTTTAGCTCTGTTTTCTTTTTTTCCATTCAAAGTGGGATGTATTATTCCATGGATCTTGCATAAACCTGTATTATTCCATGGATCTTGCAAAAACGCATGGCCCATGTCTTCAACTTGCAATATGGGTTAGGTTGGCTGATAAGTGATATTTTTGCACACTGACCATTGCTAGGTGCCGCATTATGAAACCCAACTTCACGGTCTCGATGTAGACATTGAACTACAGTTCACTAAATACAAATTTTCAAAGCATGCAGGGTATAAGCCACGACAATGGAGGGCTGATGTCCTCTCCTGCTTTTCATGCCAATTAAGGCCATAGCAGTTTTTGAGTGGAGGGTGGGAATTTATTATCCAGATCACATTAGAGGATACACCAGTATAGGAGAAGAGATTTATTTTGCTAAGAGGACGCCATTTTAAGATCCACGAGAGAAGCCTGCATACGACAGGCGATGTGTGAATCGCCTAATTTATCTAGCAGATTTCTTATGCTGCTGAATCTTGAAAAGATGGAAGAACAATGTATATTGAATGAATTAATGAATACAGACCTTAGGTCATGTATTTGTACAGCCAAGGCATTCCTATGAGTTAGGAATGGGAACTACATTACAGGAAAATCAGCTACAATATAGGAACTAAAATAGGAAAATAATATGTACTGATTATCTATTTCTATATAAAGATAATGTCAACATTTATCTTGTCAACACTCCCCCTCAAGTTGGAGAGTGGATATCCTGAACTCCCAACTTGCGAATCATAGGGATGAAACTTTCCTTTCCCAAAGACTTGGTCAGGATATCCGCCAGCTGATGTGTAGAACTCACATATCTCGTGATCACTGAACCGTCTTGAATCTTGTCTCTAATGAAATGGCAGTCCATCTCAATGTGCCTAGTCCGCTCATGGAAAACTGGGTTGGCAGCTATGTGTAAGGCAGCCTTGTTGTCGCAAAACAATAGGGCTGCTTCATGATGTATTAGACCCAAGTCTTTCAATAATTGACGCAGCCAAGTCAACTCACAGCAGGCTCCTGTCATTGCGCGATATTCGGCTTCGGCGGAAGAAAGGGAAACTGTTTTCTGTCTTTTCGATCTCCAGGATATCAATGACGGTCCAAGAAACACACAATAGCCTGTGGTGGATCTCCTAGTGAGCGGGCAACCTGCCCAGTCTGAGTCACAATATGCTCTCAACCTGAAGTCATTATTCGATGAGAAAAATAGGCCTTGACCTGGTGCACCTTTCAAATATCGGACAACCCGAAGTGCTGCTTCCATGTGAAGCTTTCTGGGCTCATGCATAAACCTACTCAAAACATGCACTGCATAGGTTATATCCGGTCTCGAAACTGTCAGATAAATCAATCTGCCAACCAATCTTCTATACTTACTCGGTTCTTTCAACAAAACACCCTGGTCTGATAATTTTAAACCTCGTTCCATAGGAGTGTTAATTGGGGCAGCCCCCAACAGACCCACATCCTCAATAATTTCCAAAGCATATTTACGTTGACAGATAAAAATACCCTTCTTGGATGCAGAAACTTCTATGCCAAGGAAGTACTTTAGATTACCAAGGTCTTTAAGATTAAACTGACTATGCAGGAATTTTTTAGTGTCAACAATGCTAGCATGATCATTTCCAGTTATTAGAATGTCATCCACATATATCAAAAGTGCAGTAAAGAGCTTGCCTCGTGTTTTGGTGAACAAAGAGTAATCGGCTCGAGATTGGATGAAGCCAGCAGAACACATGGCCTCCGAGAATTTTGCAAACCACTGCCTAGACGCCTGTTTCAAACCGTACAGCGATTTATGTAAACGGCACACCAGATTATTCTCCCCCTGTCGCTGAAGGCCAGGCGGTGGAGACATGTAAATCTCTTCTGCCAAATCGCCATGAAGAAAGGCGTTATTCACGTCCATTTGATGCAAGGACCACCCACGGGCTGCAGCTAAGGCAAGCAAGCAGCGCACTGAAAGAATCTTCGCTGTTGGAGAAAATGTATCCTGATAATCTATGCCTTCCAATTGGGTGAACCCCTTTGCTACCAACCGTGCTTTGTGCCTTTCAACTGACCCATCTGATCGGAGCTTGACCTTATAGACCCATCGGCAGCCAATTGGAATTTTACCAGTGGGAAGTTTGGTAAGAGTCCAGGTGCCGTTAGCTTGTAAAGCCTGCAACTCAGAAGTCATGGCCTTCTGCCACTCAGGATGAACAACTGCCTCTGAATAGGACTTAGGTTCACTGATGGTGCCGATTTGAGCAACAAAGGATCTGTAATTGGGCGTGTATCGGTGATATGAGAGGTGGTTAGACAGAGGATGTCGAGTTCCTTTGGTTGGACCCAGCGACAAAGAGAGTGATTGGTCAGTGTAAACATTGTTGCAGACGAAATCCTTGAGCTTGATCGGTGGAACAGTCTGGCGACTTGAGCGACGGAGAGGAATAGGGGCAGGAATGGGGTTATTTGGTGGAGTGGTGGTTGATGAGTGCTCGAATGGTGGAGCTGAAGGAGGTGGCTGTGGGAGTGGTGAAGGTGACGGTGGGTCACGAGGTGAAGGGGACATGTGTGATGGGGTCAGTGAAGGAGAGGAAGATGGGGAATTTGGTAAAGGTGAGGTAAGGTGATTTGGCAGGTAAGTGTCTGATGTGGAAGGAGAAGAATTGGGCCAAGGGATTTCACGGGCCATAATTGGGATTGGGCCGGTTTCGGAAATTTGTGGGCCAGTTTCTGGTGGGTTAATGGGCTGGACAGATGCATATGGAAAAATGGTTTCATGAAATCTGACATCGCGGCTAGTAAAAAATTTTTTATGTGACAAATCAAACAATTTGTATGCTTTTTGTCCAACGGGATAACCAATGAAAATGGAAGGAATGGAACGCTGATCAAACTTATGAGAAATGCGCACATTAGTAGCATAGGTTAGACAACCAAAAACACGGAGATGAGAAAAAACAGGTTTTTTTGAAAAGAGAAGTTCAAAAGGAGTTTTTAGAGAAAGAACTGGAGAAGGCAAACGATTGATTATGTGGACGGCGGTAAGAGCACATTCCCCCCAAAAAAGGGTAGGGAGATGTGCTTGAAATTTTAAAGCGCGAGCCACTTGTAAAATATGACGATGTTTACGTTCCACAACCCCATTTTGTTGCGGCGTGTAGACGCAAGAATGTTGAAAATTGACCCCATGATTTTGAAAAAAAGAACGTAAAGAAATAAATTCTCCACCGTTATCACTTCGAAATGTTTTTATTTGAGTTTCAAATTGGGTCCGAACAAAACTGAAGAAATTTTTTAAAAGTGATTGTGCTTCATTTTTATGTCGCATTAAAAATATCCATGTGAAACGAGAAAAATCATCCACAATGGTAAGAAAATAATGAGCACCAGTAAGGGAAGGATGTCGATAACGACCCCAAATATCACAATGAATTATTTCAAAAGGTTTTATTGAAGAAATAGTACTAGGACTGAAAGGTAAACGACTCTGCTTTGCCAAAGGACATATATGACAAGCATTATTTGACCGAATTGAAAAATTTTAAAAATTCTTGGCAATGAAACTTAAACAAGGAGATGATGCATGCCCTAAGCGATGATGCCAGAGATCGGTGGATGAAATGGTAAGATTGCATGTCGGCAGTTTTGTGGGTGGGGAGGCAGTGTTTATGGTTTTATTCGTCACAAGTGCCGTTAGATAATATAAGCCGTCTCTTTGTTTACCCAAACCAATCATCCTCCTCGTAGCCAGATCCTGCAAAATACACCAATAGGGAAAAAAAGTTATTGAGCAGTTCAGGCCTCTCGTCAACCGACTAACTGATATCAGATCAACTTTGAAAGTAGGAACACAAAGCACATTATGCAGATAATAAACAGAGTTCAAAGGTAGCGATCCTTTGGCGACAATATTGACTTTCTCTCCACTGGGCAGTATAACCGAATGTAATGAACAACTTTTATTTTTACGGAATAATTTAAGTGACGAAGAAATATGATTCGTCGCCCCGCTATCAATGATCCAATCGCGGGAAGTGATTTTAGACAAACCTGGTTTGGTAACCGCATTTGCCTGAGATATAGAGTCATCATTCTTACTAACAAGTGATAAAAGTTGTTTTAATTGATCCTCCGAAATGCCCATGAACTGGCTGCCATCAACTTTGGGATTGGTCTCGGTAATGCTATTGGCTGGAGGCCTGGCCCAAGAACTTTCGGCCACATGATTCACTGTAGGCCTGGCCCTGTTGTTGAAGCTGCGTGAACCCGGCTGGAATCTTCCTCTCGGATGGCCCATTGGATAGCCATTTAATTCATAACACGTCTGGACCCAGTGTCCATTTTCTCCACAGTGGGAGCAATTTGGTCGTCCTCTACCTGCGAAAGTCCCCTGTCTCCGTCTGTCTTGGTTGAAACTTTCTGGTTGTCTCTCCTGCGACCGTGGTTCGTGCGAACCGTATGAACGGTTGAATCGTCCATGTCTGGCTGGGTTGGGTCTTCCTCGAACAGCCATAGCTGCACTGTTGATGGGTTCAATTGTGGCATGCGATGAAGTGAGGATTCGCTGTTTCTCTTCCTGAGAAATTGAAGAATATGCCTGCCGAATTGAAGGAAGAGGATTCATGAGGAGGATCTGCCCGCGAATAGCACTGTAAGAATCATTCAGCCCCATCAAAAATTGCATTAACTTTTGTTGATCCTGCTGTGCCCCATGGGCTGTGTTGTCGTAGGATGCTAATTCATCCCACAGTCCTTTCAGTCTGGTATAATAGGAAGAAACAGACAGTTGTTCTTGCTTGAAATAAGCAATTTCTCGTTGTATCTCGAAAATTCGAGGAGCATTGCTTTGGGAGAATCTCTCATTAAGGTCTTCCCAAACCTCATGTGCAGTAGAGTAATAAATCACACTATTGGAGATGTCTGGACTGAGTGCATTGATAAGCCATGAATGCACCATATCATTACACCGAGACCATGCTGCATAACCTTCGGGATCAGTTTCTTCTGAAGGAATTTTGATTGAGTTGTTGACAAAACCCAATTTGTTCTTGGAATTTAAGGCTAAAGTCATAGCCCTCTTCCAGGTGGAATAATTATCTCCGTTTAGAGGTTTGGAGACTAAAATCAGACCTGGGTGATCGGAGTGATGAGTAAAGAAAGGATTTGAGATGTTTGATTTTGAGGGATCTGCAGGGGCAGCAGGAACGGCTGCTTGATTGTTCATGCCTGTGTTGGCTGATAATTGATTTTTTTCTGTGGACATGGTGACTGGGAAAGTAGATACTGGGTAGCCAATGTAGTGAAGGGAAACGGTGGATCAAGGAAAGTTAGGATCTTTGAATATGCTCTGATACCATGAAAAGATGGAAGAACAATGTATATTGAATGAATTAATGAATACAGACCTTAGGTCATGTATTTGTACAGCCAAGGCATTCCTATGAGTTAGGAATGGGAACTACATTACAGGAAAATCAGCTACAATATAGGAACTAAAATAGGAAAATAATATGTACTGATTATCTATTTCTATATAAAGATAATGTCAACATTTATCTTGTCAACAAATCTATTCATGAGAAAACTGCGAATTGATGTGCCAAAACTACATCTTTTATATGCAAATTCATTCGATCCCTTTGTATTTTATTCGGGTTAGTTGATGTTTATGTAAAGCTCGGAGTTCTGGTGGATATGATTATTGATACTTAGCAGACGTTGACCACTGGTTTTTGGTTTCTAGATCTATAACCAAATCATCATTGCTACTGGTGACATTCTAATGCCTATACAGTATGCACCTTGCTGGGAGGGAATATAAGGTGTTTACACTCAAGAGATTCAGAATTTCCAGCTTTTTTGTCCCAAAACGCACCCGCCCTTGTGATTCATATGCTTCGACTGGCAGCATTGTCCCTGTAAAAGAGAAAGGGTCCGTCCGAGCCATTGAAGCGCACTCCAACCATTATGTGCTGGAAAAGGTAGCTCCAGCTAGCTTGGAATGACCATTTTAGCTAAAAATAAACGCTGGACTATATTATTTATCTAACACAAATCTTTGATTCTTCCATGAATCATGGCTTGCCATTTCATGATCAAGGGAAATTTCCTACCTTTTTACTCGTGAAGGGAAAAGTAGTTATAGAAATGCACGTGTCCAACTCTAGCACGCTCAAATAGTGGACTGTACTGACAGGATTGAAAAAAACTTAAAAAAGGGTAAATGGATGAGCACTAATCAACCATCTCCTTTGTAATATTGAAAGAGATATCTTTGCAGCACGATATCAGTGCTAAAAAATTCGATTATAGTTGACGTGGCTCAGACCCCGACAAAATTTAGGTCAATTTGCCTGTCACTATCGATCTTACAATAAAGTCCCCATATAGAAATAAAATTAAGGTAGTGTACTAACGGCAAGAAAGAAAAAGAAAAAAGAAAAAAGAGGAGGCAAAAATAAAGAAAACAGGCGGAGGAGCAACAAAAAAGAAAATGACTGGAAAACCGGAAGGAGCTGTATCGAGCAAGAAATAATAACTCCAGACAGGCAGGAATAGGATTGGATTAGGGAAGATTAAAATAATAATAATAATAAAAAAAAAGAGCGCATGACGCGTTCCCCTCTGTAAGTTGTGCCCACAAAATAAAAATAAAAATAAAAGAATCTAGCGGCTCACAACGCATCTCGCGTTGCATATATTTTGAGCTTCTTCTTTTCTCATTCAAAAAGAGAAGAAGGCTAGGCAACCCACCTCAAAAACATTTTAGTTTGTTTGTGTGCTGTGCGTCGTCTAGCTTTCTCTATCTCTCTCAAATTCCTTCCTCTCCTTTAACAAGGTCCATTTCTTCCTCCTCTTTTCGATCAATCGCTGTTCTCTCTTCTCGATCTGTTATTTAGCAGCCTCGATCTGTGCTGTTTTTTATTTTGCATTTTGCTTCATAAAGCTGGGGATCTTGTAATGTGCTTGCGACTCATGCTGAGAAATCATTTCTTTTTGTTCCTTTAATTTTGATCGTCTGTTTGGATCTGATTTTGTGATCAATTTATTTTTTTTTGCTAAAATCTGAAAGAAAATTGGGAAATTAGCGACGAAGAACGTAAAACCCATTAGAATCATAATGTTGGAAATGGAGTTGTTGCATTCGCCTTTTTTAGTGGATGTCTATGTTTTAATTTAGCATGCAATTGGTATGTTGCGTTAAAGAAGAACGTAATTTCGCGAGATTTGCCTGTTCTCTTTAATCATTTATTTGCAGATATTCACAAATGCTTCGATGCATTTTGATTTGGATGCGATTTATCTGTCCATTTTCTGATTATTTTTTAATTCCAAATATTTAGTTTTTACTAGTTTTTAAAAAGACAGAAACACGATGGTTGATTTGCTATTTCATCCTCGTTAATATTAAGTATTTAGTTTTGTGCAATGAGCTACGAATCTATAATGAATGTGGTGTGATTGATTTGTTTTGTGTTGCTTTACTTATATATATATATATATATATATATATATATATATATATCCTCTGCTTCGTTTGTTGTGTTGCTTTACTTTACTTTATGCTAGTTGCAAAATCTGGTTTGATTCTGTCTAATAATTTGAATAAACAGTGTCATGTACTTATTACGAGATGATTTTGATGATCTTCAAGAAGAGAAAATGAAGTGATGAATCTGCTTTGGTTGATAAAAGAAGTCCGTACCTTTTTGTTGATTGCTGTTTGGTGTTGCAGGCATTAGAAGATGGCAGAAGCCGAGGATATTCAGCCACTCGTTTGCGATAATGGAACTGGAATGGTCAAGGTATGTGATTCGACTATATTGTGTTTGTAGAAAGTGTAAGTTTGGCAGGGATTATTTGAAACTTTGTTTTTAGCATGATCTAGAAAATAAGCTCCAAGTTGTTGGAAATTTTATTAGATTTCTTTCTAGTGTTACTTGCTTTCGGTAGGAAGATGTTTTCTTATGGTAGTTTTTTCTGTTATGAAGAAATCTGCGTTAAACAGATTTAATTTTCTAAACTAGTTGCTTTCTTTGTTTTCGTGCATTGTTTCTGGGAGAAATTAATTTCAATATTTGCTTTTAGGCTGGCTTTGCTGGAGATGATGCTCCGAGAGCTGTGTTTCCCAGTATTGTTGGTCGACCACGGCACACTGGTGTCATGGTTGGTATGGGTCAGAAGGATGCCTACGTAGGTGATGAAGCACAGTCGAAAAGAGGTATCCTTACCTTGAAGTATCCCATTGAGCACGGCATAGTGAGCAACTGGGATGACATGGAGAAGATCTGGCATCATACCTTCTACAATGAGCTTCGTGTTGCCCCAGAAGAGCACCCAGTGCTCTTAACGGAGGCTCCTTTAAACCCCAAGGCTAATCGTGAGAAGATGACTCAGATCATGTTTGAGACCTTCAACACTCCTGCTATGTATGTCGCCATTCAGGCTGTTTTGTCCTTGTATGCCAGTGGTCGTACAACTGGTAAGTTGTTAAGTGATTTGACTGAGACTTAAAGAGGGTTCAAAATGAAAATGTAGATTATTTGCCAAAATTTCCATTACCGATTATTTTTAAGAGGGCTAAAAATGAATCTGTTGTTTAGGTTGATGCTTGGAACTTGTATTCCATCAATCTAGATTTATGCAGAGTGTTCTCCTTGCTATTTTGTCTCCTTTCCTTTTGTTTTTCCTCAGTTGGGTTGAGACAGGTGGATGTTTTCTATTTGTTTTTGTTGGCATGGTCAATTTCTTTTGAAATCTTGAGTTTTCTTTGGAATGCATTTTTTTTGTTCTATGATACCTTATTTGATGATTGTGGTTTTGCCGTGCAGGTATTGTGCTGGACTCTGGTGATGGTGTCAGCCATACAGTCCCCATATACGAGGGGTATGCCCTTCCACATGCCATCCTTCGTCTTGACCTGGCTGGTCGTGACCTCACTGATTCCTTGATGAAGATCCTTACTGAGCGTGGTTATTCTTTCACAACCACAGCTGAACGGGAAATTGTGAGGGACATGAAAGAAAAGCTAGCTTACATTGCTCTTGACTACGACCAAGAGCTAGAGACCTCCAAAACCAGCTCAACAGTTGAGAAGAGCTATGAGTTGCCTGATGGGCAGGTTATCACCATTGGTGCTGAGCGATTCCGTTGCCCAGAGGTCCTCTTCCAACCTTCAATGATCGGAATGGAAGCTGCAGGCATCCACGAGACCACATACAACTCCATCATGAAATGCGATGTCGATATCAGGAAAGACTTGTATGGTAACATTGTTCTCAGTGGTGGTTCAACTATGTTCCCAGGAATTGCTGACAGAATGAGCAAGGAAATCTCAGCACTAGCCCCAAGCAGCATGAAAATCAAGGTGGTTGCACCACCAGAAAGGAAATACAGTGTCTGGATCGGTGGCTCTATCTTGGCATCCCTTAGCACCTTCCAGCAGGTTAGTTGAAATCTATGATGTATACATGAATGGTTCTTTCTATAAGCTTAATTTGACATTGATTTCTGACTGGAATGTTTTCTTGCTTGTTTCTTTGATTCCAGATGTGGATTGCGAAGGCAGAGTATGATGAGTCTGGACCATCAATTGTGCATCGGAAATGCTTCTAAATGCTTAAAGCATGGGATTGTCCAAGAAAAAAGAAAAAAAACTGCTTGATTTCTCGGATAGAAGTGCACCTTGCCATCCTTTTCATTCTAGCTTTGTTATCCATCTATGTTTATTCTCATGTTGCAGTGATGATTTTGAAAAGGCGAGAAGTTGATTGCCAGAACGGTCCAATTCTTTCATTATTAATATTCCTAGATGTTTTGACTGTTAAAATGTTTATCTTTTGTACCCTAAAACCCTTAATTTTGTTAATGGATTTTTGCCTCTTTGTTTTTGTGTAAAAAAATTTTAAAAAAATTTATTTTTATTTTAAATTAATATTTTTAGATTATTTTTACGTTTTTATATTAAAAATAATTTTTAAAAAAATAAAAAAAATTATTTTAATATAATTTTAAATAAAAAATATTTTATAAAGCAACTCTTCCATGCATTCGCATGTCAATTACAACAATATTCCACGTGTAGAAACAACATGGAACCGAATCTCATTAATAGCCTGACATCAATAGGGATCCAACTTACAAGTACACCTTCAAAATTATAAGGATAAATTTGGCAATAAGCAAATAAAATTAAAAAATATATATATTTAAATTAAAAAAAAAACAATTACTATCACAGTAAAAGAAACCTAAGAAATCCGTCTGGGGTTTGCTTTATTAGTGTGACCAATATCGCCGCATGTCACATCAACACTAGGAAAACACCATTACCATATAGTATATACTGCTGCCGTGCAGAAAATAGATTGTGTACTATCTCTATTTTTAAAAAAGGTACCAATTTATTTCCGGGCTTGGGTTTGGCCAATGAGTGTCGGGAATACTGGTTAAGGCCATGTATTGACTAATAACTAATATATTCTTGACATTGCCAAAAGTATGGGCTACACCGTCGTAAGAATATATAAATGATTTTAGGATACTTGATCAGAAATTAGTTATTTCTGGTTTTTGTTAGTTAAATATGGGGATAATTATATAATATTCAATTTCAGACATTTCATTTATATAATTTATAGTGATTAGATTAAAATTAAAATTAAAATTCAAAACTCACTAATTAATAGTAAGAATATAACTGCTCCTTAACGAATGTTCTAAGAGCAACCGCTAGTTTTTTCCTTAAACATACGTGGTTAAGATAAATGGTGAATCATGAGTCTTGTAAAGATTAAAACACAATATATCTACTTCATAAATTTTGTAGGAATGATTTATGCATCGTAACAATTATTCTTTGACATTTTAGCCGAGTCTTTTTTTCTAGGATCCGAGTTTTCAGTTTGGACATAACGCAGGCAAAACTCGGGGGACACAGAGAGGGAGCTCTGACCTATAATTGGGCCGGATTCAATTCATCCTCAGTCCAAGTAGTAGCCCAAACTATGATCCATCTTCTTAGAACTTCACAGAAGAAGTTGGTACCTGCAGTCCAAGAATCCATCGGTAGTTTCTGAAATCCAGAATGAGTAAAAAATTCGGAGCAGGAAAGCAGCCCACGGGCACTCCTTCACTAGGGTGGTCCTTCGTTGTTGCCATCGTTTCGCTTCTTGCCGGCGCTTCAGTTGTCCATAGCATCTACAAACCCAACCTTGTAACAATATTCTTCTTCAATTCTCTCTTTGCATCTTACATTTTCTTTGCTCACAACCTGTTCGATAAAATGTCTAACTCGAGTCTTCTAATTTTTATTCTTGTAGACTCTGCCTCCAGTCGAAAGTGTTGATGCTGCTGCCAAGGAGAAAGAGACTGGAACAAAGTGAGTATTTCTTCGCTTTTTTCCACACAATACAGGTGTCTGTATTTCATGGTAGGGATGTGAACAAACTTTTGAATTCTACAAGACATTTTTATTCTTTTACGTTTTCTGTATTTTGCTAAATATGCCGTCTGTTTAATTAAGAACACTGATCACTTGGGCGGTCCAGGGAAACGTGGGGTTTTTTTAGGGTTGATTTGCTCCTCTTTACAATGATGATTGGCATAGTAAAATACTTGGGAATATTTTGGGGTGCCATGTTATTATGTTTTTTTAGATATCAAGTTTTTAGCTTCTTTTCAATATATGTGAATGCTAACTCTTATCAAGCATTAAGATAAGAGCTGTATTTTTTAGCTACCAAACCCCTGAATCTCTCGTGTTAACTTACGAGCGCTTCCCCCCCCCCCCCCCCCCCCCCCTCTTTTTTTTTTTTGAGAAATAGTCCATTTTCAAGTAGCTTCAGTATTCTCTGAGATAGTTTTCTAACTCTCGATCTCCAATTGAACCTGCAATTGAAACCAAAAAGGTATAAAAATTGGAGGCTATAACCCATAAAATTGTACATTGATTAATTTGTTAATTAGAAACTACACCGACCCTTTCTCATGGACAAACTGGAAGCTAATCATCTCCTTAATGGCATCTTTATCACACTGAAACTCTTCAGCAACTCATAGAGGTCCATGGGTTATTAGCAGGTGTTCCAATAGAAGCAGAGTCTTCCAAGAGACTCTCCAATTTTTCCTATCAAATTTCATCAACCTGAATTGGCAGCCAAGAAGGAACTTAAATCCTTCAGCATAATATAAGTTTCAAAAGACAATAGGAGGACAAATAGATTAATCGAATCCCAATAGACAAAATATAAACCTCTTGTGTAGAGTGTCCACAATTCTCCAGAAATCATCAACCTCGAAGGCAGCCCGTGAAATAACACCCATGCTGCGTGTATCCGGATCCCAAAGTTCTCCATTTCTGATCTCTTCTGTCAAACTTTATGGCGAAAAACGCAACAGATTCAAGACAATTTGAACAAATAAAAGAGTAAACAAATAATTGTATGGCATCAGAATGGTATAAATTAACACAAATGATATGGAGTATTAACGTACAGTTAGTTCTGTTGGCGTAACATCAGTTAGCGCCAAACGAGCAGTCTTGATTTTCTCTTTGAAGGAGGAGGAAGCTTGCCTCTTGAATTCATGGAGAAGAGGGCTACCCATCTTGCTGCTTTTGTTTAGAAGCATAGCCATGTTCTTTGACATCCATGAATAGAATATTTCACTTTGGATTTTCTCCCGGAATTCTCAGTTGTGTACGTAATACATGCGACTGCTCCATCAACAGCAACAAACACCAACTACTCTTTAAAAGTGCATGTTTGCGTATGCAATGAGAGGGAAAAGACATGAAATGTAGGTGAATATTTAAAGATAGAGGAAGTAGAAAGCCTGACTGAGGATTTTGGACAGACTTGGGCTTTGCAATTTGTGGCCACTCACGCCCAAACCACCCTAAAGAATGGGCCTCCTATCAGACTTGAAATTAGATATCAGACCGGTCCAGGCCTGTATATATTTATTTGTTCTTTTCATGGTTCAGCCCAGTTATCAGCCTTGTCAACATGGAGCGTGCTGGTTAGGCTTTTCTTTGATCCTGATTCTCTTTCTCAAACCCACAAACATGTCATCGTCAAGATTAATTATCAGGATCTGAAGCACACAAAATCTATGACCTTAGCCTTTGCTTTTCAGACTTTCACCACTTCGTAACCCGTTTCGCGTTTTACATCTTCAGGTGATGAATACTAATTTGCCACCATTAGAAAAAAAGAAAGATGCAAACAGAAATTAAAAGGCCAGAATCAATTTTTTTTCCGTGTGCCTTTTATTTTTTGGGCCCATTCAGGTTAGGAAAGAAAGTGTTTGCTGATGAATTCAATATCAATTTTTTGGGCCCATTACAGAGTCTACAATCTGCAAAAAGTAATGCTTGATGTGTGCCAGCATATATAAAACTGAAAGGATCCTACTAACACCCCCCAGTTTCATATGATTGAATGAACTGCATAATTTGATCATATGATTCTAAGTTCTGAAACAATAATATCATGTTCTTTAAATGGAACGAAAAGATGTGCTCCACAAATAGCATTACAGATTGAAACCGCAGAGTTAGAATCGTGTTCATTGCAACAGCGTATTCCATGGTTCGTATACCCTAAGCTTTTGACTAATCAAGTGCCAGAACCACTCTAGTGCCAAGAACGCCCGGAAGATCGCAACAGTTGTCAAAAATAAAATCCAAAGAAAAGTCTCAGCTGCTAATTTTCCACATTCTAGTTCTATATCCCACGGACATGAGTGCTAGCTCCCAGAGCATGTTGGGAATGCTTAAAAGATTCACCTTGGATCCCGGAATTTCAGACCAGTTTACAGAAATCTCAATCATCGGGATACCAAACCATTTGCATAGGAAAATCAACTCAACATCAAAGCACCATCTGCACAAAGTACATGTTGATGTGTCAGTCCCTGTTAAGAGATTCAGAGCCAAAGTACAAAAAGCAAGCAGAGTAGCAAAGAAAGAAGAAAAAAGGTTAAATCAGAATTCATTAGATTTTATGGTAACCACATAGGGTGATAGTTTGATAGAGTAAGGAGCAACAAGTAACATGTGGGAATATAAATATCAGTATACCTGTGTTTTCTTCTAATGATTTTTAGAAGATAGGAGCAGAAAAGATACAATTACTCGATATCTTTAAGAGTTTATACTTGCCTCTTCAGCCGGATGTTTGTGAAAAGCTTTCTGGCAGCAGCCCTGGTGAACATCTTAAAACCACACTGGAATGCATGAAAGACCACGTCAAGAAAAAGAAGGCATATTTACAGCATTACTGTTTATGATCTTCAAGCTTCGACTAAAAAATAAAGCCTGCTAGTGTCAAACTAACAACCACATATGCCGGCATGAGTAAATACTGCAGAAAATTACCTGTGTATCACGAATTCCAGAACCAGCAGTCAAGAGAACCACAAGATGAAAGCCTTTCATAAGAAAATTGCGGTACCACTTCCTCTGAGACATGAAGGCAAGCAGATCAACTAAAGGCAATTATAAAATAAGGATGCTGAAGCAAAAAATCAAGAAACATGTGAATTAGTGAGAAGCATCAATAAGACTGAACTGTAGCCAAAGCCTTCTCCTCAAGGTGAGCACGGGAACCAAAGGCAGCAAGTGGAATATCAGATATTCTAAAACTTGAATCACTAGCTGCTGACTCTCCTAAACAGAACTCCTTTGTAGCAACTGCATGGATCTGATAGGTAAAACATTAGATAGTCTGAAGTGATGTTTCACAATAGCTGAACTTCTTTTTCTTAAAAAAAGAAATTTGCAAGGTTTTACCCACTAGAAAAAGCAACTGCTAAAACGAACCTGATTTTCTAGTTTCTCTAAGTCAGTAACCTTGGTTGCCCCATCAGCATCCAGCATTAAAAGTAGTTCACCACGTGAATGAAGCATGCCCTGTTTTACAATGCTTTCACATAGGTAACAAGCTTCAATGAGTTGTTGTTATGAACACGGGAGAAAACATGGGTCCACCAACAGCATTAAAGGTTACATAGCTGAATCAAAGAACAGCTTAGATTATACTCACTTTTCTAATCGCCTCTCCTTTGCCATGATTTCTACCAAGAAGGATAATCCTTACATTGTCCACTGTGTATTTCTTTACAAAGTCAAAAGCAACTCGTTTTGTCGCATCAGCACTTCCATCATCAACAATCACCACCTGTCCAGAAACTTATATATTCAGACAATGTAGAGCTAAAGAAAATGCTAGGAACATAACACATCCTCAGTAGTTCATAACAGCAATAACACATGGCAGAACACCAATCACTATATAGTGCTCAAATTTGGGGTAGGTGTAGAACAGCAATTAACAAAAGGTTTTCAGCCTAATTAGTACTTTTTAAAAAATTTTGATGAAAGGAATAAAAGTTAACATCTTGATGGGATGCTTGGTAAGATTCTCTTTTCTTTCGTTTCCAATTACAGTACTGCTACTTTCACCAAAATATCCTGAAACCACTATCAGAAAAATCTCATTCATTTGATGATTCTCACAACTGTATGTTATGCACTATCATTGATCACTAGCTGTGAAATAAGTCAGATAAACCATCAGAGTTAAGAACCAAAGGGTACCTCATAAGTAAATGACTTGTCCTTTGCTGCACGCTGTTGAAGATAACTACAGAGTGAAAACATAAATAACATTATAATCTTATAGTTTAATTCTAGTGCAGATAGTTATCAATCCAATAAATTACTTTATGAGATCTCTACCAGGAAACAATATTCCCCATCTCTAATCCTCATTTTCTATTATACTATGCAACAAAACAAGATGTGCACACTAATGGATTGAGAAAAAAAATGAACACTCTTTTGCATGCCCAAGTTGCCAACCAACAAGAGCATATTGCTCATGCAGGTCCATGTATACAATTGAGTTTCCTTATCACCAAGTTCCTATTTAATGATTGTCTTTGTCTGACTATCATTTTTATTTCTTGAATTTTGCATATCATGAAACGAGAAAGAATAATCAATCTTCTCTTTTGAGTGGAAATGCAATGCACCTAAAATGCTATAATAGTCAGAGCCTCTTCTTCTTGCTCAGTACAGACTCCAAAATTAAAAAACAAGACCACTATACTACACTAAAATTAATTTGCTTCAACCTACTTGATGGTTTCATCAAGAGCTCCTGGAAGTCTATACTCTTCATTAAACGCAGGGATAACCAAAGATAAATATTTCTCGGCCGGATCATGAATATGAGGACATGGAACCTGTAACAAAATGGTTTCAAAAATAGTCAGATTCACTAAAAATATCTTTCATATTTTATTAGATGGCACTACACATATGCTAGCAACATATAATAATGATCTAATTATAACAATCCCACTACTTCCACTTCAAAATAACTCATTTTCTGCAAGGATACATTTCACATTTAAGTGTTAGTACGAACAATCAAAGCCGAGAGAACCCAAAACACACAACTCAATTTGAGTAAAAAGGGTTATATGTTGGTTCTTTCTTAAGTAACCTAACCAGAGAAGCTTCCCAATTCATCAATTGTAGAGTTAAAACCATTCTAGACCATAGAAAATTACTATAAAAGAACCTCGATAAACAGCTGCAGCATCGGGTCTCGATTAGCAATTCATATTATATAATGCACATCCAAACAAACAAACAAAAGGATAAAATATTTACGCCGTGAAGGTTGTTGTTTCTTCACCATTAAAGCGCCATTTCGTTAATAACATTGGGCTCATCTATTTCTGTACTTCCTCTACTAAAAAAACTAAAAGGCCAACAAATACCCAAAATTTCCTGCCAATTACCCAACCAAATCCCTAAATTAGGCAAAACAAAACAAACAGCGACAATTAAACTTTTTGAAAGCCAATGAAGCATCTTGATTTTACCTGTTTCAAGGAATTCGGATCCTCGAAGATAGCATGATCATCAACATGCCTAAAGAAAAAAATTAGTCAATCAACACGGATTATATCTGATATCATAAAAAAAATAGATTTGATTCATTAGAGAATTGAAAGAAGAGGAGAGGAGATACGTGTTATTGTGTCTTCTTCTATAAGCTTCCGATACGATTGCAGTAACCAAGAACGAGGCTATGATCAAAATTAATGCTACCAAGACCTCTGCAATCGTCCATAGCAACCCCATTCTCTCTTAGCTACTCTCTCTCCTCTCTCTCTCTCTCTCTGAGTCCTCCACTACTACTTTGACAAACATATTTTCATCACGTCCTTACTCCGCATTCCTCAATTACAAAAAGAAAAATTGTTAATTAAGAAAAATTATATCAAGTTGTTCACAAAGTCTGTCTAGCTCAGACGGCGCAAGAACCTTGTGGTCTGAGTTCAAGCCCACGGTGGCGCTCGCATTTTGAGTATTACTCGCACAACCCAGCGGCGTCGCTTATTGTTGTGAAGCCCACCTTCAGAAGCTTGGACCGAAAGAGATGGGAATACCTGGGCCCAAAACTCCATAATCTTTAGCCACCGGATGGCTATGTTGATCAAATGATATGGTGGGCTTTAAAAAAAAAAATGTATATCGGTTTTATACGAGAGACCAAGTTTTTTACGTTTTTAAGGTTTATGTCCCGTTTTTGCAGTGCCAAGTTGCTTTTGTAAAAAAATTAACTTTTTTTTATTTTTAATTAATTTTTTTTATATTTTTTAATTATTTTAATCTGTTGATATAAAAATAAATTTTAAAAAATAAAAATATATAATTTTAATATATTTTTAAACAAAAAATATTTTAAAAAATAATTATTATAAAAATAATCACGCTCTAACTTAACCATTTACACTTGAGTTATTCATTTCTAAAACTGTTTTTTAAATCCAAGAAAACAGAGATGATAACACTGGAAAAGTGGAAGTTGTTAACCAATTACTGTATTTAAAAGTATGGATATGGTTATTTTTTAAAGTTTTTTTATTTATAAATATATTAAAATAATATTTTTTATTTTTTAAAATTTATTTTTGATATCAATGTATTAAAAAAATCTCAAAATATATATAAAAAACATTAATTTAATACAAAAAATAAAAAAAAAATTAAATTTTTTAAAAAATATTTTTAAAATACAAAAACTTTAACTATTTCAAAGAGCACATAAAAATGAAATAAATAAGGATACAATTGGGCGTGTTTACATTGTATTTTAAAAAAAAAAAATTAAAAAAATTTGAATTTTTTTTTATTATTTTAAATTAATATGTTTAAGGAGAGTGAAGCGGGAGTCAAAATGTTTGGAATCAAATCATGTTGTTAACGTGCAATTTTGTCAAGTTAATAGCAGTATCGTTTCTTTGACAACTTTTTCAACGTACTTAGCTATAAGTCAAGCCCTATAATTGATCCAAGGCACAAATACCATGGTGTTCTTTCGGCTGAAGAGATGTCAGATCGATGGTCTAATTATGCAACCACTACATTAGTGTTCCGCGTTGATATAGCTTTTCCGGTTAATTGTTTTTTTTTAATAAATTTTAAAAAAATATTTATAGTTGTCATTTAATTTTTTAATATATATATATATATATATTTAATTAAAATTGATGTGATAAAAAAATTTTACATGTAAAATAAATAAAAAACAAGTCTTCATAAATAAAAAATATATTATTTTATATTCTATAAAAATTAAGTTTGAAATGTTGCGGTGAAGAAAACAAAAAATATTTAATTAACTAAATATTTTTTTCCACGTGCTGAGCAAAAAAAAAAAACTACCATCCACTCCCTTTTGAAAATCAACCATAAAAGAACATCCAATGCAAGTCTTGCTAAACAAGTTTGAGATTGTGGTTTAAAAAAAAAAACAAAAAAAACAAATACAAAGCACTTTGCATTCTCCCGTGAAAAACTCTGTGATATTTAAAAAATAAATAGTAGTATTTTATTAGTTATTTTTTATTTTATTAAAAAAATATAAAATTTTTGAATCATAAAAGTGATAATAATATCTTCATTTAAATTTATTTTTAAAAAAAACAAAATAGACTCTAACCAGTAGCATCGGACTATTTACTTAATTTCTCCTTTTACCATTACCAGCGATGATGTATTTTCAGGCATCTCCTGCATTTGTAAATTCCTTTTACATCACTAACGGATGATGATTTAGAACGATGTATGAACATGCAATTCCATCCCAATAACTCATCCATCCCCAGCATAAGTACACCGAAAATCTTTGAATATATACCGCCACCCTGTTTTAATTTGATTCTGCTCTTCCCTAGGTTCTTGGTTCCATGGAAGCTAAGAAGAAAAAAACTGCAAGGAAATTTTAAATTCTGTAGATACCATGTGAGGCCCGGCGATACTTGTGATGAAACAGCAGAGAGTACCTAATAACACCTCTTCTGATGCAGTACTCGATCCTCTCACGTACACTTGTCTACGAGTAATTCAACTGTAAATACACTTGCGAAGCTGTACTCTTCTTTTTTCTGGAGCAGAAGGAAAGAGATGTCCATGATTCTTGTGAAAAAGGGGGTTTGCAGATGGGCCTTCCCATGGCATGATTAAAGCCGTAAGGAGGAGTGTGATAAAGAAAAGGATTTTCTGCTCTTACCCCACTTTTGTAGACCATAATGCTTTTGTAGAGGTGGAGGGGTTGGCCCTTAACCTGCTCCCTGTTTTGCTTTCTAACATGCCCCAGAGGTTGTTTTTTCTTTTATTGACCCGACATCATCACCATATATCCTTATCATCAAGCCTATAAAACAACAAATTCTCCGGTCACCGTGTAAATTAACCCTTTCTTAGTACTTGCTATATAATGCTCATATAAGAACCTTTTAGATCTTGAAGAAATTTTTGACGTTATGGTGAAATGACACGACCGGATTATGACTGACATGACAAATGGGTTTGAGTTTGTCGAATGATCAGTGTTAGGTTCAGCTTTTTATTATCTTCTCAATCCTTTCATATTCTTAGTAACTGCATAGCTCCCTGCATTGAGCCATGGATAGAGATGAATAGTGCCGATCCTTAGTTAACCCTGTAATTGCCATCAGCATCTCTGCAGCGTAACAGGACTCAAACAGTACTCTTTTCTCGTAAATTGTGTTCAAGATCAATTTGTTAGAACTTAGATCCAACCCGTGAGCTCAAATGTCGAAGTTACACTTGCAGATTGCAGCCCTACAGTTGGTGTTGGAGTTAAAACTTACTATTCCAGTGGTATTATTTAACTACTTTCACATTTTGTCATTTTACATAACGTCAAGATTTTCTTCAAAATCTAAAAGGTTCTTGTATGACGTTATGTGCAAAATTAGCACACTAATATCTTCTTAGAACACTTGCACATGTCAGTCAAGGAGCACTCAAGCAAAAATTAAAATACTGTAGAATGTAGATTATTGCCTGTAAAGGAATATTCTTCAAGAATAATTTTCTTGGCTATATTGTTAGCAGCAATTTGAAAAAAGACAACAGAAATGGTAGAAGGAAATGAATAAATAATAAGTTGTCCATGAATATTGTGCAAGACTCATCACAAGAGTATAATAGTACACTCCTTCCATTTGAAAGAGCTTTGATATGCCAGGTAGCTGTGCCACTGCCCAAACTGCAACATCAACTTGCAGATTGAGACATTGAATTCACCACCAAATAAACTCGAATTTATCCAGTATTTATTTAGACTAAAAATAAACTCCTTTTGTTAATTAGAACAAATAGAAAATCCCATACGCGATCCCCCACAAATAAACCAATCCCCCCATCGTTAAGGGAAAAAAAGTACTAAAACCATCAAAAGAAAAGGCCTAAAACTATATTTAAAAAAAAAAAAAAGCAGGAGCAAAAATAAGCATGCCTAGTGAGCCATAGCGACCTGGGGTGATGCATAGTTGATGCTTCTCTGATGAGGCATGGCAAGCATAGCAGTGTGATCCAAGAAATCATTGAGGGCAACCACAGACTGTAATATCATCTTTAAATCATCTGCACAAGAGAATCCCTGGTTGCCTACACGTCTAACTGCATAGACATAAAAAGTAATGCATCCTTTTCTAAACTTAAACCTCGCCATTTCACATCCATTCAGGCCTCTTATAAGTTTCTTGTTCACTTCTCCAAGTGGTATCTCTGGTGGCCACACTCTGTCAACAGCCAACTTCATGGACTCGGATTCAAAGACAAATAGTAGTACTTTGGATTTCTTGGTACCAAGACCAAGTGTTAAGGTATGCCAAGCATGGTGTGCTAATATAGTGAAGTTTGTAGGCAGAAAAGCTGTTGTTGAAGGGAAAGCGGCCTTACTGTTGTTGCTGTTCTTGTTCGTTGGTGGATAGGAAAGGACTTTTAGCAGCTCAAGAGGCCTTGCTCGCCGGATTGTGAAAGATTTTACAATGAACTGGCCTCCAAAACGAAGACCCTTCACTTCTGAACTAGCCTTGAAAGAAAAATCTGATGATGGCTTGCTGGTTTGCTGGTTTGGGTGCTGGTGTTTTTGCTTCTTATTGTGTTTCTTCTTCTCCTTCTCTTCCATGAGGTTTGTGAATTCCTTGGTGGAGGCGGTTTTTTTTTGTTTTTTTTTTTTGTTGTCTGTGATGGCCAACCACTCTATAGCTCTTCAAGATATGTAATGTAGTATGAATTTTCTCTTGTCTGGATTTTCTTTTGTATATGGAACGTTATTAAGAGTCAAAAGGAGGGTAACCACTTTCCACAAATTAAATCATCTTTATATTATGCTATCATTATCAGTGTTTGTTATGTATGTCATCCCTTCATTAAAAATTAGGTTTCTTTTACATGTATTCACTTAAGTTTGATTGTCCTAATATTGCGTGTTATTATATTTTAATTCTTGAGTGAGCCACTTGAAAAAAAGTTATTGGCTGCCCTCGTATTTTGATCACACAATTCTGATCATGATGCTGCCACTTCTTTTTCACTCAACTTTTTGCTGTTTGCGCACCTTTTATTCACACGATGCTTCTCATGAAAGTGCTATGTGGTTGCACATATAAAATGTATGGAATGGATAAATAGTGTACGCGTAATTCCGAAAAGACTGATGCCAATTGCTTCTGTAATTAATAGTAGATTAATAGAACGTGGTTCTCCGCGGTTTGGACTTCCTTTTTAAAATATACAAAAATTTGTAAAAAGTACTAAAAGTTTTTGTTTTGATATTAAACTTGATTTAATAGATTAATTTTAAAATCTTACAACCTAATTTTTTATTTATTTTAAGTTTTAAATCAAATAATGTGAAAATTAATTTGAATTAAATTGATTGTTTTTCAATATAATTTTAGGATCATTTGATCATTATGCGAATTAAATTGTATCTAGATTTTTTATTATATAAAACTATTTAACAAGAAAAACTGATTATTTTTGTTGCTAGATTCCTCACCAACAAATTAGCATTTTATCTTTCTAATCTGGAATCTAGCGCCCTCATCTCTCTCTTACAACCAAAAAAGAATTGAAAATGAATAAAATGATATTTGGTATCAAAATTGAATTTTGTAAAAGTTTTGAGGACCAATAACCTAATAAATAAAAAAGATAGAGGACTTAACTTAATTTTTGACAAATATTCTCAATTTGTCATCTATGTTTTTCGTTTTTTTCCCTCTAGCCATTTTTCTTTTAATTTAACTCTCCTTTACAAAAAAAAAAAAAAGAATCAATCGGGTATCAAATTAATTTTTTTTTAAAATTATACTATTTAATTCACAGTATAATATGGATAAACAATGTTTTTATGAATAATAAAAACATCACATGTTTTAAACTTTACGTATGATATACATAGCAAAGTAAGTATATTGATAACACTTTTCTACCACGATCTGTTTATAGAGATTTTCACAACTTTTTAGACTTAATATTGCTCAATAACATCCATCACAAAAACCCTTTTGCCAGACCCAACATCTGTGCATGAGTACTGCAGCATGTGCCGCTAGGAGAGATACAAGGGGAAATTATTCCCAAATTGGGCTCATAAGCTCACTAACAGAGGGGCAGGACCACATTATTGGCAACTCCAAACTGGAAAAAACACCTTAATCAAGAAGATAACATGTTCCTAGAATCATAATCACACCCATTAATTTGTTTAATTCTTCTACTGACTTTTTAACTATAATTTTATCTCCTCGGACAAGATTTTAATGTACCCGGGATGTTGAACTAACATTAGGCAGTATGTGGCTATCTGAATACAACAAAAGACACGATTACAGACACTGGTTTTGCTGTCAATTACACTCAACAGAACCCCAGTGCGCAACTGGAACAGTGGTTAGATCAGCCATGGGCTGTAACTGGACCCATTAACAATTGTTTGGTGGAGGTTGTTCAGAGAAAAAGCTTAATAAATGAACTGTTTTTTCTGAAAAGAAAGAGGTGGTTGCCTTTGATTCTGTATGTTCTGAGAGGGATAGAGAGATGACGCTCACCTCATTTTTGACAACCCATTACATGTCTTCCCATTAAAGTTGTTTCCTTCCAAAGGCACCATTGCCTTTAATCATTTCACGGGAAAGAAATTCCAGTCCAGAGGTGCTGAGAGAGAAGACCAGCTGAGAGCAATAACTCTCGCAACGAGGGCCACCTCCCCATGGGCCAAACCAAAAAAACCTGCCAGGGTTTCATCATTGATCAATTGCTTTCATTTCTCATCCCCTCAATGAAAGTCATAATTCTGTGGCAGTAATGACACTTTCCTTTCTGAACAAATACTAAAACGTTATTTTATTTTATTTTGTGATTTGTCGAGTATAATCATGACTGCATGTGAGTCCTAGGTTCAATTGACAGGAGTTGTTGGGATCAACTAATTAGTACCATGTCCTATACATTGTTTGGGCCCCAAGTTTTAAGCTTTCGTGGCGTCAATTGCATGTACCATAATTGAGATATAAGTAGGTGGCGAGTACTGTCATCCTAAATCCCAAGAAAGTTGGCTCAGAGATCATAAAAGTTCATCTCTAAGCATGAAATCACACCTACATCTGCTTAACTGATACAAAACCTATCAATAATTGATCAAATGGGTGTCGGTCGCGGATAGGTAGAGTTGAATGGTTTGCAAGTCATTCTCAAAACAAGCAACGGCTACGATTCCCGAAAAAAAGAGAGTAGGCAAACTCTTATTTTCAAGCAGATGTTCCTCGCTGCAATCACCATCACCTCTCCATGAAAACACCAAGTAGAGATTAAAAATAAAAACATGTCACCACTGCACTCCTGTAAGGACAAGCTCTCTCTTTTATTTTAAGCATCGCAAAGACAAACAAGATTGGTACAAGTTATAAGAAAACTCCGTTTATTCGGACAGAACCTGAGAGCATTACAAAAAAAATATGGTTCCCAGTTGGCTTATCTCATGATTGCTTGGATGGTTGTAGCGACGAAGCAGTGCTGTAATTAATAGAGTCTCGATGAATTTAACTCGAAGTGAATACACATGAATATTTGATTATTTCCCTTTTCTTTTCGGATCAATCAATTTCTTGTTTTAAGCTGTGATAAGCATTGTAATTACGATTATTGATAATAATGACTGTAATCACTTCGGTCCATCATCATCATGCATGCACCTGCAAGGTGAAAAATTAGGGGGGAAAGAACACAGCTCAGGCAGCTTCTTGAAAAAGATTTTAAGGTTATCTTTCATTTTAATCTCGGACGTGGTCGCAATCAAGGGAGAGCAATATCATAATCAAAAAAATTATTATATCGATATTGGTATCATTTGTATCAAGTATCAACATCAATGAATCATATATGATACGGGAAAAAAAAACATAATTAATTAGAACAAAAACAGGATAGGTTAATTAATGGAGGTTCTTGGCTCTCATTTATAATTGTAGAACGACAAGATCAGGTTGGGTGTTTCTCTCATGGAACGTTTGGTTCTCCATGATTGGTATAATGTTCCCTCCCCCGAAAACTTAATTTCTAAATTTTGCTTTTCCGAATTTGTGTACCTTTTACTGTAAACATAGGTAACCCATGGATCAGGATTAATGATGCCTCTGTTTTTTCTCCCTCTATTTCAACGGATGCAAAGTAGAAAGTCCAACAGCTAGTGGACCAATTATTTGGAGATTTGATTGATCCTCGAGAGCTTCATGATTTTTTTCCAGGTGAGCCCGCCTTGTAACGTTAAAAATTGGCTTTTTTTTTTTTTTTTGGGATACATGTACCTTAATACAAGTGTATTTGATAACATAGATTGTATCACTGACAACATTGTTTATACAAATACATATAACAATTTCAAAAGCATTCAATACACCGAAAAAACTCTTCCTTTTATTTTTCTTTTTAAAAACCAACATATTTACGTTCCTTTTTCACCTTTTTTTCTGAAGAGAGTTACATCTATAAACTTAAGCTCGTTGTTTTAAATGCTACCGAGAATAAATTATTGATATTACAATCAAATTGCAAGTATTAAAAAAAAAAAAAAATGTTTTAAGACCAAATGATTGATCCTACTTCAATCTGCATTTTTAAATTTATTTTCTTTTATAAGTAGATTCAAGCATGTTGATATTTGTCTATATATATACAAAACAAATCATAATGAGTGGGATTAACAATGATGCATGGGACCTGATATTGTTTGGATTGAAACTGGAACCGCCAGTTTGAATAGGCTTGCAATGCGCCCCCTGGCTGCACACATAGTCTTTGCTCGCTTGTAATGCTTTGTCACTAGCGTCCGCTTTGGGCTCACTCCATGTCTTGCCTGTTGTGGGTGATGGGCTTGAACCAGTGAATGGGCTTGTTGTTGGTGATGGGCTTGAGTCAGTGGACGGTGTTGCACCAGTGGATGGGCTTCTTGTAGGAGATGGGCTTGAACCAGTGGATGTGCTTCTTGTAGGCGATGGGCTTGAACCAGTAGATGGGCTTCTTGTAGGAGATGGACTTGAACCAGTGGACGGGCTTTTTGGAGGTGATGGGCTTGAGCCAGTGGACTGTACAATGCAAGTAAATAAAAGACGAAAATGAATCAATAAAATGTAATGGCATAACCTTGCAAATAGCGAGGATCTGCTTAATCTTAACCTGTGATTCCATAAATATAATCAAGTTTTTTTTCTTAAAAGGAGTGAAGGAATTAAGAATACTGATAGCTGCAAAGAAGCGAAACAAAGAGAGAGTCGACAGATCAAAGGGAAAAGCAAGTGAAGAGTATTATTTAGACCTTTTCTTCTAAAAAAAAAATCCAGTTTTATCGAATGTGATATGACATTTTTAGATTACCTATCATAATGTCAATATTATGTTTCATATATACGCAATTTTTTGTTATGTTCATACACAAATGATATCGATCTCCTATCCATGTTAATCTTGCAAGTGATCAAAGCAATGTCTCAATAAGAATTATTAATATATCGGGGTTTTTTTTTATTATTATCCATAGATATAAATAGTTAAATTAAAGTCACTGCCCAAAAGGTGCAAATAAGATTTCCATAAAGAAGCAAAAAAGTGGCGTATATACTTCATACCTTTCCAGTATTGCTCAAAATGCCGACATCATAAACCGGGCTAAAATCTGGCCTAAACAAACCCCAATTCCTCTCTGCGGCTGTTCCAGGCTTAAGATTCTCATTAAACAATGCAAAAACATATGTCTCGAACCGCCGTTTGGGCATCAAAGGAGTCCCCTCCCCCGAAGTAACAACCTTAATCATGTTCTTATTATATAACACTGCGTTCTCCACCGTACACATGGGCTGGTTCGGGTCGCCAAGTGAGGGCCAACCGGACTCGGCCACAACTATGTCCAGGTCATCGTAACCCATTGCTTTTATTGCCGAATAAACTGCATCCATCATTGCAACGAACATGTTAGTGTAGGTAATGTTGGTGTTGTCGTCATGGATACCAGGGTTAGGCTTGAAAAGGATGTAGTCTTCCATGCTCGGAGAGTAGCTAAAGTAAGGGTATGGGTTGACCAAAAGGGGTGATTTGGTTTGACGTAGAAATTCGAGCATGGGTGCAAATACGACTTTGCCATAGGCAGGCTTGATCCGGGCAGCACTCGGTTGCACAGAATTTTGCAAGATTCCAAGGGTGTAAGGAGTTGACACCTGCATAATTAAATTACAAAAAGATTAATACTTAATAGTACTAATTTTAAGATCGAGATGTTTATTGGTATATTTAAGAATAAATGAGGATACACTCAACACGGAATTGAAAATAACTAAAATACCTTATTTGATTTGTATTGTAGTTGAAGGTATATATAGCCTTAAAATGATGTGTTGAATTTTCTGATATTATTTTCATGAATTCATGTGAATGAATATAAATCATGAACGAACATCCCAGGACAGAGAAATTACCAGCAACATATATTTCAAGGAAAAATGGAAAAAATAACGGATTACCAATCGACCTTTTTGATGAATATATATCGTCCATGTATTGACAACGGGAAGAAGGAAAGAAAGAAAGAAATATCTTACCTTAACATCGTTGATCCCAGCACGAACAAGAGCCTGATGCAAGGACTTAATGCAGGGTACAAGATGAGAAATCCACTCCTTATTACCAGTAAACAAGATTTCATTGCCAACAGCGATGAGTTTAATCCTTGTCTGTGGATAAAATTGCTCGATATTGTTAGCAACCCATCGGCTGGCGGCATTTGCATCAACAAGAGCTGGAATATCACCATTACCAACGGTTACAGTCACGGTAATATTTGTGTTGGCAAAACCGCGAAGAATGTCAGGATTGGTGTCAAAGATTTTGATGCTATCAATAATTGTTTGTGTTTTAAGGAAGTTGGCCACCTGAGATGGTGATGGCAGATCGTTGGCTAGGGTACCATAATTGACACCAATCGAAAAGGCTGTGGTGGAGAGGTGGAGGAGTGTGGAGAGGTGGAGGAGGGCTGTTGTGATGGACGTGGTGGTAGTCGCGGTCATGCTTTTAAGGCTTTCTTTCTTTCTTTCTTTGATCTCCTCCTCCCAAGAGACAAGGAAGAGATGTAGGATATGAATATGTTTATATAAATAAAGGGGTTAAAGGACGTGAAAAACTATGAACACACACACTCACACACACACACATATTTGTCTTAATCAGAGAAGACGTAGAGCCACTTAATTAGGATAAGTAGTAAAATTATAAATAGGTAGGACCAGCTGGGATGTTTGACATCTTACGAAGATTGACAGATTTTTGGAATGAAAGATATTTGGCTATTTCCTTCTCAGAGGTAAATTTAGGCATGGTAGAGATTTAAACATCTTTCACTCGATAAATATGCCCTCTTTATCAATGTAACGGACAAAAAAAGGCAAGAACTAGAATATTTTCACATTTTCCTCGTAGGATCTGTTGTTATGTGATGTTAACCTACGTGCTTTTAATTTTAATATATATACGTTAGATTTATGAAATTACTATCTCATATTAAATATTTTATTTCACACACGATTCGTTAATTATTTGTTTTATTATTAAATATAATTAGATAAATTACAGTTTAATTATATGATGAACTTTTTAGCTATAGTTTTTTTTTAAGATAATTATAAATCATTTTTAACATTTTTTGAACATGGATAGTGAATCGACATGAATTATAAATCCTTTCTTTCAGTGCTGACATGAATTATGAATCGACAGCCTTCATTTTTGAACATGGCCTCTCATGAAAAAGAAGATATCTTTTTTAAACTTTTTTACACGAACGTAGGTGAACACAAACGCACAAAAAGAGCACTAGAAGGAAAAAAAAATCTTCTTTGTAGAACAATATTTATGCATACTAAATGAGCCTTAAGAGACCCAAATGCAAAGAATTCGAATTGTCCATACCACATTCATAAAACGGGGAAAATCAGGGAGTGGTTGATATATAATCCCGTACACAAGTGGAAGGACCAGGGAGAGTTTCCCGCTACTTAAGCCCTTCTCACTTGGTCTCAAGCCATTGTGCAACTCTTATCGTTGGAGATGGAGAGTAATGGTCATCAAACGCAAGAACGTCCCATGGGGAGAAATGGAGATCAAAAGCAGGAACGGGCAGTCGAAAACCAGATTGGAGATCAAAGGCAGGAGACCATTAATGGTACTTACTCATCAAGGTCTCCTGCTACAATGACCACCTTGGCTAGAATTCAGCAAAATCGCCGCAGAGCCCCACAACCAGGGAGCACGCGCTCCTATTTTGACAACACATCACCTTCATATGGGTGGTTGCTGCCGGGATGGGTAGCTGAGGAAAGGGTCATGGAGAGTGGCAGGCTGACAGGCTCTATTAGGGAATCCCTCTATATGACCCACATGCACATACATAAACTTGAAGGTCGACTAAATCAGTGAAAATCAGCTCCCTCTATCCTTCGCTAAAATCAACAGCTGACGCTTAGTGATACGTACATCATCGAATGCAGGAAGCGGGTTCACCAGACACTTGAACTGCTGTACGACCACCTCACAACAGAGCCAAGACGGCACAAAAGCGTAAACAGAAAGGATGCTTTAATGAAGTTGCGAAAGCACAACAATGGATTCTCTTCCTAAAATAAAACCAACTGGAAGCCATGTAATACGGTCAAAAATACTTAGCAGCTTACAGCTTGTACAGCTGATTCGAATCTAAATTAGCTGACCGAACAGAATAAACAAAGACCTGATGATCATTCTGAAAACAAAGTCCCAGGTCAACTGAAAGCCATCTGAATACGACTGGGTCATGTGCATCGAATTTATTATGTCTATCATTTTTAAAAATTGCACTTGGGAAACTCGTAAGAGAAACATTTGTTCCACCCCTTAGAAAATCCAAACGATTCTGATTTCACATGGTATTTGCTGACGATTCATAAGTTGAGGATGCCATCTCCAAAAGTAACAAGGCAACACAAGAAGATAAAATAAAAAAGAGCAGTAGGTATAACTAAACATCTGAAGCAAAAAAGTATTAATTCGTAGCATATCTCGGATTTTTCAAGCACAAATACATATTCATAGGGGAAAAGTAACAAAAATTCCTTGGCCATAAAAAAGAAGGCAAGGAATGTATTCAAGACAAAAAAAAAAAAAACAGCAATCTATGTAAAGATGCACCTTGGTGAAGCAAGTACTTTCCATTTGGCTGAAGTTGCTGCCATGATGAATCTAGCGCCCAAAAACAAGATACTGTCACTTGATGCAAACGAACGAAAAATCAAAATAGATGTTTGATCTCCCAACTTGAGATGAAACAGGAAAATGAAGATATCTTCGGCAAAATGGCGTGTAATTTTCATTTGTGTCCCCTTGTACGAAATGGCTCTTCATTTTGGTACCCACTTATTTATCCGATGGAACAAAGAAAAAGAAAGAAAGCCGCAACACAATTAATCTCTCAGAGAAGGAAAAGAATTTGCATTTCTCAGACAAAACTCTGTACACTTCAAAGAGCCCTGAATAAGGAGTGTCTCCGCCTCTCAAACTTCACCCTCCAGTTATTATCACTTTTAATAGGCTTCACGAATCGCTCTCCTTCCATTTCAAATTGGAGTGAGGACGGCAGACTCTTTAAATGTCCACTGTACTGCTTATGGTCCGAAGAATCAATACAGCTAAAATTCTGTTCACCTGGATCAAACTGTCTCTGGTACGGTGAGTGCCATTTTGCTTGCAAATAAGCCAGAGACCTCCAAGGTGGAAGAGGCATCGAATTTTGCTTGAGAGAAGATCTAGCTGCATCGGCCATGACTTGAAGATACTGTTTTAACCTGGTCAAGGAGCCTACATAAATGACTGGAAGCGACTTCAATATTCTATCATAAGAGTCCACAGCTCTGGCTATTTCAAAGTGGCTTCGGAAGTCAACATCAATGATAACACGCTCAGAGCTTCCAGCATTGATGCAGTTGACCACGTCAATATATTCATGATCCCCTGCCATATAGTATAAGAACCAATTCTCAGAAACAGAATGCAAACGGAGCTACATGAAACAAGATAAAATAGGCATGTTCCAAATAAGATCACAAGAAGGTCCTCCCTCCAAATGGACCATCACAAGATTCACAAAACAACTTGTCCATAAAATCCAGATTAAATCATTTAAGGGGGGCACATGTTGGATATTAGAACTTGAGGTCAGGATTATCTAGTGAAAACAATGTTCAACTATGAAGGGTCGTTCAAGCCCCAATGAACATGCAAGATCATCAAATAAATGCGAAGAGTGAGTGCTTAGGCAAATCAAAGACTTCCCAGAAATAAGATTTTATAATAGCTAACAGTTTCAGAAAAAATAAGCCGCCAAATCTCTCATTTGCATTGCATCTTAAAGGTTTGAAATTAGTGGTGAATGATGGTGGCAATTCCCTCAATCAAATCTAGCCAAGTCACAATAACCCTCTGCACCTATAGACCCTCAAAGAAATGTTAGAACTACAGCTTAAGAACAAGATCACATACCTCTTGGCACCTTGCCACTACCCTGCCACTTGGATGCACAAACAGCAGCATCATATCCTGAAAGTCTCAGCAGTTTCACAAGAGAAAAATTGATGCAGCTTGCGTTACATGGACCTGACTTGACATGATGAAGGTCTGACTCCTTGATCAATTTCACGAGAGAATGAACTGTGGACAACAAGTCACTCTCATATTGGGCTACAGTGCGCTTGTAAAACTGCAAGAGCAGCAAATAATCAGCGAAATTCTATATGATCAAATAGTAAAATCTTGAACAAGAACAGGAGTTAAAATGCATCAATATAGTCTGGTAGATAGACTGCATGTTGTAATTTAAATACAATTCCAAGATTCGCGAGGAAGTCGTCACCTGCACCTATTGAAACCATACTGGGGAAAAACAAAAAATAACAAGAGTTGCCATTTAAATAAAATTGCTGATTCCAGAGACAGCCATCACGGTATACCAGAGGAGATTCACACAGACAGACATGAGATTAGCTATTCTTCACATGCACTTCAGTTTATGATCTCACAGGATGTAATTGAGATTTCTGTTTTTTTTTTTCTTTTTTGGTAAAAAAATTCCAATTTGAGTAATTTTACAAGCAATCACAGAAATTAGACTGCAAAACTAGAATTTGGTGGTGATCCGAGAAGAGGGAGACAAGAGTTATGCTATATAGAACGAGTCCTTTGACACGGACACATAAAAATGGCACCATTTACTATTCTCACGAATTCGTGAGCTGAATCATTTCTCGAGAGACAAATTTCTACAGTTGTCAAATCTAAATTTTCTCTCCCTCGCAAATTGCAAAATTCAACTCAATTTTAGTGGAAATTATAACATAAAAATTACTCCAATTCATTCCTCCATTTTTCGAAGGAAAACAGAACCAGTGAAATTTATCTCTCTTCCTCGTAATATAACCTGACAGAACTAAGAAAAAATAACAATTTTATTTTTAAAAAAATAATTAGAAACGATTTCTTAGACTTCCACGAATACAACACAGGCAAAAGAAGAAGATAAATAAACTTAAAACAATTCAATTCTTTATGAATTGAGCTCGATTTCATTTTATATGAAAAAATTAAAACATATATATATATATATATCTTTCATCTATAAACTTCAATGAATTCTAAACAATTATGAATGATTCTATGCAATTCTAGTGTGAGGAGGCAGTAAATTGGTGAAAAGTGTGAATAAAAATTACCGAAATCTTGTCGCCAAGGTGGTGAAGATCAGAGAGACCAGAATCGCTATCGCTGCTACACCTGGAATCGGCACCGGAGCTACAGCCGTTCTCGAGAAAATCGCTAACCATGAGAGCCAAATCATGTTCACTCTCGTGGCTAAATCCTCCTCCTATTTTTCCCACAATCCCTCTCGCCCACCAATCTCCTGTTGCCGTCGCCGCACACATCATCAATCCAGAACAATACCGTTTTCTCCCCTTATATATGTATATTTTTTTCGCTATTTCAAAATCACCAAGAGTATGGAAACAAAACGAACCGAATTATGGAATCTATAAATAAAATTTTAATTTTGTATGTTTACATAGAAACATAAACGCGATGCTTATATGACCACGCTTTGTGGTCATAAAAACGAGGCCTAACGATTCCGTTTTGAAGTTGTTTAAGATTTTGGTTGAGGTAAAGGCGTAAGGAGAGGAAGAGGATTGAGTTTTTTTCTTCTCTTTGGGTTGAAGCTAAAACCCAGAAGGAAGGAAAGAGGAGAGAAGAAGAGGAGCTTGAAAGGAGGGCAAGAGATGATAGGCAAAAATATCCTCAGACATTATACAGAGAGAGAGGGGGGGGGGGGAGTAAGGGGGGTGGGGATGGAATTACGGGAATATCCTTAGATATTATTTTGCTTTGTGGCCAAGTAACTCCTCGGAATTCCAGGGGGGATGAAGTGGATAAAGAGGATAGATAATTAATGATGAATCGATTCGGAATGTGGACGGAGTTAAGTACTTTATTCGCTGTTGCTCTCGGTTTTTAATGATAACGAAATTATGAATTGATTCTCTCAGGTCTTTTACGGTTTTACCCGTTACATTTCTTTTACTCGAAGGTTTTTTTACTCTTTATCGTAAATATATTGCAATTCGAAAGGAGGAGGGCAAGAGTTGACAGGCAAAAATATCCTCGGACATGAGAGAGAGGGGGGGGGGGGGGGGTCGCGGGGTGGGGAGGAATTACGGGAACATCAATCTAGAGTGATACTTGCATAATAATGATAAAAAATGATGAGTTGTCTCCTTATATAATTTTTATTATGAAAAAAACTACATATTATGCGTTTATTTTTTATAGTTTTATGATTGAGTATTTCAATTTTGATTTTTATTAGATGAAATGCTTATTAAATAATAATATAAATACCAACAAAAAATCCAAGAAAGTCATGATGGTGTATGCTGCATCACCAATTAAGCTAAAAATACATAATTATGGTCCAAATTCCCTGATCACGGCGTGCTTTAAAAAAACCTTTTAAACTTAGTAAAATAAAATTTATATTTTATATCCACACTAGTAAAATAGATCATTTTCATGATATCTATTAAAATCACTATTTAAATCGAGTTTAAAATTAAATTATATAAAAAAATTCAATATAATACAATGGATTTAAATGGTTGAAAAGTTATATAAATGATTATTAAAAAGATATTTAATGATAATATTTTTAAAAAAAAAACTAGAATTAAAATTTAAAAAACTGAAGGAAAAAAAAAGAGAAGAAGAAGTTAGACTGGAAAAAAAAAATTCATTGTTTATAGAAAAAATAAAACTGCAGAATGATTTCTAAGTTTTTTTTTTCCTTAGTGAGAAGTGATAACAAGAAATGGCAGGGAAAGGACGATGCTTTAACAAGGAAACAGCATTTCGGGCTCGAGGAGCAAGTCACCATGCAACTAGGATGAAACAGCTGAACAAATAAAAAGTACTCACGGTCATTGCCTGAATGGAAAATGACGTAACTTTCATGGATAACTTCTTCTTACGTCAGCCGCTCCCCAATAATTGACCGTTGACTTGGCTCTCTTTCCTCTTCCCTCCCTAAGGGATATTTGATCGAAGTTTCGCGAATTTTTAATTATTTTTACTTCAAAGTTAATGTTAAATATTTTTTAAAAAATAAAAAAATTATTTTAATATATTTAAAAACCAAACTCCATCGTTATTTTAATTATCTTTTTAATTCATTTGAACGTCCACCTTATAAAAAAAACAAAAAAGTCAAGCTTTTAGCAAATAATTTAATGATAAAAAGTTGGAATTAAAAAATTTATTTTTTTTATAATTTTAGATTTGAATTATGTAGTTGTTAATATAATAATTATTAAAAATTTATATATTTATTAATTTTAAAATTTATAAAATTAATTGAGATTTACTCTGTATATGGTGGAGAGTTTGGTTGACGATGGAACTGAAAACCAACTTTATTAGAAGCTGTTATACATGATTCAAACTTTTAGGATGACGATGATGTTTTTATACACGTAATCGGTTAAATATTGCCCGTTGACAGTGACGCTTTGCAGATGATAAATCACGTTCACTCTTCCCTTCTCCACCAAACCTTTGGTCTTCACACGAGTGCATATCCACCAAATAAACTAAACTGGTCGAAATCAATATATAGTAATAAAAAAAATGACAAGTCAATATATATTCATCAGTATACTAAAATTAGATTACATTCACCATATCCTTCGCATGTACAGCTTGTCATCGACTATATGGTAAGAAAGGGCAACCGTTACTCTTCTTTACTTATTTTAAAAGTATTCAAACCGATCGAGGAGTTAATTACAAAGTACAACTAATTAGAAAAACATCTTGATAGTTAAATTTAATATTATCCATTTATTGAGATTTCAAAAGGAAAGGAAGAAAGAAACAAGGTATAAGCTGATTATTGAAAATCTTTTATTTTGAGGAAAGGATATTGGGAGCCTGTTTATTAACAAAAAAAATATACAATTTTCCTTTTCATTTTCAGTTTTCTTCTCATTTTCTAGTTTTCTTTGTGAAAAAAGTGTTTATTTTTTTAAAAATAAAAAAGAAACTTTTTCTATTAAAAATATATAAAAAAATATATCAAGATTATAGCTATTTTTCTTAAGAATGAAACCATATTTTTTTAATAATCGTATAACTGTATTTGTGATAATCCAATTAAATATTTATTGCATTAAAATTAAAATTAAAAATTATCATGAAAACATTATACTTATTAGATCAAAAAAAAGTAAATATCTAGTACTATAGTGTTAATACAAAAATAAATTTATGACACTTTCCAAATATAAAGATATTAATATAATATTTGTTGAAAATTTTAATTTCTTTTTAATTTGAAAAACAGTGAAGAAACTCGTAAAGAAAAATTGTGAAGAACCTAAAAATGTATTTTCTAAACTTAGTATGAAATTTTAAAAATTGGTTTTTTATTTATCAAAATGGAAAAATATTTCATTTGAATAGAAATTTTTAAGTATTCCTTTTTTAATTCTATTTTTCTCAAAAATAAATTATTATTTTATTTATATACAGTTCCTGAAAATTACCAACGATGCTTGTTCCTTTTTCCCAATTTTTTCAAGCGGAGCTGCTTAAAAAAAGCACAATAAAAGAAGGTTCCCCTGACCTGCACGCGCGGGGCTATAGCGGGTTCGCAGGCTAGTGGCAGTATCTGCCTCTTTAATGAATGAGGACACTTGCCACGTCTGCAAATTGCAATTAATCATTGGCCAATAAATGACCAGCCCAACTCAAGCTTTTAAAAAGCTGGTCGGCCAATTAAGACCCGGCAAGAATCCTATGAGGTCTGTACTTAGAAGTTGAAATCCAATGGACCTCTCTCGTTTTCGTTCACGTGGGAAGAGGACCATTTTAGGTAAGAGAAGAAAAATGGTTAAAACTTCGTGAGAGATCTTTACATTGGGATCGGTGTTAGGCTGCTGTCAACTGGTAAGTTTGAAGTAATTGGTTGGTAAGATTACCTCTGGATGCCTTCTTTTGGGAGGTGCAGGCGCCAGCATAAGAGTAGTAAGTTGTTTAAACTTTGCTTTCTAATTGTTCGTGACATTACTAATTAGTGTATATTTGATAAAGTTGTACTGCATGTTTTTTAAAATGTTTTTTATTTTATTTTTATTTTTAATACAAACATATTAAAACCACAAAAAAATATTAAAAAATATAAATTTAATATTTTTTCAAACAAAAATAAAAATTATTTCACTACTAAACAATCTCTTCCCGTACTTTACTTTCATATTTAATTTATTGAAATATATAATTAGACTGGTTAAATAAGTAGCCAACATAAAGTATTGATTATGAAATCAAAAGTTAATCCCGTGGTTGGAGCATAGGTTACTTATCTAAATTATTGATTATATAAATAAAGGTGAAATATTTTTTTTATATATAAGAAGAGTTGTAAATACAACAAAATAAGATAAATGAAGACACGTTCAGTTTCAAATAATAAAAAAAAGATAACAATAAAAAAATATATACTAACATTAATTGAAATTAATTAAAAAACTGACCATATTAACTTAAGTTCACTAAAATTAAAAATTCACTAAAATTAAAAATGGAACATGTTAATTTAAATTCATTAAAATTATTTTTTCTATATTACTAACTAGAGATGTGTGTCTTATTAAAATTAATTTCTTTTTTATGAAACTAACTAGAGATGTGTTTGTTTTGCAAACAATACTTTTGTAAAAAGTAATTAGTTTCTTAATAAAAAATTTTGAAAAAACAATTCATTTTTTGGATGGACAAAGTAAAAGTGAAATTAAATAGATGTATTCATTTTTTTTTTAAAAGAACTTTTATTTCATATAATATCATATATTTATTTTTATCAGCATTAATAACATTAAATGATAAAAGAAAGTGATAACAAAAGGATGCAATAATGATAAAAATGTAACATATAAGAAAGCATTAATAAATAATAATAAAAAAAAGGTGGATAATGAAGTCAAAATCACTTGAGATAGATAAACATCGTAAAGGACTAAATTTTATGATTTCACAATAATCTTATGTCATGATAAGAAATTAACCATCAACACTTTCTGATAATCTTAATGATCCTCGGCTATCAAAAGACAAATATACATGTAATTAATGTGATAGAAGTTGTTTTTTAAAATATTTTTTATTTAAATATATATTAAAATAATATTTTTTTATTTTTTTAAATCAAAATATCAAAATAATATAAAAATACAAAAATTAATTTTAACAAACTTTCATTTGAACCGCAATCATAAATAGAGGCTTACTCAAGGCCAAAACAAACCACACTTGCACAAAAAATGTGATACATTATGTGACTAGCACCATCGCTTATTAAATTGCTGCAAAAATCGGCCTGTTACTGCAGCGAAAACTATATATGAGGAATTATCATCCTCATATATACCATTATTTTATGATAAAATCGAGGATCATTTTCACACTCCAATTCATAACATGCTTAGCCTAGGATTGTGGCTAGAGATATTAGCGAGTCAATCAGTGTCATACCCGTTCATCGCTAGAACCATCCATTTCTCCCAAAATTGGGAGCATTCCCTGCAAGGGGGTTTCAATTGTTGCAATAAAGAATTTTCTTCCTGCCTCTTTGGGAATCTAATAATTGCTAAACGGGTCGACTTTTAAGGAGAATCTAATCATGGCTTAATTAAAAACTAGGAAAAAAAGAGAGAAGGAATCTAATAATTGCCAAAACAATGGCGAAAAGGATAATAAATCACAACTCAGACCAGCATTATATGTTGAACTAATTTCTGATGGTGCACGAGAAACAATATTTTATTCATCATCTAATAACAAATTAACTGGATGGATTTGATGCAAAGCGAAAGCAGGCCAATCTCCAATAGCCATAGCCAATTTCCACTACCAGCACCTAATGGTTCGAAAAATTAGATCCATTCATCATTTACTTAAACAAGCTTTTCTGGATCCTAATTTACGTCACTTAGATGTCTGTCTCCCCTAAAACTAGCCTAAGCCCTAAAGGCTGGCCTTCCAGTGCATTAAACTCTCCAAACAGCAGTACTAGAAACTTTAGTGCGGAGCCATGTTATATATCTCCCACTCCCCGACAAGAAAACCTGAAGGCTTAAAACTTTTAGACTCCCTCTAATTTAAGGCTAATTTACCAAAAGAAAATCATGATGACTGCTGTCTTCCCACCCGCATTCCAGGTCCAGGGTTCTGTTTCCACACAAGTTGTAAACTTTTCAAAAGATGAGCCATTTTATGGATGTCAGGCATCCAAGAGGACCAGACCTTGTCCATCATTTAGCTTGTAATTGATATATTGAACTGACAATAAACGGAGCCCATAAGAGTCACAGCATATGCAAACAAGCACCTGCTTCCATTGCCCCACACGCAGGAACTTAACTGGGACGCTAGGCGTGTTCTGCTTCTTACTAGTTGGACCTCAAGGAATATACCTACGTATATCTATCCGTTTAAATTTCAATATGAAAGGATTCTCTTTTGCGATTTTAGGTGCATTTTGTGGATAATTGACAGGTATTATTGTTAAAAATAAAGGGGAGATGCCTCAGACCTGTTCCTTATTTTTATCATAGAAACTAATTCACGTGGTGAAAAAATTGTAGCTGCCAACACTATTCACTTTCACAGATTAATATAGATTGTACCAATGATTTTTTAAAAAAAAATTAAAATTTGATAATTTAGTTTTTTTTTTTTCACAATTTAGCTCTTTTAAGCCCAAATTATCATTTAATTACATTTTTTTTTGGGAGAGAATTAAATTGAAAAATAAAGAGCTAAACTGAAAACACAAGTAAAATAAATGGTGGCTTTCAAATTTATTTGAAAAATACATTCTAATCTCTCATTTTTTTAATTATTAGGTGATCGATCTCTTTAATTTTAAAAATATTAATTTTAATACTAAATTTTATTTTCATTATTTTTAAGTTCTTTTTGGGTAAGAAAAGAGAGGGCTAGCCAAGTTTAAGAAACACATCATTGCAACAATTATCATCACCAAAACAATTAATTTTTATGCTAAATAGTTTCATATGATAAAAGTTCAAATTAGATGTTTTTTCCACCTTAAAAATGCCTAAAAAACATATATAAGATCGGGAAGATTTTTTATTTAACAAATTTTATATGTCGATTTCTATTACAAATTGATTTTAAAATCAAATTCATTAAACACAACAAGGTAAATGATCTATATTGCGATATTAAATATTTTAATCTATATTTATCTTTTAATTTTTTTAATTTTATTTTTATTTATCATTAATAACTTTTTTTAAAAAAATTACATGATGGTTATTGATTTATTTGATTGAATGCATGCATGATTTTTTCAATTTATATATATCAAAAAAACATGTTGAAAATTTCTACAGGTTCAATTTGTTTGTATCATGTATTAATGTTTTAAACTTGATCATTTATTTTTTAGATTTTTTATTTTTTTTCTTGATATTTTTATTAAAATTTTATTATTTTTAATTTTATCATTCAATCCAAGTTTAAAGTTTATTTCATTTTAGTCTTTATTTTTAAAAAAAAAAAATTCTTTTATTAATGTTTTTATTTTTTCAATTTAACTCTAATTGAAAATTTATTGATGTACTTTAACTTATTTTTTATTTTAGTTTTAACCCTCATTTTTTTTTTGTAATTTTTTTTTCAATTTATACTCCAATTTTTTATTTTTTAAAGATTGAATTTCATAATTTTTTTATATATAATAATTCCAATCCAATAATCTAGATCACAAGTTTAAAAAGTTAACAAGAGTTGATATTATTTTTTTTCAGCTTTACCAAGAACAATATTTTTAAAAAATATATTTTTTGGTTGTTACCTCATTTTTTTTATTATCAAAATCTAACCTAGTTATTAAATTTCACTTTTAAAAAAATATAATAGTACCTTGAACCTTTTTTTTTGTTTAGATTAAAGAAATTTGGTGCTGCGGGCAGCGTCAAAGCAGCCACCAATCTAGTTAAAGTCTATTTTAGAACATATAATTTACCTAGGAAGCGTAAAGTCATCAAACAAAGTCTAGAGCAGGAAACGTTGAGGCGTATCTAGGAACAAAATACAGCCCAACAGAAAGCAAATAGGTAGATGTGTACCGACAGGACTAAACAAATGGTAGTGAGCACAGAATTTTTTGTAGCATATGTAGATAAACAATGTCTTGTGAAATGCCAGTAAGGAATTCCAAGAAAATGAGCTTTTTCTAAACAAATAGTGCATTTCCATGAGTACCTAGCATCTGCTTTTCCAAACTTCTTTAGCCCACAAAAAATAATAAATATTTACTCTCAAATTAAGTTTTGAAATCAATTTGAATAATGGCACCTCTTTCCAGGAAAAATGCACGACCAAAATAAATCCAAATTAGCATTCAGGCAACTTTCATCTGAGAATCTAGAAGTTCAAGATTAAGACCGCAATCAGTCACCGAACCATTGCTTGCGTGACCCATGGTTGTTTCAGAACATGGGACAAAATCAAAACAATTTACAACAAATGAAAATTCTATCCTAATGCCCACACGGTCAGACTATAGATTCAGTTTTATAATATGCTGACTAGATAGAAACCTAAACATTATGACCAGATTTAGCATGACAAGGTTGAGTATGGAAGCACGTAATCCTGATTCAAACTTCCTAATATGCATCTGAGTCATCTCTATCAAGCTACCTTCTACCACATTTTCACTGCCATGTCAGACCTTTAACAAATGTAAATATTTTCATCTAAACATCAAGATATTCACATCCCAGAAAATTAATTTTAACATGTTACCTCCTAGAATTGCCTTACACAAAGTTATACATGTGAAAAAAGACCCACAATTTGACAAAAACATTTTGTATAGCTGTGAACATGGAGGGAGACATTTGGATTCTACATATCGAGGAACCTTCACATGTTATTGTGCTTAATAAGAAAAAAATAAAATTAGCTTATACATATAGTGCTGAAAAAGGCTCTGCGCAAAATCTACTGTCATTTCATCACTACGATGAGCATGGGACATGATTTTTGTGAGAAAGGTCAAAGAAACTGAAATACCTTCTGTGGTCACCTGCAGAATGTACTCTTTTCAGGTTGAGATAGGAAGGGAATTCGTGAAGATGATGACTTCTTATCGAGGCTTCAAATTTCGCTGCATAACAAGAAAATTAGTTAAATAAAGGAAACCTAGGCCGGTGGCGTGGTACTTTTGAAATAATAGTCCACCAATTCTTTTTTCACTGTTACACAATTTTCATTTCAATGGTTAGGAGGTAAAGAAGCACTGAGCATTGCACAAAAAGTTTGACCATCATTTACCACTGCACCAATACATTTCTCGATTTCATAATAATGAAATAAAATGAACATATCAGTCCGCCAATGCACAGACATATAAATCTGATATTAAGAAATGGCATACTTTTGGCCTGTCAGTAGGCATTTGTGGCTGTTTATCCAAGGTTCTATCTGTATCTGGTGTTTGCTGTTCATTATCATGCTTATAAAATGCCTGCAGAGCTCTCCCAGCAAATGCACGGATTACATTGACTTCCATTGCAGACATATTTTTCCACTGCAATATCAAATTCAAGACATCACTTCACAGAGCAGCAGAATGCAAGATCTAACAAAGGTACAGTATATCACAACATGATGAAGAATGAATCAAAATCCAAGAATTAAAAAGAGCTTTCCAACAATCCTATTAATAGGCAAACGCAAAAGCTGACACCATTTGATAAATCCAACAAGTAGATGAGAATGTCTCTGTTAACAGCATCACCCACTGCCTATATTCTTGATGGAAGTTCCACAGAACAATTCATCCTTCCTTTCCAGAAAGGATATAAGATACTGTTGTATGATAAGTTAAAAGTCTCAACATCTACTCAACTATGAAGTTGATTGCCGGTTGCAAGGGGGCAGCAAGGAGGCTACTCAAGCATGCAAGACAACGGCATCAATTTTCAGTGTGACAAACTTCTTTTATATCTACATCTTTACTTAAGTGGAAAAGGTGAGGTACTTTTTATCTCTTTTCCTTTCATTGGTTAAGTAATTTTTTCAGAACACTAGTATTTGAAATAAGAAGGATGCTTTTCATCCCTGATTTCACAATCTATATTTCTCCCATGGATGCACTTAGGCACACTACCAAGTGCTCTGATTCTTGCACTTTAATTAATTTATTGATGTCCATCATTGTCCCAGTTAGATGCAGTGGTTTAGCTCACATTCATGTTGTTTGAGACCAAATAAAAATAGCACACTTTATCGGAACGTGCATATTAACAATTTACTCTTTACTTTTGCCCAACATAAGCCAAGATCAGATTTTACAAGAATATACAACTTTCAAATGGTAAAGAGAGACAGCAAGCATACCGTCACCGTAGATGCAGTAAACTTTTCTAAATTAGTCTCCACTTTATGAAATCTTACATCTCTGATATCCTCGATAAGTGACCTCACCTATGAACAGGTAAATATGAAATTTATGCCAAAAACATAACTGAAAGAGATGAAGGAATCATCAAAGCTCACCATATACATGTCAGGAATGTCCTCACGTGCACTGCATTCGCAAAAATAGAGTTGACATTCAATATTGTCATCACTGAAATGCGGAGTAAATAGGAGTGTTTCAGTACTTACAGGTCGAAAAGAAGTCTTGAGATTTCCACGTAATGAAAGGGTAAATGCTGGAATGCATGAGAGTCCCGTTCTGCTTCCAAAACCCGAGTCAAATTTTCTAGTCCACAAAGCCAAAAGAACAATGAGAAAGATTGCAATCTACAACTTAGATTGTGATAGAAATACAGCAAGAACAGTTAAATTCCTATCCTGAGATAACACTGGAATAAATAGCTGCATCTGATTGAAAGAAGAGCAGGAAACTAATATCACCAAGGTCCAGAACGCACCAATTGACATCCACTGAGGAAGCCTGATTGTGCATTTCCCTCTCTTCTTCAAGGCCAGAGCTAACCAAAGCGGCACTTGAGCTGCCAGTTGTGGATAAAATGGTCCATAATCCCCCTGCCATTACACCAAATCAATAAATTACAAAAGGAAAAATTAAATCGAACTAAATTGAAAAGGAGAAAAAAAAAAACGCATACAAGTATTTCTGTGCGTATAAGAGAGGGGGAGAGGGAGGCATTACACAAATAAAATTGAGAGAATCCATCCTCAAATTCGGAACAATCTCCACCATTTCATCTTCTGCCATAAATTCAATCTGTACAGCAAAACAGCAGCCAAGCATAAACAACCAACCACGGATTTAACGTGTATAGAGAGAAGGAAAGGCACCTCTTCAGAAGAAAATAGAGACATGGTAGAGTCAGATTGACCAGCCATTTCTGCGACCGTGGGCGGATCGAGGGTTTAGCTAGATAGTTGTTTGGAGCAATCGCAGGTTAGGAGAGGCAAGAGGTTGTGATGTGGGAGGAGAGAGGGAGGGAGGGATCGTCAAGTGTGAGGTGTGAGGTGTGAACTTTACTTCTATTTTGGCTGGGCGCTAAAACTGGGTTTAATTTTTAAAATTGGCGGGCGTTGAGGAAGTTTGGGCTTCGGATTGGTGGCCCAGATGGTATTGTTTTTTAACACCTAAAGTTAGATGATCAGATGAATAAGAGCTTGTTTGGTCATGAGCAAAGATAAAATTACACGTGGTTAATGAAAATTTCGAAAACAACTTCTTTTAGAGAAAAAAAGCGGATCAAAACAGTGGTAAGAAAAGGCACAAATCTATATATTTTATAAATATAAATATATCTATATAATATAAATATATATTTCAAGTTAGGTTATGCCAGATTTTGAGTTGGGTTTAATAATATTTATATTTTATTTATTATCTATCAGGTAGGTAAGATATTTATCCAAAAAATATTCATCTATTAATAGCTATCAAATTTAAATTAAATTGTAATCCCTAAATGTAAGATAAAATTGGCACGTGAAAAAAAATTACACAATTCACTTAGGTGAACACTGAAAAACTCTTGACCGCCACGTACTCAAATGTTTTTGTTGAATACCCTCCTCGAATGAGCTCAAATCCCGGCCATTGGATCACTGGGTTCCCCTAGCAACCATCAATGGGGGCCCATTGGTCCAATGAGTTTGGTTGTTTTTTGAGTTGGCTTTTAAAAAGTTTTTACCTAGTAGGACTCTAGGAGAGGCTTGCAGTTGACCCAGTTGTAAAATGATGGACCCCCACGTTCGTAATTTTTGTAAATGGATGAGGCCGAACCCATATATAATTCATTCCAGTTACGAGTTTTGGAGAAAATACCATGCCTATTACATACATCCTTTTTATTACAAAAAACAACAGGAAAATATAAAAAAAGTTTCTTTATGAGTATGACGCATTACGATTAACCATGGTGATTATACAAAAAATGTAGATATTTTTTATTTTCAAAATGACTTGGAAGTGATTTTTAAAATATCAAAGATATAATGGATTAGAAAAAAAATTGTAATGTTTACTTAAACAAGATGAAGTTTTGTCAAATTTTAAACAAATAAAATTATCAGTTTAATATCACAATAATTTACCCATTTAGTTGAAGGGATAAGATTTGTCTGTAAAACAAGAGTTTTTTTTAACTCATGAATCAAGAGCTCGAAGAGGCAACGAAACAAGGTTCTCTCTTTCTAAAATACTAAATCTCAGCCTAAACAGTGTAAATACTTAGTTTTTTTTCCGATCATCCACTTGATTCTGGTTGTTAATAGGAAATAAGAGGGCGATTTGGCTTAAGATTCAAGCGAAAGGGCAACCCGTGCTGGCAAAAAAAAAAATGAATAAAATATCTGCAGGTCTCATGTATCACGCTGGATGATGTAAAAGGCTTTTTTTTTTGGCTAATGTCAGTAGATAAGTTTATTTAAGTTTTTCAAGAATATCTTTAGTTGTCTAACAATTGTTCTGTTGAAGCAAAGAAATATTTATAAACAATCAAATTTCATATGGAAACTCATTGTATTTGCTCTGTTCTGGTATGAGATGTCAGGTGATTGAGTGGCGAGCCCTGAATCGGAAAAGTTACATGTGTGGATAGTGTGGTGGTGATTATTTTTAAAGTATTTTTTATTTTAAAATATATTAAAATAATAATTTTTTAAAAAAATTATTTTTGATATTAGTACATTAAAATAATCTAAAAATATATAAAAAAATTAATTTAAAATAAAAAAAAATATTCTTTTTTAAATACTCTTTCAAAATATAAAATACCAAACAAACCCCAGAAAAAGGGGTCAGAGTAAAAGGAGGAATCCGTTTGAGGAGGGGCTCGCGTTTGTTTTATTAGATAGAAAACGCACCTACGAAAACCACTAGTATACAAACAATGATGGACTTGCAAAAATATGAAACACAAGCTAGGCTTAGGATAATAGTTTTTGATATTGTGGTATTTTTTTTGTTTTAGCTTTTCCGTAACTAATATATCAAAAAATAAATCATTTATCCATATAAAATTATGATATATTTTAATTAAATATATTTTTTAAAAATTTTAATTAAATAAAATATAACTTCAACCACGCTTTAACACGATATAAAATAGGTCAAGCTAGCTCCAGTACTCCATATGTACCCAAAACCATGGGCACACAAGACAACACACCTGGGCAAATCTTGCTTTATCTTCCCTCGTTCCGCAGAAGACGTGTCAAGATGGCCTGGTAGATGCTCTAACCTTTTGACTCAGGGTGCCCAGGGGTAGAATGATAATTCACAGTATTTGTTTTTGTTTAAAAATATATTAAATAAAAAATTTATTAAAAAAAAATATTTTTAATATTAATATATTGAAATATTGAAAATACTAAAAATATATTAATTTAAAATAAAAATAAAAATAGTTTTTTTTTAAATCACTTTTAAAACACTGAATAAAAAAGTCTTTAAACACGTGTGGGCAGCCGAGCAGGGAAGGTTGCAGCTCCTACGGTGGTTCCATGTTCGGTCCTGATGCAGTACTTGATCCATGTAATCATGGTTTGCACGCAGCTTGATTACTGCAATGGTCCTCCCCTTGTTTGAACTTTCTATTAAACCCGACCCAAATTAATTCAGTGGGAAACCCGCTCTGCATTGATTCTTTTTAATTGATTAAAAAATGTAGATGGCACAAATACGAACTTGAAATTTATATTGTATTAACTAGTCATTTAAACTAAAAAAATTAAATTGTTAGATAAAATATCAATAATGAAGGTAATGGTTTTTATTCTAACATAACAAAATGTCTGAGAAGATGATTTTTCTGCATTTTCGCGTGCTGATTGGAAAACTGATCTCCGCTTCAATTCATCGAAGGGGTGAGGGAATTGAGGTGGGGTCGTGTTTATTTTTCTCTCCATTTTCTGTGCTAGCAGCAAGGAATTGGTAGCACAACCTGGTGTTAGGAGCTTTTTGGTTGACGGTGCTCCTCCGAAGTCGGTGACATGTACTATTCTGTTCGGTGCTAGTTCATCTTCTTCATATTTCCATCCTATTATTGTGCCATCGTCTCTTGAGCCAGACTTCGGTATTGAAACTAACAAATCCGCGTATCTCGACAACGGTGACGTCGATGGAGGAAATCAATTTTAGCATCCATGCTGGATCTTTACCTCTTGCTGTTGTTAATCAAAGGTTGTATGGGTATAAATCGATCCATGTAGCATATGAGGTGGCTCTCGGGACCAGGGGCCAAAGGCTCAGCCTTGTTTCGATATAAATCGAACCCTCCCACGACTCTTCTGGCCTGTGATATTTTAAATTAATACTGGGTATTTGAAATTCAGGCATTGTTATGGCATTCAAGATTTATTTTTCACGGGAATGTGATATTATAATACTCCACCGCAAACTCATCCAAAATCACAAAGTCCTGGCAGCTTGAGGATCTGTCGCCTTCTGTTTTATTTTCGAGTGTCAACTAAATGGTATTTCAAAAAGTCACACTTCGGCGGCCAACTAGGAGTTATAAAAGTCACTTCAACTAGATTTTGTTTATGTTTTTTAAAAATATTTTAAAAAAATATTAATTTTTTATATATATTTTTATTAACTTTAAATTAATATATTTTTAAATTATTTTGATATGAAAATATTAAAAATAAATTTTTAAAAATAAAAAAAATATTATTAATATATATTTTAATATAAAAAATTATTTTAAAAACAATTACACGCTACCAAACACATTTTAAATCAATCCCACCAACCACGTGGTTTTCTACTTGCAAGTCATACCCAATTTCTCGAGCCCGTGTAGTCAATGGCCTGCTCTTTTCGAACGATAACATGGTCGACCACGTGAGAGAATCAATGACTTCGCTCGTATGTCTGGAGAGATGTAAAGTGAAAAATAATAATAATAATAAAGCGATAATGATTAAAGAAAAACAAAATCCGGCACCGTCCAATTTTAAACCATCAAATATTAACGGTGACTGTAGCAATAAAGACATGTTATTGAAGATTGCTGTAATAGAATTATAACAGTTAAGTATTGTAACACTCTTGAAAGAAAACCAAAAAATAATTTGCATGTAAAGGGTTTTTTGTCATTTTAATTTTTTGATGCACATTGAAATTGCTATCAAACTCTTATGACTAGAATTTTCTAGGCTGTCATGTAAGGGTTTTTTTGTCAATTTATTTTATATATATAGTATAACTACTTGCATACCCTTATATACAAATTTTTATAAACTACCATCTAGGGGCTTTTTGGATTTTTTATCTTGGTTTTTTCATTGTATATAATGTGAGTGAGGGTTTGCTTGGTATTTTTGAGAAATAAAAAAATGAAAAAATTATGTTAGTCGTTTGAAGAAAACAAGCATGCGCATGGAGAAGAGTCGTGGCATGCAACTGGCGCGTACTATGTTCTCTGGTGGCCAAAAACACCAAATCATCATGTCATCGACTCCGATGAGTGGCAACGCTTTTATTAAGTTGTCACGTTTATCATGGTTCTCGACGGCCTGGTGATGCTTGGGCTTTGTCTTCCCTCCTTGTTTCTTTTATGGCATCGAGGCATGCTTTGACCAAGCAAAAAAAAAAATACATGTCCTCTTCTTTTATTTTTATTTTTATTTTAATCATACTTCTCATTTTTTTTAATTAATCTTTGATTGTTTTAAATTTTTTTTATTTTCCTTTTAATTTCATCCATTTAAATTAATTTTATTTGATTTTTTTTATTAGACTTGACCCTCGTTCTTTTAGTTGTTTTTTTTTAATTTCAACCCTTGAGATTTTATTTTATTTGTTTTTTACATCATACTTGACCATCGTTATTTTAATTGTTGTTTATTTTTTAATTTCATCAATTGAGATTTTATTTTAATACCAGATTTAGTCATTATTATTCTAATTATTATTTTTTATATCATTTTTTAATTGACTTTTGTTTTATTATTTTATTCCTCGACACTTTATATATTTTTTATGTTTAATCTTGTTCTCATTCCTTGAACAACTTTTTTTTTCTTTTCATTTTTTTTTCAGTTTCATTAATCAATATTTCATTGTTCTGTGATTTGGATCATAATATTTTTTGACATGAAGATTCCAGTTTCATGCCTCAAAAAAAATATGAGGTATTAACCCGGATAGATATTGATCTTTTCTTACCCTTTTTTTAAACTATTATTCTCTTGAATGCACCATCAAACAATGTATTTATTGAATATTGAGTTTTTTTTTAATTTATTTTTCATAAAAATAGTTTAACCTCATAATCTATATCATAAATTTATCATGTTGGTTTAAATTTGTTCAAGCAACTTACTTAAGTCTTGTTTTTTTTGGGTCCATTCATATATTTTACGGTGGGAATCTAGTCCTAATATTTTTTTAAAAACAAACCTTATTTTGTCTGAGATATTTTTGACCCCTTGATCTTTAAAAAATAACCAATTGTTTAATCGTTTGTTTGTTTTTTATATGCTTGTTTGACTTTAGGCAATAATTTCTCCTTTTTATCACTGTACTTTAAAAAAAAAGGAAATTCAAGGAAGAGGCTTTGTCTTCTAGAAACGAGCAAATTGTTCTTTGTACGAAAATATCCATATATGTTGTTATCATACATGTTGTTATCATGTGTTTATATAAAAAATAATTTTTTAAATAAAAAATTGTTATATCTAGTAAGACTATGAATTCAATTGCTGGCATAGCTGGTCAGCTTAAGTTATTTTTTTTAAAAAAATTAGATTGATTTTTTTTATTTCCAGTTTTTATATCATTTTTTTATAGTGTTTGATGGGAAACAAGCAGTATAAACTATAAACCAGCACATTCATTTTTTTTTTAAAAAAAAATCTGCCATAAAAAACGTGTGGAATAAGCCATCACAATTTTTTTTTTTTAAAAGGTAATATAATTAGTACAGTATAAGTTCAACTTTAACGTTGCAAGTATCGGTTTTCGCATCCCTCTGCATTATACAAATCAAACACAGTGCATTCGCAACAACTATAGTTGTCTGTAAAAAAAACCTTTATAAAGAATTTACAGGTTATTTGAAAATTTCAAGATTTAGTAGAAATTAAATAATTTCCACATTATATATTAAATTTTAGTACTTGAAAAAACATAAATGAACGACACAGACAATTAAAATTATCAATCTTAATAAATTTGCAAATCATATTCAGAGTCGACACATTAAAAATTAATCTTAGTAACGTTATCATCTCTCCATCTCTCTCGTATAATTGATCGGAATCTCTTTTTTTTTAAATGAAAATAATCTGAGTAAATGTTAATTTTTTAATAATTTAAATAAAATAAAATTTAAAATTATTTTTAAAAAATTCAATACACCTCAATCACGATTCCTATCATGTTAATTTCATGAGTGGTCCAAAATTTGTTAGATGGCCCAATCCCTCAGCTTGCCATGACGTGTTAATCCATGGGCCTATAAGCATCACAAAACTGCCAAGCTGTTTCGTTAATCCTAACACCCTTTTCACTTCAATTTCCAAAACCAACCCCATCAAATCCAGCTCCTCCAAAGCATATTCGAAACAGATTCGAGGCTAAAACAGTAAATAAAATAACCACAGGTTTATGGATCCATCACCATAGAAACTCCATAAATATCAAACAAAAACCCGAAACTGAAAACAAAAACAAAAACTAAAAATCAAAACCCGTCACTCCACAATCTACAATGGACAGGAAGTTTTTCGTTGGCGGTAACTGGAAATGCGTGAGTCTCGTTTTTATTCTTATCTATTCCGTTATTGATATCGACATCTGATTCAGATCAGGTTTTTTTTTTTTTTTTAAAGCAATCAAATCAGTTATTTGAATTGGTGATTTAATTTTTTCTGGATGTAGACTGGAACCACCGAAGAAGTGAAGAAGATAGTGTCAACTCTCAATGATGCTCAAGTGCCCTCATCTGATGTTGTTGGTAAGTGTGTCTTTCTTACTCTCGCTTTCTTTAGTTCAATTCAAGTGTTGCTGTTAATCTGATTGCACAACTGAAAGGTAATTACACAAATTGGATTTACAAAAATCACAAGAAACTGATGATTTTTAATCATGATCTGCCTTTAACCTACTGATGTATCGAGAACTGATATGATCTTCTACAGAGGTTGTTGTAAGCCCTCCATACGTGTTTCTTCCTCTGGTGAAAAGTTCGCTGAGGCCTGATTTTCATGTCGCGGCTCAAAATTGTTGGGTTAAGAAAGGAGGTGCTTTCACTGGTGAAGTCAGGTATGTGCTAATGATCTTTATTAGCTGGCCTAGTATTTTGTTTGTGCTGACTATTAGACACATGGAATTGATGAATATTTATTGTCTGTGGGATTTGAACTTCCAAATGCTGAAGTTGGTCTTACTTATGTGCAGTGCTGAGATGCTTGTGAATCTGGGTATTCCTTGGGTCATTCTTGGTCACTCTGAAAGGAGAAGTCTCCTGAATGAATCAAATGAGGTAAGTTTGTGTTACATGGTATAGCAATAACTTATCCGTGGTTATTTGTACTGTCAATGCTTCACAAGTGCTTCTTTTTATCATAACTATTTAAAGTTTCAATCATGTAATAACTTCCCACTCTGGGGGGTGTTTCCTTTAGTTTGTGGGCGACAAGGTTGCATATGCACTTTCTCAAGGGTTGAAGGTGATAGCTTGTGTTGGTGAGACTCTTGAGCAGCGGGAAGCAGGATCTACCATGGAGGTTGTTGCTGCTCAAACCAAAGCAATTGCAGGTATAACATATATTAACCTTGCTTTTTTGGATTTATGATGTTGTACATGTTTAATTTTTCCAAATAAGAAGTTCTGGCCTTCATACAGTGGTGGAACATTGTTGATTAAGTTAATCTGTTACTAGTTGGGCATGTAGAATCATTGTTTGTTATTAACTGAAACACTGTACTCTTGTATACAGTGATGCGGTGTTCTTTGTTTTAAGGGAGGTAATTGATCACAAGGCCACACATTTTAGATGAGCTTGAAATCACCTGTCTCTTCCTCCTGGTTCCAAGTTTTGCAATGCACCTTCAAATGAACGTTTTAAAACTTCTGCTGTATTTATCATTCATTTAATTGGATTTTGATCATGTCAAGGGGCTTCATATATGCATACCTTCATTATTTCAGTAGATGTGTTCATCAATTTGGAACATATGACTATGTTGATTCATTTATTTGTCTTGTTACATTCACTATATCCTAACTGTAAAGAGTTTATAGTAGTATCGATAATTGTTTAAACTTTGCTTTTATTGCAGCGCGAGTATCAAACTGGGCTGATGTTGTTTTGGCCTATGAACCCGTGTGGGCTATTGGAACAGGAAAGGTTGCAAGTCCTGCTCAGGCACAGGAGGCAAGTCCAAACTTTGTTTTCTTGTTCAAGTTGCACTCATTACATGCACTGAGCTTTCCACCAACGAGAAAGAAAAGGGAGCATTTAACACCCATTGTTTATTTCCTGTACCACGAAAACATAAATAATTCAAATTAACATGCTGAGCTTTATGTTTTCTTAGAACTCAAAATCTTTTATGATTCTATAAACTTTCAATCTCACAGTATTAGCTCATTTATAGCAGGCAAATGATGTTTTTGCCCCATAACTGTTACGTTGTTTCTTATCTGCCTGTTTTCTCAGGTTATTTCCTGCATGTTAAACACCAGTTAATCTGCGATTGTGTTGTGCCTGTTGGTTTCCCATGACTAGTTTTTTGAAATTTTGGTTTTTTAATGTAATAGGTGCATTTTGAACTGAGGAAATGGCTTCATTCAAATACCAGCCCTGAAGTTGCTGCAACCACCAGGATTATTTATGGAGGTATCTTCATATGTTAATGCTACTTGCAATCAGTTTATTTTCTTGATTTGTTCTGTTCTTTTTTTGCAGACCTATAAGATGAATACACTGGTTGAAAATTCCAAGTACCTTTTTTTTTGTATTGCTCTTTTTTTTGGGAAAAATAAAAATAAAGTCTTACATATTAAATGCTGCATTCTGTAAAGCGAGGCAAATGCTTGCATAAAATACTGAGTAGAGAACATGCTGTGCATTTTTCTTCAACACAAATTCATTGAAACATGCTTGGAGAAGTGTAAGGGGTTGTGCACCATGCTCAGTCCAGATGGATCGATATGCCTTCCTTGATATATCTATTTATAGCGTGGACACCATCACAATACTTAGGGAACTGATTGAACCCGAAGCTTATTGCGAAGTTGAGCATGCCTTGATAGAAGATATTGTGGTATCATGAACCATCATCTAAAAAGATAATGTGCTTTTCTCATGCTGCTGGATAATATTTGCTTTCATTTTGGTTTCTTAATGGGGTGGCGAGGGAGTTAATAGAATGATGATTAATTTTCTCCCCTTTTTTTTGTTTATGCTTCATTAATTTGGTGCCTGATCCAGGATCCGTTAATGGTGCAAACTGCAAGGAATTGGCAGCAAAACCTGATGTTGATGGCTTTTTGGTTGGCGGTGCTTCCTTAAAGGTAGCGAAACTTACTAGTTATTTAATTTAATTTCATTTGACTTTTTCTTTACCTGTTGATTTTCATGATATTTCCCTTTCATTGTGCCTTCATCATCAGCCGGAGTTCATTGACATTATCAAGTCTGCTGAAGTTAAGAAAAGTGCCTGAGCACAGAACCAGGGCACTGGGGGCGACTCTTCGATGCTTATGTTTGGGGAGGTATAGAATCCATCATGTACAATTTAGACATGTTTTCGAGGAAATAAGTTTTCAGTCTTGTGTAATGATATCAGCACTTTAACCGGCTTTATGTTTGAATAAAGATAACTATTTCCTTCCCAATGCCATTTACATTCGGAGTTCTTGGTTACTTCCATGCCTTTGACATGTTTGCATGAATACAATCCATTTATTTGTTTTATATTTGGCCCCTTCATCTTTTTTGAAGTGGATAGGAATACTCTTTAAGGGGGTGTTTGTCACTGCGGTGCCACCTGCTTTTTGCACAATTTCAAAATTTTTTTTATTTTTTTTTTTTTGCTAAAATTGAGTTCGGTTTGTACTTTCTGGATCGTTTTAATGTGCTGATATCAAAAATGATTTTTAAAAAATGAAAAAACATTATTGGCATATTTTTCGGCACGAAAAGCTATTTGAAAAGCAACAGCTACCACACTCTCACACACCCTCTAAGACTGGCGTGGGAAAACATCAAAGTGTGGTGTCCTTTTGACTTGAGTCTTTACCCAAGAGCAGATGTTTCACTAAACTACTGCAGTGGGTGTTTCTCTGTTGCTTTCCGATTTATATTGCCTAGTAAACCAAAACTACATGTAAAGCTCTACTGAAAAAGTATTTCCACTTCGTCTTCTTCCCGCCTCGTCCTAGGTAGGCTTAAGTTTCTCGTGTCTTTTCTTGGTTGCCCTGAGACCTGATCTTTTCCCCTGTCTAGGAGTGGGTTTATTTGGTTATTTAACACAACCACCATGGGAATAGTTGTTATATAAGCAGCACGTCATTCATGCTGCCTGTAAGTCTGACGGAACTCGTTTGATGGCGGACAAAAAAAGGGGATATGGGAAAATTTCAGGAGTGCTCTTATTGTTTATTGGTAGCTGAGCATGAAAATTGCGTTTTCTTATCCCTGTATCTTTCGAGGTCGAGCTTGAACGATTAGAAATGGAAATTTGTATTTTTTTTTTCTGTTCTTTTCAAGTTGAGCTTTAACCCGACGGGTCCGGTGACACTGTATTAGTTTTTAGTTTATTTTCATTTGATAATTAGATCATCTGCCGCATAGAATAATAGTTCTCCAGGCTGTTCTGATAGGGGGGGTCAATTGTTGACTGAATTATTAGAAATAAAACTAAAACTCCGTAATCCACGGTAAAACGATTTATCAGCCCTTTAATGATTAGAAAAATGAACGCATACTTGAGGTAGAATTGTATTTTCAGATATTTATTATACAGTATAGTTATTTCGATGTCCTTGAGGGGGGGAAAAAACAAAAAGTAAAATATTTGAGGGGTGTTTTAGATTTTTATATTTTTTATATAGTATAATTACTGTATAATTTCTTGAGGTCACTTTTTTTTTTTTTTTTTGTCTGAGGTTAATGGACATTTTAGATTTTCAACTTCGTGTTTTTGGAATTATCATAGGTCAAGGGTGTTTTAATTTTTTTATAATTAAAAAAAATAATTGATGCGTATAGCGTTGATAGTGGTTGGTAGCCTTCTGTAGCTGCATTCAAAGCATCACGCCATCCTCTACACAATGGGCCGGCACATTTCGACCTTCATGGCACGAAGGAGCTTTGGCTACAATTTTTTTTTTTCTCTTTCACCTCAAAAGCTGTGTTTACCTAGAAAAATTACAAAGTAGTTCTTCATTTAATTGTATGGTATTTGATTTATTTGTTTTTCAATTTTATTTATTGTTATTTGATTTTTTATATTTTTTTTATCAAATTGGATTCTCATTCCTTTTATTCCTATTTATTTTGTTTTTATTTTTTTAATCAGTTTTATTTTTTGATTTAATCCCTAATCATTCTATTTTAATTCTTTTTTTTTCATTGAATTTTATCTTCATTCTTACTATTGCAATTCCTTTTATTTTGAGTTCTCTTCTTGATTATTATTATTGTTTTTGCAATTTCATCTCTTATTATTTAATGTCATTGAATTTTCATATCATATTTGATACTTATTTTTTTTATAGTTTAAAAATTATGTTGGAGAGTCAACTTTTATCATGTTTCTGATCACGAGTTAGGTCGAATAACCAGAGTTATCGAGATTAATTGAATTTTTTATTATGCAAGAACTAGAAATGATATTATTATAATAAAAATGAAAAAAAAAAATTGTTGTCAAACTTTTTATCTAACTAATCATTTCATTTTTGTTTTTATTTTTTTTATTTTTATTTATTTAAATAAATAAGTTTAGGAAATACCATTGAATAGATAGAATATATATTTCATGTGATTAAATATTAGTTTTTTTATTATTATTTATTGTTAACACACACACACATTATATATATATATATAGCGGCAGTTGATGAGCTTATCCTTACTAAGAGATTAGTCAAAGACTACCACATCGACGGGCATGAAGAGTCATTGTGCATGCTATATTTGACCTTTACATCATAATTAAGTAACTGGTCATCTCATTGGGTGTTAGGAACTCACACGTAAGATTTTTTCTTCCAGGCTTTACGGGCCATGAGTGGTGATGGTGGCATCGAGACTCTGAAAATTTTTACATTTAAGTCTAAACATTTTGAAATTTTTTAATTATATCCTTCGATCACAGACTTGTTTAGTACGAAATACATAGTTTGCACTCTCAAGTTCTCCCTGTTTTGTTTTAAAGTTTTACCTTGATTTTTTTTTTCGAACTGCCCTCTTCAATCTAAAAATTATAATCTTACCATTTTCTATGACATCAGTGAAATAAATATGATGAGTTAGTTTTTTGTCAAGATTTTTATTTATAAAAAATCTTTTTAAATAAAATAAGCATTGTAAACATGTTAAATTAAAAAAATTTAGACTTGATAGTTAACCATATCTAAGGATAAAATATATTTAGCAAACATGCTAGACCCGAGAAACATAACATTAATAGCCAATCAGACCTAAGGCAACGTGGATCTAACAACATGTATGTCATACTTGAAGAACTTAGACTTTTTAGTCAGCCAAGTCCAGGCTAACATAGATGTGGCAAATATATCAAATCTAAAAAAATTGAACATTACAAGGCATAAGGACTATATGTTTGATTATGTACCATTATCTATAATATAAGTATAAAAGACATGATAAACTGTCATGCAAAATAATCATTTATATTAAAATAATAATTTTTTTATATTTATAGGTGTATACAAGGTCTCCCAGGACACTTAACATACTTACTATCTTATTAATGATATGTAAAAGATATCTATTTTCTATTAATATTACCGAAAGTAGAGAACTTTCAAATTTTTTTTATCTGAAAAAACAAAGTTCAAGTGATATAAAAAATTCATAACTTTTTATATTCTATGATAAAAGATACATAAATTTTAACAGTATTAATCAATTTAAAATAAAAAAAAATATTTTTGTTTTTTAAATTTATAACTTTTTAAAGTTATTTACTGCCTCAAGTTATTTTATATATTTTCTATAAAATATATTAATTTTATTATCGAAGTATCTTTAAATCCTTCCATTCAAACTGTATTTATAACTATTCAAGCTTTTATTACTAACATATAATTCATTAGATTTGTTTTTAAAATCAAATTAAAACACCTGAATATATTGATGAATTATTATTCCAAATACTAATCAATATTTTTGTTACATGCATTGGATTTCGGGATATCATTAAAAAGTCCTTTTTTTAAATATGTGTGCACGGAACTACTACAGTGTATCCTATAAAGAGTCTGGGTCAAGCCTATTAGCCCTCCATGCGTATCTTGAAAAACAAAATCACCTTTCTCGTTTAACGTGATGGCATTTCCCAGAGATATAAAGCTTGTGATTGCCATAATGCTAATAAATTCATCCACTGCCGGCTGCAAACAGGGCAAACCAAATTGATGAAGGTGGGATTCTCGTGCAATGCTTTATTGGACGGGTGAGTGTGTGCATTGTATGTGTGCTTCATCAGTGAACTTCTAGAAAAGGGCTTGAAGGACTTTTAGCTATCAAAAAACGAAAATAAAAATAAAAAAAGAATTTCTCTACTCCATCGAAGAGAAATATTGATCGACGGGGATAAAGGGTCAATGGATACCAAACAACTGGTGACGCGTACGTGAATCTTGTAATCGCAGCCATGGAGAAAAACAAGTTCTCTTTACTTTATTGTTTTTGTGAGAAGTCAACAGCAAAGTTGGCCAGAGGCCAACAGTCACGGGTTTGTCTGGTTTCTTTTTCACATTCAATTCCCGTCCACTGTCATCTTTTTATAGATAGATATACTGCGCTGCATAAAGCAAGCAGAACGCCTCCTTTATTTATTTGCTTTTGACCAGCTAAAAGATATTTAAAAGGATGCCGGTAAAAGTCTCTTTGCTTTTTTCAAATCCCGGTGATAATGAACGTGCTATCTATCCCCTTCGGATGCTTGTAGTAGATGCCCGTCACCGGGGTATATGAAAAGAAAGCCAATTATTTACTCCGGGGAGAGTGAATGTTTTCAGGACAAATCTCCGATTTGACATCAATGTTCTCAATTATACGTCGAAAACATTTTTCATATCAATTCCATGGTCAGAGAGTTTTTGTTTTTTAATTCGACCATTTCATTAAATACAGTTGATGAATCCTTAAATATCGACGTGTTTCTTGTATGATCCGAACTAAAAGGAGAAATTAGGAGGGAAATCTCCTTCCAATTTTTTTTTTTTGGAAGACCCGTCACCTGGCATCATAATATAAAATCATAGATCTTCCAAAGCAATTCCAATTGTTATTTGTTCACATGTTTCTCTCATATATATTTTTTTATTTTCAAATATTATTTTTTACGAAATAAACTGATATTCAATAATTTTGTTAACTCTATTCAGTGTAATATAATAATTCATAATATTATTTGATATATCAAGTGTGTCCTTTCTCACTGCAAAATCCATAGATAAAATTTATTTATAATAATAATAATTATTATTATTATCATTCATTCATTCCTAAACAAATATTATCGTACCATCTAATATAATTAGTTTTATTTTTCCTCTCCAGGAGGCATTTACTGAAGTATTAATTAATAAATCTCAGGAGAAATAGCAATGTCTCACGACATAATTTTCCATGCAATGTCTCATTATCCTTTTCATTTTCACGGGAATTACAACAAACGCCGCCAATAATTGTATGGGTACGATAAATCTCGATCGCGTGTGGAAGCAAAGACATTTTAAAGAGTTGCTGAATGTTGATTTCTCAAACAGGGCCCTACCATGGCAGATCGAGAAGCTCGCCTGACCGCCCATCATTCCTGCTGGCAAATAATAAACACGCTACCCAATTTGAACATAATCAACTAATACAAGGATTGCTTCATTGGTTGTCTGATAAATTACGGATGCCAATCCAACGGCTAAGAATAATTGAAATCAGGCATGTCTGTACACAGGGACAGGATTTCTGACCATTAGACAAGAAAGCCGACCGTAATTAATGCCATTTTCTAATCCCCCTCTTCTATTTTATTACCATTTGCCTATGAAAATCAATACATAAAAACCCACTACTAGATTTGATGGATGTAGGGTATTTACTACGTTGACAAGATTGATTTTTAAAATATTTTTTTATTTTAAAGATATATTAAAAAATATTTTTTAATTTTTAAAAAATATTTTTAAAATTCATGTATTAAAATAATTAAAAAACATAAAAAATTTAATTTTAAATAAAAAATTTAAATTCTTTACAAATATCATTTTGGAAAGCAACATCTAATAATTCTAGGCTAATAATGTTTATGATGTTTTTATAAAATATATTAAAATAATTTTTTAAATTTAGCTTTTATTTTTAATGTTGGATTAAATAATTTGAGAAGTATTTTAAAACACCCCATTTGACTTTTAGATGATATCAAGATTCCGTTACATCCTACCAAAAGGTTAAAAAATAAATATATAATTGGAATTAATTTGCGGTGACGAGTTCTATTCCACTCGTAGATAAAAGAATCTTTTTTTCTCTCGTTTTTAGGTCCTTTATTCCCCCCTGGTAGATAGATAAAAGGAAACGCAAATGTAGGCCAAGACAATTCTTTCACTTTTGTCCCTGGCGAAGTTCTAATAAATAGAACTTTCCCAGAAGGCAAACAAAACACAAAAGAGCACCATAATCTGTCCATCTTTGCCTCTTACTCATTCTTGTTTAGCTTTCTGCTTTTTGTGTTTCTTTTAATCATTCAAACTTTGCTACTAGTTGGTCATGATCATAGGAGAGGCAGGCTACAGCTAGCCTTTTTTACATATAAAGCTCTTGGTTTCACACTTGACTTACTTCTCTCTTTGTTCCCTGTCTCAAGCTTGTCTTTGCCTTGTTTCTATCAAAGTTTTCTTGAGCTGGGTTTCAATAGTTATTCAATCTTTAGCAGCTGCAACCTGTGACCAAAGTGAAAGGTTTTCGACGTCTTTGTGTCAATGGGGTCGTGCTTCAGTGCAAGAATTAAAGCTGAGAGTCCTCTTCGAAACGGTATGTTCACAAATTCACGCACATCTTGTTCTTGATGGATATTTGTTCTCACTGTTTGCCAACAGGTAGTAATTTTTGTTCATTCCTTTTTTGATCTTTCGTTGAAAGATTTAATCTGCAGTAATTTTTCTATTTTTCTTGGCAAATTTGCCATCGATCAGGAAATTTTTCCTTTCCTTTATTTTCTTTTCCAAAGTCTTTTTGAAAGTAGACGGTTCATTTCTTGCTTTGCATTTGTAGACATCTAGATGAATTTATAAGATATGATGCGTTGATTTATTCAGGGGTGAACACAAAATATGCTGGCAAAAGTGGGAACGACAAGAGTGGGTCAAGCAGCAAGGTCTCTTCTTCCACAGTGCCTTCAACTCCTCGGACACAGGGTGAGATCTTGCAGTCCTCAAATTTGAAGAGCTTTTCCTTTAGTGAATTAAAAGCAGCCACTAGGAACTTCCGTCCTGATAGTGTGTTGGGGGAAGGTGGTTTTGGTTGTGTCTTCAAAGGGTGGATTGATGAGCATTCATTGACAGCTGCCAAGCCTGGAACAGGTACGGTTATTGCTGTAAAGAGGCTTAACCAGGAGAGTTCCCAGGGTCACCAGGAATGGTTGGTGAGTATCCCTTTTTCCATTCGTTCCTTGCCTGCCTATTTCTATAACTCTTTCTTGAATTTTGTAGAAAGGTTTACAAATGTCCAGAGACAAGTTAAGATACAATCAATCGTCCAATATGAACTGGTATTCAATGCTTCTTGTAAAGAGCTGGATTATCCAAGTTAGGATTGAAACAGATTCACTAGAACATCCTTAATGATCCGGCTCTTGGCAGTTTTAGTGCATAGATGATAATTTTTAAAGATAGTATGATTAATAGATTTTGTGTTGATTCTTCGACTGCAGGCAGAAATAAACTACCTGGGCCAGCTGTATCATCCAAATCTAGTAAAATTGATCGGCTATTGCTTAGAAGATGACCACCGGCTTCTGGTTTATGAGTTTATGCCCAAGGGAAGCTTGGAGAATCATCTTTTCAGAAGTGAGCAGTTGATATCATCCGATATCGACCTTTCAACTCAAGTTGTAGTATTTTCTATGACCTCGAATATCTTGGATAAAAATCATTGAAATAGTTTTTTTAACTGGAACAGGGGCTTCTTATTTTCAACCACTCTCGTGGAATCTCCGCATGAAGGTTGCCCTTGATGCTGCCAAGGGTCTAGAATATCTTCACAGTGACAAGGCGAAAGTTATATATAGAGACTTTAAGGCTTCTAATATCCTGCTCGATTCGGTATGTGAAAATGTTTCAGTTTTTGAGTTTTACTTCATGAGCTTTCACTTTACTTGCACCTCTCTTACACATTCTTTGTACATTGTGCAACGACAGAATTATAGAGCCAAACTCTCTGATTTTGGGTTGGCCAAGGATGGGCCAACAGGCAGTAAAAGCCATGTATCTACAAGGATCATGGGTACCTACGGTTACGCAGCTCCTGAATACATGGCAACAGGTATCTTTCAAATCACCACTTTGGTCATGTTCACTTTTGCCATCCCTGCTTCTTGTGGAACAACTCAATCCTATGTTATATGCTCTCAACGTTATTCTCCTTAAAGAAATGCTTATTTTATACAACTATGGCTTTTTATTGCTTTCATCTCGCTTCTGTTTGTCTTTATGAAGGTCATCTAACTGCGAGGAGTGACGTATACAGTTTCGGGGTTGTTCTCCTTGAAATGTTATCTGGCAGACGAGCAATAGACAAAAACAGGCCCTCCAAGGAACACAATTTAGTTGAATGGGCAAGGCCTTACCTTAGCAGCAAGCGCAGAATTTTCCAAGTTATGGATGCTCGCATCCAAGGCCAGTATTCATCTAGTGATGCTCTGAAAGCAGCAAACCTGGCAATTCAATGCCTATCAACCGAACCAAAGTACAGGCCAAACATGGAAGCAGTGGTAAAAGCATTGGAACAACTTCATAATTCCAATGACAACGATGGATCCAAGGGCTCTCGTGGTGAAAACCCCCAAAGAGTTAATCGAAGTTCAAGCAATGGTCCTAAATATCACAGGAAAAATGTCAACGAAGTTTCCAGTGGAAAACCTGCCTCTTATGCCGGGCCATATATTTCACCTCGTCGTACATAAAAGAGGAAGAATGTTCAGTACATGCTTTACATTGTATTTTGATCCCAAGGAAACCACAGATTTATTTTGATAGAGCGTTGTATCCCGTAAAGCATGGAATTAGAAACATGACATTTACTGTACAGTTCTTCAATTCAACATCTAAATATGACAGTTTTTTTGTCACGCTTACTTACCGGGTGATAAGGAACTTGATGAAGCACCGGAAACTCTAGGATTGAAATGGAATTTTCATGGCTGTGATTACAAGTTGATAGAGGGACCAGGTTTGGCCCCGGTCCACTGAATGTTCACCTAAAACAAAATTCTCTTGGCTAGGAACTCAATTGTTCTTGAAAATCAAGTCTCATATTGGGACACGAGACCCTTTTACAAATAATAAAGAAGTATATCCTGATCTGCACCGACCGGGCAAGCTGTCCCACGCCCGAACGACAGCCAAAGAAACTTAGAAAGCATGGCAAATTTTTTTCACCATCAAAACTCAAGAGACTATCAACAAGCTCAAGTGACCCTGCAAACCGATTATGGTTAAAAACATGACACCGTTAATAAATGTAGATGCAGCTCTTACTTCTTGGCTCTTAAGTTTCCTGATTTTGTAATTACTGGAGGACCAAATGTCCAAGAGTAGAGCAGGAATTAGCCCTGTTCTTGCAATGTCCCCCGGCAATATGAAATAGATCAGAAACTGTTCAATCTTGGGAGAAATTCATTTTTCTATGGTAACATTTAACTCCTGGTAATCAAAATTGCAATTTTTGGTAACATTTACAAGCTCAAATGCTTTCAATTGTTCTTAAGATGACAACGCAAAGCCAACAACATCTCCTAACAAACTCATCCACTACTCGTTTGATAACAGTAAAATCATAAATTTCTCTTAACATGAGAGTAGCACTGAGTTTATTTCAAGTCCCTGAATTCTTAGTTCAGAAGGGATCATTATGTTTCTTTCAAAACTATCAGGACTAAAATATAACTTCACTGAAACATGAAGGTCTTAAAATTAAATTACAATGAAGGGATCATTACGTTGCGTTCGAGTTTTGTGTTAACGGAGACAGCGAACGGGGGCGACAAACGGCGATCATGATTGCCACTTCAATGTCTCTGCTCCAGCACGCGTGTCCCGACCTCGTTCCCTTACCATCATATCCTCTCGCTGCCTCTCCACCACCACCGCCTCCTCCTCCGCTCCATCACGTGCCTCTCTCTTGGACCCACTAGGCATGTCCGAGCCTGAGCTTCAGCAAATCGCCGTCGAACTCGGCCAGGTAATCATCATTAAAGCTCAAAGTTACTTGTTTTCTGTTTGGTTCCTGAGAAAATGGAGCAGAAGAAAGTAATTAGTTGTGAAACTTCAGTAATTGAAGAGAGAATAAATTGAGTTTTAGTTATTTATTTTTAAGACTTCAATTTTTTATATTTCAATTTCGTTGTTTTCTTCTTCTATTGAAAAAATATATAAATAGCAACGCTGTAGAGGAAAGCAGCTCCACCATCCAATATACCGGAGAAAAGTAAAAGAAACACAGGATTTTAGTCAATGTAAGCAGTACTGAACTCATAAATTAATTTAGGGCTGCTCTTTTTTGGTATTCTTGTAGCTTACGTTAGTTTTATTTGTCCCCTTTTTTCCTAGGGAATTAGTGCCTCCGGCTGGTTCGTTTGTTTGTGCGGTGCACCACACCAACAAACTGGCAATTAGAAATGATCTTCAAGAAGCTGGATGGAAAGTTGGGCGATCACCAATTTTTCGTACTGTAACCGCAGCTGATGGCACGGTTAAGGTTGATATGCTTTTATGCTTGATTTGTAATTTGGCGTTCTGTGCTGTTATTGATTTTGTGTCAATCTTAGCTCTGTTGATCGAGGTGGTTTTATATTGTTACATGGTTCTTGCTAAATGAAAGGTATATTCAGGGCAATTTTACTGCTGCTATGTGTCATATTCTTTATTTGCATGACATACTTGGTCTCGAATGTTGTTGTATCATATGATAGGGTCTCGGATGTTGTATCATATGATAAGAAATTCTATTTGTTATCATTCAATGTAATTATAGTTCCGGGGAAGCGAACACTTGCACTCACCCCTTTCTAATTTGAGGTTAAGTGTATGGTGTCATATACTCAAGCTTGCTAATGATCATGCAGTTATTGATAATACTGGAGGATAACAGATTGATTGAAACTGTTGGTATTCAGTTGAAGATAAGAAAGGTTCAAGGCGGCGTACTGCCTGTGTCTCATCTCGGGTACTTTCCATATCAAGGATTAGCCTTAGTAAAAAGTTTCTTGGTCATGGTGTCATTACGGGTTGCTGATAATTTTCTCGTGGTTCTCGTGGTTCCTTTTTACTTTTATAGTTCAGGTAGGTTGTCCTTTGCACCGCTCATTTTGTGCCACTGGAAGGGGTGTTTTTTCAAGGAATCTTCAAAGGCATGAAGTTGCTGAGCAGGTCAGTGCTGCATGTCTTGTGCAATTGTTCTTCAAACCCAACTATCAAGTGGGACTGTTGAGAGTGTTTTACTGTTTGTATGACTGAGAACATATAGACTTTGTAGTTCTGTAACTACTCCATCCCTTTCAAAGTTATGCTTAATGCTTTATACACTCAGGTTTTGGCCGTCAAGGAGATATTTGAGCACAGGGAGACAAATATGGTGTTCATGGGAATGGGTGAACCAATGTTGAACTTGAAGCACACCAATGCTCGAATAAGGTGGTGCCTTTTCAATTTTTTTGTCAACGATTATCCCATTGCTTCTATTCTATCTTTTGTTTAATTATTTTAATACCTACTATTGTCTTTGTTGTGTGTCCCCTTTCTTGATTTGGTTAGTTTTACCCGCCATGATCAATGATAAGTTTGACCAGAATAATCTTTCTCTGTACGCTTACTTGGAAGTGGAAACGGTAACCTAAAAGAATTAAGATAAGATTTGACTGAAAAAAATGAGTCCCTTGACATTGATTTTGCTAGTTCAAAGATTAGTGAAGATGAGAGCTGCAAAGATACTTGTAGATGCCTACATGAATGCTCTGCCATTTTCATATACTATTTAATTCTGAAACAACTGGCCTCCTGTTTATTGTAAATTTTCAGCAGATCTCTATACATAGGTTTCAGATGTAATAGTAAACAGAGAATATATGGTTGTATAATTCTGACACTGTAAATGTTGTCATCTGTCTCTGAGTAAATTGGGCCATTCCCAGTGATGTGCATGTCTTGATGCATTTTTCTCTTAATGGATCCCTTTGATGCCAAAAGTTTATGTTAGCCTGTGATGACATTTAATCATTTTTTTCCTCATAAACACCAGCTTACATGCTCCGAACCAGATAGAGAATCAATTGTTCCAAGTGCAAAATCCTACCCTCTAGAAGCAATTATGAAAGTTTGCAAGGAGCACTTCCGTGAAACCATTCGACAAGTATCCTTTGAGCATGCGCTTTTAGGTACTGAAATTTCATTTAATATTTCCCTGCTTCATTTGAATTGATAGGACTATTCTATCCTGTAACATACATTTATAATTTGCTAGGGCAGCTGGGGTCAATGATAGAGTAGAGCATTTTAAAGAACTTGCTTACTGACTTCACTGGTGGGAACGTGGTCATCATGTGAATCTGATTCTTTCAATCCAATTCAAGGTTCTGATTACAAGCATCCACACAAAAAGGCGGTATGCACACCAGTCATAAACACACTGTTTTCCCCTGCTGTCAGTAAGAATACTTGAGTATTCAAGTCACGCATTACCATTTCATTTGCTTTACCTTTCCACTTGGCAGGCACAAGCATTTGCAGCTGCTCTAGAGTCGCGCAAAATAACTGCCAGTGTGTGCCGAACAAGGGGGACCTGGATGCAAGTGCAGCTTGTGGTCAGGTAAGAAATGAATTCCAATAAAGTCCTCTAGTCATGAGTTCTGACAGCTTGCAATCAGAGAAAGTCGCGGTTGCATGCTGGTGCCTTGAGGTCTCTGGTTGGTTGCTTCTCTGATGGTATTTCAGACTTGTTTTCTTCCCTGGCGTGCAAGAATGCTTGACGACCAGGCTAGTTGGTGTCTCCAAGCATGCTCGTTATGGCATAATGTAGAATTTGTTTCTGCCGCGCGGCCGCAGAAGTGGAAGTTCGTTTCATACATGATGCAAAAATTGAGGGGGTTCATGAATGGGCTCATTTTGCTGATTTATTCGGAGAGTTTTTGGTCGTCAATAGCCTGAAACACATGAGATGAAGAAAGGAGGACTCAATGATCTTATACACAACACAATCAACAGTGTTGGCTATATTTTGTAAAGAATTAAAGATGTAACCTACGACCATCCATTTTTTATTAATAATAATAATAATAATAATAACGTGCTTCCATCTTTGCTCGTAATGAGAAAGGGATCATTGATCTTATGCATGTGTAGTCTGGAGCATAATTGTAAAATCCGGCTGTAGATTGATTCGGAGAACGAGATCCAGAGTCTAACTTAGTCTGGGTTGTTAGTTAACTAGCCAAAACTGATCCTGTGACACTCATTTGATCTGGTCAAGGTTTTTGATGACTTGAGTGACTCTGCTAAACTTGGCCGGGTCACTTGTAAAAAGAAAGAACGAACAAAATTTCTTTAGATACCTAGAAACTTGATATGTTCATTCAAAAAATGAAGAAACCTGTGTTTTCTTAGATAGACATTGTGATTGTTGTCATTTAAATATTCAAGTTTTTAAATTTAGATTGTATTTTAGTTATTTGAATTATATTTGTTAATTTGAAATTTAGGTCTTTAAATTATTATTTTTTATTAATTAAAAGTTGTGTTGAAATTGTGACATGTTTATAATTAATAAATCATTTTTAACATAGAGTGTCATTAATCTACCAGGTTGACCCGATTAACCAAACTACCTATCTACAAAATGTTACTGAGAAATCACCCTTTAATGTATTTATATTATATTATTGAAAAAGGGTCAATTTATTAACCAAATTGGTCAGATGACCCGAAGACCTGAAACCTCCGCCGAGTCAGTTTCCAGTCCGGTAGCATGATATTTTCCAGTAGTTTTTTAGATCAATACTTGTATTTAATTTCTCGACGACAATCTTTCCAGTAATCATGAGTGCAAATGCCAGAATCGTTAAAATTTGTATCGCAGGTCCGCGCTCTTCATTCTCTACACCAATACTCTCTTTGCTCTTTAGACATGATTCGGGCGATATATTTCAAGTTCGAATTAAAAACATTACCGTGAAAAAAGAAATTTCCCAGTGCACGATTCATGAATGTTTACCAGGTGAGCGAAAAAAACCTTTGCTGGATGGTTGGTTTATAGTTTATACACACCAATAAACCCATATTGCCTCTCATTATTGACCCACAGAAGACCCCGTCTCAAAATCAAAGCCCTAAAGTGATTAGACTAATTAACCTGAGTTCACCGCATGATACATATTTTTATTTTTTGATAAAAAAATTGTATATATAAGCTTTTTTTAATGTATTTTTATTGGTTTAAAAATCTTAGTTCATGCATATATGTAATTAAAAAAAAATCAAGAATTATGTGTTCCAATAAATAAATAAATAAAAAGTCATCAACGATACCTAAAATTAAAACTTAAAAAATCAAAAGACAAATATAGATCAAGATGTTTAATCTTGGAAGACGAGACATTTGTCGGATTGTGTTTGCTAAGTTTATTTATTAAAATATTTTTTTATTTAAGAAAGCGATAATAGAAATAGAGATATAAATTAAATTGATTAAATAAAAATAAAATAAAATAAAAAAGATCATGCGAAGCTGCACATGTTATAAATATTATCTAAAAATAGTTTTTAATTTTTAAAAATAAAATTCATCTGTACAAAAGATAAAAAAAAATATAAATGAATAAGAAAAACTCTTTAAATTTAAATGTATAACTAAAAAAATAATTCTCATTTAAAAAAGGCTTTCCAAACAAAATAAAAGAGAAAAGAAATGCTAATTTATATATAAATAAAAAAAATAGAGAAAAAATCATAAAAGAATCATTAATTAAAAAAACATTAGAAAAAAGAGAGCAAAGATCAAGCGTTGCTGGGCTTGGCATGCCAAGTGGGCCAGGCCATCCTGTTTAGCCTATTTTTTCATGACCTGCGCAATTAGGCCTTTAGTTTTTTTTTTTTTGAGCTTAGGCGGATGAGATATCGTCCAACCTTTTTTTTTTGAAATAAAAAACATACGACACCGTCATTTTTTTTGTTCATATTTCGTCTTTTATGGTAGCTAAAAAATCAGGGCTTAGATTATTTTACCAAAAAACTCGTTTTTCAATCCATTTTGACCCAAAACCCTGTAAAACATTATAAAAATCATGATAAATCTATTTAAGACTTGCCCCAAAAACTGAAATCAACCCAAATTCAAAAATCAACCTGAGTTTAGATTTATTTTTTCATGAATTGTAAAGGTAAAAAACACTTAATATTAAATTTTTTTATTAAATAAAATCATTTGACACGGATATCATTTGCTTTGGTGGTCTAAATCGCTTTCAACAACATTTTTCTCTTTCCCCCGCTAAAATTTGACAAACTCTCTCTCTCTTCTCTTAATCAGGGACTAAAAAAATAATAAGAATGAATTGACTTCCTTTTCATTTCGGTCCCTTTTCTTTTAAATCCATCTTTTTATAAGAAATTAAAATCAATTAGTCTTCAATTAGAACTAGATCACTAAAAAAAATTTTGAGGATCAAATTGAAGAAAAGAAAAATTTTGCATGGCCCATTCATAGTAATGCCTGAGAGAATGAATAGTGGAGCCTTGCATGGTAAAAAATCCACGCATTTTAGAGTAATACTTAATTATAAATTAATTCATAGTTTTATAAAATACATTAAATAGTCTCTTTACTTTAAAAAAACTAATTACTAGTCCCTTGACCAATATTGACCATGCTTAATGTAATATTATTTTACTTAAAAAGATTCGTTTTTCTCATTAATATTTTCGTATTATTTTCATGTTTTTCCTTTTTCTATATCTTAAAACAAAATAACAAAATAAATTACAAAAGAACCGGAAGAGAAATACTAATTTCTTAATATTTAAAACTAAGGGGACCATTCCAATTACTCTGCACAACTAGAGGGACTATTTTTATTATTTACTGCCATGGAGTAGGATTTATTTGGGACGCCTCCTACTCCTGAATCCTTTAAAAAACCGGATTGACCCGCCACTATTCCGGTCCATCTAGGGTTTATAAGAAAATCCCCTCCTGATTTCGCTTCAGAAATAAAAGCCTGACAAAAATTAAAGACAAGATCATCGGATTTTACTACAGTAAGTACCTTCAGATCTAAGTAAAACTTTTCTTCTGTGTCTCTCATCGTAAAAGTTATCATTGTGCAGGTAATAACCTAATCTCTTGTTTCTTCTCCTTCTTTTATTTTATTTTTTCTCCAAATCTCATTAAAGAAGCTTAAAACCCTAGTTCACAATTAAGTTGTTGAAAACAAAAATTGAAGCTGAAATGGTCCTTATAATTGGGGTTTTTTAGTTGATACTGTAAAAAGCGAAGGTCGATTGCTCTTTCTGATTGGTAAAATTTATTTTTTATCTAGTTCATTCAAGTTAATGGACTCAACTAGTGCAGTTAACTTCAATTGATTATGAGACTAGCAGAAAAAAAATGGGGGGATTAGAACTAAATTGTGTTTTATAGTTTGATTTTTTTTTTGTTTTTACTTTTCTTTACCAGGTACACAACGGGCTGGCTTAATTTTACTCCAATAATAGAAGAATATGTAACGGGGCAAGAAGTTTTGTTCTTTTTGTTGAAAAGATGCAATTTATGTGTTAGATTGACATAAATTATGATGTGGTTGAATTGATAGGTATATAATGAGGAGATATAGTCCACCATACTACAGTCCTCCGAGGAGGGGATATGGAGGGCGTGTAAGAAGCCCACCAAGAAGAGGATATGGAGGTGGTGGTGGATATGGGAGACGCAAGGACCAAAATAGTGGAAGCCTATTGGTTCGGAACATTCCTCTTGATTGCAGGTATTTGAAATTTCACCCTTTATTTGTTTTGGTGAACTGGGTTTGAGCTTTTAAGAGATACCCTATCGATTTTTTTTTTATTTTTTTTGCAGACCAGAAGAACTTCGAGGGCCATTTGAGAGATTTGGAGTTGTAAGAGACGTCTATATTCCTAAGGACTACTACACAGGGTGAGTTTTGTTTTTTTTTTTCCTACGGGGAATTGGTTAAATCTTTAATGAGATATTGCCATGGTTTTATTCAATTATTTTATGTTTCTGTCATTGTTACTTACAGTGTAGGTCGTATTTTTTTCTTGTTTACCACTTTACTTCTCTTCTCTATCTATTTTTATAAAAATACTTTATTAATTCATTCTATTCATGCAATGCCTATGATAGCTATTCACAATCCTGTTAGAGTCAGTCATTTACCTCTACCTTTAAATAACCAAGCTTGAGAATAAGCATGAGCAGTAGTGCTTTGACTGGTGAAATGGTTAGCACGAGTCAATAGGAGCACAAATGGTGTGGAGTTCTTCTATGTGTGTTTGACTTTCAATAAAGTTTTTTTTTTTTTTTTCCCAGTTGATAGTAATGTTTTAGGATTATGGCTTTGTTGTTTGTTTGTTTTAGTTGATAGTAACGTGAGGAGAAATCTTGGGAGTTATTAATTGCAGTGTAAATTACCAGCCCTCATTTTTACTGGAAAGGGAAAATATGCTGTTCTTTTGGATTTTACCTCCTGATTCTATGTTCCTAAATCACGCCATCTACTTCAGTTACAATATGTAAATAGGAATGGGAAAGCATATTTGAATTGCGTTCCAAACTATTTATCAGGGTACTCTTTTTTTTCACAGTGAATTAAATTTTGAACTGGTTTGTCAGGGGGTATGTTGGTTTGAAGTTAAAAATCAAGACCAAGCCCCACCATTGATGAAGACCTACTGTTTATCATTCGCTAACATATTGGTCTCAAGAGTAATGTTCAATGAAGAATGTTCCTTTATGAAGAGAGATTAAAAAAAAAAACAACCACTAAAGTTTGATGAGGTAGAAGATTGATTCTTGACAACTGAAGGCAACTTGAGGAGAATTTAAGTTTGGGAACGTTGAATTGAAGTGCATCTTATATTTACAAGAATGTGGAGATTTTTCAAGTGACTTGCCTCTTTTGAAGTTGCCTTTCATACTTGATTGTTAAAGAAAAGGTCAGCCATTAAGCCTGCTTTCAGTAAAATCATGTCCGCGTATGTGTAAGTGCTCTGGAGCTAGACTGTAGATTTGTAAGGAAAGGTACTAGGTAGTGATATTATGACAATTCCTAGGCAAGCTGTTTTAGTAAGTCACTCTTCTCAGAAAGTCGTGTTTGCTTATACACAACTTTCCATACTTTGATTGATGCTTTGCTGTGTCTTATATGCAGGGAACCTCGAGGGTTTGCATTTGTGCAGTTTGTGGATCCATATGAAGCTATGGAAGCTCAGCATCGTATGAATGGGCAGATTTTTGCAGGGAGGCAGATATCTGTGGTGTTAGCAGCAGAGACAAGAAAAAGGCCCGAGGAGATGCGCCATAGAGCTAGGGTTAGGTAATATCTCTCCCTTGTGCATAAACCTTGTGATTTTACTGTTATAATTATTAGTTTTCTCAGATTCTCTACATTTACTTTGTACATTCCACAGAGGACCATCGAGTCACGGAGGAAGATCCTCCAATTATGGTAAGCCTTCACTCATTATAGTGTTATTTTCCAGTACCATGATTTATTGAAGTTTTTGCCCACATTTTCTGTTGTCCACAAATGACTGTGTTCAGCTCAGCTGACTAAATTGATAATGACTTGTGCACAACTTGTTTCTTGCATTGCTTGAAGACTAGTTGTTCTGCATTTTGTGTATGGTTCCGGAAGTCGTGCATATTTCCAAAGTAAAAATATGTTATTTGGAAAAAATTGAAGTCATTGAAATAATGGTGATTGTGATGTTGAAGCAATGGATCATCAATGATTCTCATAACATGGATCCACTGCTATTTTTGTAGGATTATGATTATCAGTGTATAAAAGATTACTAGCCTATAACATGCTCACTTTCTTCAGAAAAGTGGCATTGATTTTTTATTTTTTATTTTTGAATTTTTGGCTCATGAGGAAGGAATTTGTGGTTAAACCATCCTAGAAAATATCCTGGCGAGGAGCTTCAAGTTGAGCTATCAAGGTTTATTAATCTTGCGAGATGACATGAGGATAGCAAATTTCCTTTATCAATCAAACTACTGCATTGGTGTTAATCTTTGTGTCCTTTCTTTTCCCACTGCTGAAATCTTGAATTGGTCTGCTACAAAATTAATCACTCTGCTCTGTATCAAATATGTTTTAGGACGTTCTCGTTCTCGTTCATTATCACGGTCCCCTCGCCATTATCCCAGTTCTAGGTCTCGATATCGCTCTAGGTAAGCTTGCATGGTTACAAATTTGCCATCATATTGTCCTAATCTACATCTGAAACAGGTTGATAGATGTGCATTTTAACTTTGGTAGGTCATACTCTCCAGCCCCGAGACGGCGGGACTACTCCGCTTCCCCTGATAGAAGGCATGCGGGCCATCCAAGATCTCCTAGAGGTCCTCCACCAGAGCGAGATGGTGACCACAGCCGCAGGTCGTATTCTCCAGCTTATGGCCATGGCAATGATCTTAATGAAAATGGCAATGGGTTTGGCGAGTAAGTGTAGATTTCTCTTCTCCACTGTTGTCATCCATGTATTGAGGTCATTCCATGCCCTTGTAGTGGGCTGTCATGCAGAAGTGATTGAGCACAGGCATTGAAAAGCATGGGTTTTATGATGCTTTCATAACAGAATATTCCTAATTATTTATGAGAATCACAATGCCAGACTGGTAATGATAGGAATGCTGTTCATGGTTTCAGACCCTGTTATAAAACCGAGCAGTTAATATGTTATCTTTCAGTTCAAAGTTAATTTAGTAGGGGATGAATGCACTCTGAAATTTGTTTATGCTTATCAGTTGACCCAAATTTCTTAAGAGGCATGTGCATTTAAGCTATACTTGAAAACATGTTGATTGTAGGAAATCGGCATATGATTTCGAGGAAGCACGAGCTTGGAGGCCGTCACCTGGTAGAGCATCAAGGTCACCTTCTGGATCAAGATCTAGGTCGGCTGACTTGTCACCAAGGCATACAAGATAAGGCAAATGAAGTAGAATCTAGTCTATGGTCATGAGTCTGATGTGTGCCAGGATTAACATGGTTTTCAGCATGCATCAGCAGATGGTAGTAGGCCTATGTTGCCTCTGGTGGATGAATTGGAATATCTAAATTTTTTCCAAAACCCACGTAAACTTATGTTTTGATTTAATCGTTTATGCACTTCAACTGGCTTGATGCAACGCAGCTTTCCAGATTTTATCTCCATATGATCTTGATATTTGAATGCATCCAGTTGCGCCGGACGTGCTGAGTGTGTGTTATGATGGGTCATGCTTCCCTTCTGTCTGAAATTCCTCTATTTTTCTCTGTTGATTTGGCTAGACATGCGATACCTCCTTTATAATTATAATAAATAGAACTCCAGCTAATTCATCTCTCTCAACTCCTTAACCCTGAAACTTAGTTAATCCAAGCAAATTTGCAACGATTGCCTCTCTCCCTCGCCCTTTTCCTTTGACCTACTATCTAAAACAATTCTGCAAATATCTTCTTTCTGAATTAAAAAAGTTATATTGTTGAATATTAGTTAAAATTTATAAAAATTAAAAAGCACGCGGACGTATACGTGTGTGCGCATAAAGAACCAGAGTCACGACACACAGAAACAAGTAGAAACCAGGTATTGGACTGTTGCAACCCATTAATTTGTTCATTAATACTTGAGACCCAAGCTATCTAGGCCATTCTGTACTTCATGACAACCAGTTTAAGGAATCGGTTGATAGTACAAGCGATCTCAAATCAATTCTTATGCAGCAGCATGTGAATCAACTGATCAAAAATGAGAGGAGATCTTATAAGCAATTTCATCCTTCTAAATAACGGCGTTTTAGAATTCAAGAAGTTAGAATTTCAAAAGAAGAGGAGTTAAAAAAAAGATAAGTAATGAGTTGGGAATTTTTTTATTGTTGGATCATTTTAAATGAAGTGTCACGAATCCAGTCGAGCACTTGAGAAAAAATGGAGGAATTTTAAACTAGAGGGCTTCTTGCAACTCAGGAGTGTTCCTTTTGTCATCGCTGCTGCTCTCTTTTTCTCCATCAAGCTGGTCGTGTTGCGAAAAATTATACTAACAATACTACGGTAAATGCATCTGTGCCTTCAAAATGCATCGGGAGTAGTAACTGGGCAAGCAAGCTTTAGTTGGACTATGATTGCTTTCCATACCTGCTCTATAAATTAAGAAACTCATGGGCCTGCATTGGCAGAAACAGGGGGGAGTCAAGAACGTTTGTTTTAACTTGAAGGGTGTAAATCTATTATGAGATCTTACTTCTAATTTTTAGAGGTTATATTCCTATAAATTTTAATTCAGTAAATATTTATATAATTATTAATTTTAAAATTTATAAAATTAATTAAAATATACAAAAATTAAGCGGATATTTAAGTTATTTTTTTTTTATTTTTTTTTAAAGGAACGTTTGCATAAAGCTTTTTAAAAATTCTGTCAAGTTGCACCCTATAAAAGGCTACTGAATTAAAAACCTCTAGGTAGGTCAAAGCCATCGACAATAAGATTCGTGATTATCAAGAAGTCAAACTTCGTGATTATCAAGAAGTCAAACGGCGTCACTTTTGAAGGCACATAATTAATGAACAGGTAAAATTCATAAAAAACGCGGTAGCAGCCACTGATGATGTATCATCAAGAACTTGGCCTTGAAATACTTTGAATTAGGTTAAGAAAATCTAGGCCTGTAGACAAGTTCCAAGGCAGGCAGGAAACTAGCCTAATGGCCAGAAAAGTCGATGCTTTCTCATGCCACGAAGGCAGCCGTCGTGAAGAACACTTCTTCATTAATTAACCATCATTTTCCTTTTTTATTGCTTTGTCTTTTTCCCCTTAATAATGAGTTATCTTTAATTTATACATTAATTTGTTAGACGACTCTCTTATACGTCCTTGAATCACTATATATCAAACTGATTTATGGTATGAACCGATTCGAATTGATCTCTACAAGAGACCCACCAGAGAAAATTAACAAAATACTTTATTTTTAAAAAAGACTTATCTATTCAAATCGAGAGCAAATATTTCAAATCTCATATTTGTTGCCAATAATCTCATTTTAACAAAAAATATATTGTTATCCATAAGAAATAATTAATTAATGGTGCGAGGATCAATATCCGTGTTTCACAAATAAGTCATAGTTTTATGAATATGATATTTTAGTTTTGATACTCTCGGATCAGTTTATATATAAATCTAATTAATTAATTGTACGTAAGACTATTCATGGTGACCATTAATTGTGTGTATTTGTTATAAAAAAAACAACAAACTTAAAGGTATTGATTACTAGAGGGCGTTAGAGAGGTTTACACTTGAGCAATTTAATGTGAAATGTATTGACAGGCTATTGATTAATTTCTATCAATTTGAACTCAAGCAGACATATAAAAACAACACGTCTTGCTTCCTTATTTGCCACCATGCTTTCTCATTATTTTCGAAAGAAAAAAAAGGACAACGGCCACTTGATATAGTTTAGTTTAAACCCTAATTGCCCATGTGATTAAGAATGGAACAGGGAACAAAACAACTATCTTGCTTTCGTACATTTGACCGAAGACAGCCACTATGATCTGGTCAATCTTGATTAATACAGCCCGTCGTCGTTGTATCGATCACTATATGTATGTCCATGCATGATGGGCTCTTTCGATATAAACCACGCTTGAACATACAAGTATTGCAGAAGGCACTGAGATAATATATAATCTTATAGAATCGTCAAGTCAGAGAGAAACAAAGAGATGGCCGTCGGAATATTGGAAGTGAAGCTGGTGAAGGCAAAAGGCCTTGGAAACCCTGATTTCTTTGGTTTATCATGTTACTGCTCCAGCTCTTTGAGTATGTATCTTCTTTGTTTTTTCCAAATTCATCTTGAGTTGATCAGTTGTTTCTAATATCTTTGATTTATCGTGTTCTTGCACTTCTACGAGTGTGTATCTTGTTCGCACTCCAAATTCATCTGGAGTAGTTTCTGATTTCATTTAGTCCATCGTGATATTGTTTTCTTGATTTTTTTTTCTAGCAAGAAAACTCTTTCTTCTATTTTTCATAATAAAATTTCTATGCCATTTGTATATATACTCTCAACAAATCCGTTTCAAATTAATTTAGATGGTTTTGAGATTTTATTAAGTGTATTTTTAGTGATGTAATGCATAATGTACTTTTTAAAAAGTGTTTTTCAATTGAAAAATATTATACTTCAAAATTATTTTTTATCTTTACTATTAGCAAATCAAAATAATAATACAAATAATTTAATATTTTTTAGACAAAACATAATTCGAAAAACATGCACTAAATGGGTTGGCATTAAAACGTTAATTAATAGGCTAAAAAGGGACTCCACTTTTTAAACATTAACTTTTCAATTTTGTATATACCGATTCTTTTAGCATGACTTGGAAAAGAAAAGCATTGAGGTTTTTTCCTTGAACACTGAATATTCATTAAAAATGAATTGCAAAATGTTTTTTTTTTCGGTTATGAATGTGAGCTCCGAAGATTTTAATTTTGATACGATGGCAGCTAACATGGACCCATATGTTCTGGTAAAATACAAAAGCCAAGAGCGCAAGAGCAAAGTAGCAAGAGGTTAGTTCTTTACTTACTCAAACTGATGTGTATTTTAATATATCTTAGTTCCACAAGAAAATCAAATTGAAAAAAAAAAAAACCTAATCTTATCTTATTATATGCTATCTTCTGTTGATGGCATGCACTAGCCTCTAAGCATCATCAACCCCTTTGACAGATAGACTTTGAGAACAATTAATTAGGCTCAAACAAATCAATTAAGGATTATTTTCTTGATTTGACCCATTTCAAATCACGAAATTTCCTTGTGCTAGATGGTGACCAGCCACTGTAGAAATTTCCCCAGCAACTTGCGTCAATAAGGTCTTATTTTGACAGTCAAATTGCCAACAGGTAGTAAAGAATAATTGTACTTAAAATGTCTTTATTGGAAGGATGTAAGCAATGTTAATGAAATCACAATTCACAGCTCATGTCGCCAATAAATTGGTTAACGTATACTTTGGTTTGTATTGACAGCAAATATTACAGACATTAATTTATAGATTAAAATTAACATTGTAAGTGAAGGCAATGTTGCAAGGTCAATTAACTATATAATATTCTTTACCTCTTAGCATGCAATTTCTAAATTCCATGATTGATCCAGATTTATTTTAGTGAATATTGTTCAACTGAGAAGCCCCTGGTAAAGACAGATTGTAACTGTACAAGGCATGCACAGCTGTTTTACAGACGAAGTGCTTTCTTTAAGTAGCTTCATATCAATGGTGCAGGTCAAGGTGGGCGTCCAGTGTGGAATGAGACTCTTACATTCAAGGTAGAGTATCCAGGGCAAGGTGGCAACTATAAGCTCACTCTTAAAATCATGGACAGGGACACGTTCTCTGCTGATGATTCTGTCGGCGAAGCCACGTAAGACACTGTTACATATGTGTGTGTGGCGAATGTATATTAAATTATAGATTAAAATTTCCATTTTCAGTATTTTTTTGATTTCCATATGCTATATATAAAGCTAGTTAGTGTGGAGCGATGCATTTTGGGTTGATTGCAAATAGCAAGCATAGCTTTAACAGAGAATATGGAGGAAAATATACTTGAACTAGCTAGCAGGAGCCAGACCTAAGTAATGCTTGTCATTAAATTTATTTAGTTGAGAAATTTGCCTGACACCATGCCAAGAGTTTGATACTAACAAGTAATTAAAAGAAGCATGACAAAATTACTTGTTCGATTTTTAACTTAAATTTTATCAAACGGGATAGCCCAAGAGCAAAATAAATCCAATAACAGCATTTGTTCTGAATGAATCTTGTTAGATTTATTCCAATCCTTTTCTTTTATGCAGGATTTACGTTAAAGATTTGTTGGCATTAGGAGTGGAGAATGGAACTGCTGAACTACAGACTCAGAAGTATAGAGTGGTTAATGCTGATAAATCTTATCGTGGAGAGATTCAAGTTGGCGTCACTTTTACCCTCAAGGTAATCCATACGTTTGATGATTAGATGATCGATGCATGATGGGTTTATATATAAAATTAAAATCAATTGGACAGTACTAAAACTTGAATAAAATAAAAATAAAAATAATGCACCTTGTTTTGTTGGATTCTATGCAGGCAGAAGAGGAAGATGCTGGAGAAGATTATGGTGGATGGAAGCAAAGCTCTGTTTAGTTCCATTTTATTGGCACTGTTCATAAATGAATCCTCATGCTTTGCAACACTTTGTGATTTGTAAATTTTTTATTTGTTATCTCGGATTGGACAAGATTATTTTTTCCTTGTAAGTGTTATCATTGCACATGTATTTTTATCAACACGGAATTTTTTTTTAAAAAAGTCTGGTGTTATCTCTGACACTCTTAACGTTTTTAGTATCTTAATGACCTCGGGATGGTCACATATAGGGGAGCCAAACGGATTCGGAGGCGGTAGTCCATATTGATTTGAAAGGATGTATATTTTCAAATCAAAGAAAAAAGTATTAGTAATTTGGATGGAGCTGTGGTGATTTTATAGTGTTAGGGAAATAGTTAGTGATATATAAATAATATCAATGAATTTTATATGAAGATATTTTTATTATTTTTGATGTGTTGTAAATTTATTATCTATTCTATTTTTGTTTTAAAAAAAAACAAATTGAAACATAAAAAATAACTAATCGTATATTATTAGTTATTCTTTTAGCTTGATATAATGTAAATAATTTCGTTGTTTTAGAAGATGAATGGGGGAAATTGACAAAAATACATGTTTGTAATCATCTTTCCAACAATAATAGAGGGCAATTAAGACCTTTGGAGAGTAAGTCAGAATTTTAAAATTTTAAAAGCCTTTTTTTAAGAATTGTTTTGAGAAAAAGGGAATTAGATGTTATTATCTATTCCATCATTTAGATCATGTTTTAGATCATGTTTGTTATTGTAATAATAATTATTTTTTAATTTTTTTAATTTAAAAATATATTAAAATAATAATTTTTATATTTTTTATATCAATACATCAAAATTATCTAAAAACACAAAAAAAAATAATTTAAAGTAAAGAAAAAATAATATATTTTTTAAAAATACTTTTAAAATGTAAAAATAAATTGCAATACATGGCCTCATGCCATCTCAGCTACGTGCTACGCGCATGTAATACATGCTATACATATACATTTCAGGCAGGGCAAGGCCAGGCCAGGACATTGTCTTGTTTTGTGTTCTTCACTTCATCACTTGGGATTTTGGATGTTAATTTGAAGACAAAATTAACGTGGCAGCCCATCAATTGACATGTAAGAAACTAACTATTCCTACGAGCAAGTCACCATGATCTATCTGCAGGCTTTCTGTCTTTAATTTGCAGTGGTGGCGTTCAGGTTTTTACCATGATTTTCCTTGTTGGAATCCAATATTCGTTGCCTACAAGCTGTGGTGTTGAAGGTGATGGTGGAAAGACCTGATGAGATCGTGTCCTCTTTGTACGTGGCCAACTTCCTGAGGTTTGTCAAATTAATAACGAGAACTATTAAGTTTTAGACGGGACAAAATAAAAAGAATTAATAAAACAACAAAAAATTATTGATTAATAACTTTGTGTTATTATTCAAGTGGTAAGCGTGCAGGTAGGTGTGATGGGTTGGATTTCTGCAAGCAGCAATATATATATATATATATATATATATAGACAAACTGCCGGAGCTTGTGAGCCTCCCTTAGAGTCACGCACATGATATTTGAGTTATTTTATTGGTTTTTTGCTTTTTTTTATTTTTATTTTTTTTAATTTCAAAATAAGGGGTTATTTAATTTTTATTCTGTATTATTGAGATGCTGATAAATTAATTTTTATATTTTTTATTATATAATAAAATAAAATAACTAATTTGATGTATTAGAGTTAATAATTAGGTTACAGATTTGATAAATTTATAAAACTTAACTTGACATAATTTGTTTTTAACATGGACTTGATCAATTAATAAAATCACATTAAAATAATTTTTATATAATTTAATTTAAAACTTTACACTAAACAAAAAGTTGCATTGAGATTTTTTAAGGCTAACTAAACTGTGATATCAACATTAAAAAGTTTTTCATATTCTAAATATATTTTCTTACATTTTTTTTTTCAGCCCGCAGCAACAATAGCGCAATAAATAAAGTAGTGATTGCTAATTACTAAAATGACTTGATACCTTTAGCTATATAAAAAAATTAAGTAAAGCATTTCTATTACATCGTTTAGTTACAGAAAATTAAAATACATTTGATCTAAGTTATGGTTATTTAAAACCCTGGAAGAAAAAAAATAACTATACAGAAACATAACATTACATTTGGAAACTTGAATCATGCATCTATTTCTCTAATTATATACCGGATTCCCAATTATTTTTTTCGATCTCAAGCTAGTAATTTAGAGAATTCATCCCATCAAATTCTTGTGACCAAATTAAAAAAATCCATCTAATACGCGCTATTAAATTAATGATGCAATGACGAAAATGAAAATAAAAAGAAAAATGGCAGCAGCCTTAATAACGCGTTGACGTGAAAAACTTTCAAAACGAAGTATAGGCTCGTATCAAGCAACTTCCAAAAGGCGCTTCCAGAAATAGTCGGCCTCTCCCACACCTTTCAAGGCAGCCATCCCGAAGAACCTTCGTAGAAGTTAGAACATCCCTTTTTTTCTTCTTCTTCTTCTTCTTCTTTTTCTTCTTCTTTTTTTTTCTTTTTTCGAGAGCGGGTGGTTTTTATATGGAAGTCAAAGGAAACATGCGGTTATGGTCAAATTAGAAAGCATGCAGCCATGGCATATAATCGGACGGCGCCATCCAATTTCCTGCGGATTATCGGTGTTCATAACTGGTTTTAATTAGTATAACCATTCAAAATAATCATAGAAATCGTTGCAGAAATTTGTAAGAGGTAAAAAATGTCTATATCAAATGCAAACTTGCTTTGATAGTTAATTAATTAATCCATTATTAGATCCATGTCCTTCGATATAAATCAGATAAAAACAGTTTAATATAAATGAGCAACTTGATCTATGAATTGGACTGGTGGCCCATGAAAAACTAGAAGAGAAAGAAAGAGAGGATTATCTTCTAACTACGTATGAACATTATTTAATAGGTTGCTCATCATTTTAGCTCCGGTTCCCGCCACGGCACCCCTACACCTGCCACTTGTCATAAGTCTTTTTGTATTTGTAGCTTTCAATAATCGTTCATCTTAATACTTAAAGTCTGGTGATGAGGTGTGTTTGTTACTCCAATTAAAAGATAATTTTTTAAAATATATTTGAGTTGAAAAAATATTAAATTAATATTTTTTAATAGTTTTGATATATTAATATAAAAAAATTCAGAAAATCTTGTTTTTTTTTTTGAAAATTATTATTTTTAAATAAAAAATACCTTTAAAAACATGTAAAAATAGAAGCTAAAAAAAACTAAATTTCAGTTAACATAGAAGAATATCTTTTTTCAAATAAAAAACAAAAACTAGCTCTCATCATTTGGAAAAGAAAAAAAATGGAACAATGAAATGATTTGACCGAAGACAGGCGATGGTTGGTCATTCTTGAATCTTCACAGTCCGTCATTGTATCATCAAGTGCTATATATTTTTCCATGGTGGACTCTTTTTCGATAAATACCAGGCTTAAACCAAGTCATCACCAAAGACCCTTGAATCGGAGTTTTATAGAATTATCCTACCTCAAAGCCTGAGAGAGAAACAAAGAGATGGCTAGTGGGATATTGGAAGTGCTTCTGGTGAATGCAAAAGGCCTTGGAGATACTGATTTCATAGGTACAATCTCCATGTTTTTGTGTTTCTTTGTATATTTGTTTCTTTTATTTAGAGTTCCAAGTTATGTCAAATATCATGTTTTTTTTCTGTGTTTTTGATCCTGTCATCGTCCCTTTCTTGGTGCTTGCTGTTCTGGTTACCGAAATGCGTGTCGTGATATTTGGCTCCATCTGGTTTTTTCTCGTTCTTCATCCTATTTTCTTGGGGTTTTTTTCTTTTCTTTTTTTGGCTAGAAATCTCATTTCTTTCATTGAATTGCCATTTTTATGTCTAGTTTCAACTCCAATTCAGATAAAGGTGGTTTTGTGATTTTATCAAATGGGCCGCAACATGGAAGAGCAGACCATAGCAGTGAAATGATGAACAATTGCCATTCATAACCGTATATCATGAACAATTAAACATATATTAGTGAAATAATGTGATAATAGCCATCGCATGTCTTTGGTAGACTTACAACAATACAGTTACCAGGGGGGGGGGGGTCCAACGCCCACTCTGTAATCAGACCATTAAACACACATACTTATGCCAAAGGCAGAGACCTGTGCAGGGATGAATCCTCTCACTGGAAAATGAAATACATTGACAACTAAAGTCTTTCCTTTTTTAAAGTTCTGAATGCTTGTGAACTGAAGATTCTAATTTCTGTATATTTGATATGATGGCAGGTGATATGGACCCATATGTTATCGTGCAATACAAAAGCCAAGAGCGCAAGAGCAGTGTAGCTAGAGGTAATTGGTGCTTTGCTTACGCAAACTGATATTTAATAATTATCTTACTCTATTATATATATATATATATATATATATATATATATATATATATTTGGACCAACTCCAAATCACAAAACTTAGTTGGTCACTGATCAATGCAGGCATTGTCCCAATAAGTTATGTTAACATGGAGTTTTTTAAGCCAGTCAATATCTGTAGCCTATGGGATATGCAGTTCTTTATTACCTTTAAAAGTATATAACAGAAGGAAAATGCTACATAATTACAGCAACTAGTACATGAATGAATCCAGGCATTATATGCAACTATTATATTCGAACAGCAACAATGCCTGCATTTTTAGCATTGCAAGCAAAGGCGATGCAATGTTAATTTTACCATAGTTTTTCACTCATTCATGTGCAATCATATTCCAAGTTCACCTTTATTTATTTCAATGATTGCTCAACGGAAAAGCAATCAAGAATCTTAAACAATCATACAGATAGAAAGAAGTAAGCCTGGAATTTAATTGTATGCACCATATTTACAACTGGATTTTTGTTTAAATTAACTTTTGCTTTGTGAACATATCAACGGTCCAGGTCAAGGTGGTCATCCAGTTTGGAATGAGAGGCTCACATTCAAGGTAGAGTATCCAGGACAAGCTGGCGAATATAAGCTCAGTCTTAAAATCATGGACAAAGACACCTTCTCTGCTGACGACTTCATCGGTGAAGCCACGTAAGACATATTAGTAATTAGAATTAGCTTACCGATTACAATTCTGAGTTTCACCCCCCACATATAAAGCTAATTACTGAGGCAATACATTTCGGGTCGTTTATGCGCTTGATCTACTGTTAGAACTCATGCATATAAAGCTTGCTTTGAACAAAAAGGAGGAAGATGTCATAGGAGCCAGGTCACTAAATTCGTTTGCCAGAGAAAATGCCTCAAACCATGACAATACTGACAAATGAAAAGCCTCAGGGTTGCTTCTTAAGTATTATTATGCAATTTATGCTGTAGGGGCAGACTTTTGATTGATGTACCGGGGATGAGAAAGTGTCTACAAGAAAAATGAATTAATAGAAGAATCCGAACAGAGTTACTATTTTTATTCACAGATAAATCCAGTAATATTGATAAATGAAGGTATGTTAGGCATATTGTTATGTTTATTTCTCCATTTTTTGTTCATGTAGGATCTATGTGAAGGATTTGTTGACATCAGGCGTGGAAAATGGATCTGCTGAGCTACATCCCTGCAAGTGTAGAGTGGTCAGTGCTACGCAATCATATATTGGAGAGATTCAAGTCGGTGTCACTTTTACCCTCAAGGTATATATATTTTTTTAATTCCTGCATAAGTGGATGGTGTTTTCTTTTTCTTGGTTTCTCACTTCTCTTAATTAGCAGGAGACTGAAACGTTTTTGTCTCATCGAGTGCTAGCATCAATGTTTCTAAGCCCGTTTCCACCTTGACTGACGGATTTTCTAGAATTCTATGGTGGTTTATGGTAGCTAACAGATGCTGATGCCCCAGAAAATGATTCATAAAAGGGGAAAAATGATACTATAGATCTTATAAGCACCATAAAAGTTTAGCTAGGCCAAGCGATGCATGGAGCAACAATCAATGAGCATTGTTGGCTATAAGTCTAGACAAAATCAAAATCAAATCAAATCAGTGTTAAAAATTGAATAACAGAAGTACATTATGCAATGTTGCCTGCCATTGTTTATCTTGGTTGATTAACATTGTGGTTGATTGTTGGATTCTGTAGGAGGAAAAGGATTATGACGGGGAAGAGTACGGCGGATGGAACCAAAGCAGCTTTTAGGTCTCTTGCTAATCTGTTTGAGATAAACTTCCTAAGCTAGCACTAGCTTCTGTGGTTTGTAATTTTTTTGGAAGCCTTTGCAACCCTAAACCGGGAACTCAGTAATCTTGTTCCTCGTATACTGCACATGAGAGTCTCTCCAGCTCAAGGCTGCATGCCATTGTAGTGTTTCTTTGGAAGTTTCCCGTTTTTCTCTTTTCTTTTTAAGATTTTTGTCGTTGTTGATATGTTCTGCTACATGAATTTGTATGGAATCGCTTATTTTATTTTACTGTATTTATTTATTTTGGTTATCAAAGAGAAACTTTAACAAGAGACTTATCAGAAGAAGAGAACACGAGGTGTTAATTGAACTGCAAATTTATTGGCATGGAATCTCATATTTAATTATATGCTCATACATAAAAAATAAAAAAATTGTATTTAAGATTTTTTAGGTTTGATATCAACTTGATTAAAATCATAAAAAAAACACTAAAAAATTATTGAATTTGATTTTTTAAAATGAAATATAATTGTTAGGAATTGTTGAGTTCCCATGTTATCCAGCTAAAATTTAGGTAATATTCTTTTGAATCTTTTCTTTTCTTTTTTGACCTCTGGTGGATTAAGGAATGCTATGTTGGTGTTCCCTGAAATGAAATAAAATATCCATCATTATCGGTCACTATCTTTTTTTTATTTATTTATGTGGATGTTCGAAACAACTTGCACCTTCACGACTAATTTCACAGCCCACTGAACATCCTGCAAATCCAATGAGCATGTAAGGCACCGCAAGAGTGACAGGCGTACACGCTAAGGCTTGAACCCAGGATGCAGAGGTAATAAAACCCTTGCCACTGCTGGGCTACAAGCCTTGGTATATCGGTCACTGTCTTATTAATTAAAGTTGTTTGTTCTATGTCTTCTCTCTCTAATTATTTATTTATTTATTTATTTGTGCAATTCGTTTTATTCTCATTAAAATAAATCATTGCAGCAATTAGTAATTACTTACAGTAATTTATAAGGCAGGGAAATGGAAGGGAAAAAGAAACTTTTCGAAAAAGTGCTTCGAATTGTTCATGGGTTTCACGTCTGCCACTACAGCACTTACAAATTGGTCGAAATTAATGGATGACCTGTATGAATGGTGTTAGGATCATGGGATGGTCATGCATTTCACTAATAACATTAACAACCACGACTCTACCACCGCCACCAATCACAGCTAAAGATTCTTCCACCGCAGATTCTCACTATCCCTCTTTGCCATCCTCCATCCCCCCATTTTTTCACTTCCACTTCAAAGTTTGATATCTTCCAACTTCCTTAATGGCACCCACGACTGTCCGACTGTCCAGGTGAACCTTCTATCTCTCTGTTTTAATAGGCACCTTCTTCTTGTAACTTCCTTTGCCACTGTTCTTAGATTGTAGACTTCTCTTCATTTTTTGGCCTTGCAAGAACAATGAAATTTGAAGACTACCTTGGGCAACAGAGTGATGAGAAACAGAAAAGAGTCGATCTCGAGGAGGAGGTGAAGAACCTTATTTCAATCATTTCTCCACCTAGCCTTCTGTTCTGTATAGCATATAGGAGTAGAAGCAAAAAAAAAATGTCATTAAAGGATTACTAATGGTGGCTTTGGCTTGTAAACGTTGCAGGTTGAGAAATTGCAAGCAGAATTAGACGAGGAACAGGCAATAAACAAGGTTCTGCAGTGTGCACTCCATGGTTCGGTGTCGTCACATCCATGTCTTGCCACGCTGATACCACCCCAAGTAAGAGCAATTAAGTGGATAGTGCTATTACTCTTTCTATAGAATTGATGTCATAAAGAGGATTGGTGCGTGTGCAGGTTCAGAGCCTCCTTGCAGAACTGGCAATGGTGGAGGAGGAGATCGTATGGCTTGAAAGAAAAGTTGATGAGCTGAAACTCAACTTGTATCAGGAGAGGAAGCAGAACAAGGAATGGAAAAGGCAGCCGCAACAGCAAAAGAAGATGAAGCAACAAAATCAATTACCACCAAGCGGACTGGAAAATCGATCAGTGCTCGAAGACGATTTCAATCAGCTATCCAGATCACAACATTATGACGAATACAAAAAAGAGAAAATGAAATTCAGAAGACCTTCTGTAGGTTCTGCAGCAGAAATGTTAAGCATGTTGTCTACAAGTTCCACTAGTAAGCTTGCATGAACACTCCTTGAGCCTGGCTCAAGTTGTTGAGTCTTTTTACTTTCTAAGTTTTGTCAAAAAGTATACGAAGGGAAAAAAAAAATACAAGGAAAATCCACTTTTTTATTGTCTCCTCTGTTCTTGTACTGCACAGAAAATGAGAAACCAAGGAGGCATACAGGAAGAATACAAAATGAACACCATATCTGCAAAGAAATTTGTAATGAGAATCCAAATGAACTGTCAGAAGAACTTGTCAAAAGCCTAATAGGAATATTCCTTGAGCTACACCAGGCACCACCACAAGATACAGAAGAATTAGCTATTGTTCCAAAACTTAGCCTATCCTGCATGAATTCAAAGGGCCCAAAGACCTTGTTCAACTACAAAGCATCTATCTTTCCTTTCAACCACAATGAATCAAACCTCGATCCTTACCGCATTATGCCAGATTTAGATAGCACTGTCAGGGACATTGGGCCTTACAAGAACTTCATTCAGATAGAAAGAAACTCGTTAGATGTTCGTCGTTTATCAGAGTGTTTACCAATGGCCGGAAAATTGAGGTGCTTACTGATTTTCTCAGGGCATGATGATTTTTTAGACACCGATAATTCAAATTTCAGAGTTCCTCACATGTTCTATTTCTGTACCTCTTTCAGGGTTTTAATCCGTAGACTATGTAACGTTGACTTGACATTCTTGACCTACAAGCAGAAGCTAGCATTTTGGATCAATATCTACAACGCCTGCATAATGCATGTACTGTAAGAAATCTCAAGTTTCATCTAGCAAATGAGAGGAATGTCTGTCAAATATTTAATGAGATTCTGCTTGTCATAAAATTTCAGGGATTTCTAGAACATGGGCTACCTTCGTCACAGGAGAATCTGCTGGCGACTATGAACAAGGTATGTCAATTTGTAGACAAACCATGGATTAAAAAATCAATCCTGAATTGCCCAATATTCGGCTACACAAACATTGACATGGCATTGTGCTCAACTATGACCACCAGCTGTTTTTTTCTTTTTCCCAGTTACGGTAACCATTAGTAAATTAATGGGACTATTCTAATCCAGGCTGCAGTGAATGTGGGTGGGATAGTGCTGAATGCTTTAGCCATTGAACACTTTATTCTCCGGCATCCATGTGAACCAAGCCACGTAAGTTCATAGTTATCTAATTATTCATTCTGTGCATGGACCTAGATTGATGGTTCCCTACCACGTTTCAGAATTTTCAAAATTGCATGCCTCTTCTTCTTCTTTTTAATTGCGAAAGATCCTATAAACGTCAATGTTCTCATCTGAGTATATCGTACACTCACAACACCCTAAAGAAAGTTAAAACGGCAAGGCTTAGGTTTCCCATTTCAAGGTCACCAGCAACTGCAGAATGGATATCACATCCGAATTCCGGCCATGATGTACACTCATCTCCTGCCTTCGCTTTATATAATAGTTGATAAGATTATGTTTTCGCTTACAAGGGCCATGCGGATGAGAAGGAAATGCTATTACGGCATGCTTATGGTCTGGGGTATCCAGAACCAAATGTGACATTCGCTCTTTGCCGAGGAAGTTGGTCCTCGCCCGCAGTAAGTGCATAATGCTTTTAACACTTGATCTCTAAAATCCATCTACTTCGAACCACGAGTGTAGACCTGTAAGTTTTTTTTAACAAAATGGGATCTGATATTCAGCTGAGGATCTATACCCCAGAAGAAGTGGTAAATGAATTGGGAAGAGCAAAGGTGGAGTATCTGGAAGCTTCAGTGGGAGTTACATGCAAGAGGAAGATAGTGGTGCCTAAGCTTTTGCAGTGGCACATGCGAGATTTTGCAGACGACATGGAATCACTACTAGAATGGATTTATAGCCAATTGCCACGCTCTGGATCACTGAAAAGACTGATGATGGAGTGCCTAAATGGAGAATCAAAATTTCCGTTGACAAAGATGGTAGAAGTTCAGCCTTATGAATCAGAGTTTCGCTACCTGCTGCCCTTTTAAGACTCAAGTGAGAAGTCCTATCACAACTGCTAATGTCTGCACGTGAGTTATCAGTGCCTAGTATCTCAAAGAGCAAAAGAGCAAGGATAAGTTGTAACTAGCTTGAGATCTAACCAGCTCCTTTCAAATATTTAGAATGACTGGCCTAATTTCAGACTTCTAGCAAATGAATATCAATTTCGACAGCCAAAACTGATGTAAATTCTATAAATTTGTATGTTCTCGTGTAGGAAAATAAATAGGTTATTAACCTTTATCAATACTAGACAACAGCCATAATGTAATATGTCGAGACCAAATAAATCACGATGCCAAACGACGACCACCTATATGAAAGCTCATTCTTCTACAAAGAAGTAAAGCAGGATGTTCATAACATTGGACTACTTGGGGTTCTCCGAGCAAGTAATGCTTTTATCACACTGGGAAAATTCCACGAACAAAGGTTTGGCTTAATAGAAACAACGAATCTCTCGTCCATAAGAAACAGAAACAGCAAATGAAATTCAAAGGGAAAACAACAGTATCATATCAAGAAGAACAAAGAAAACCTTTCAACAATAACAGTGACAAGGATCCAAGCGATTTCAAGTTACATAAATGATCTCGAAGCTGTACATTTGTCTGACATAAAAGAATTTGGAAGGCAATATTCAAAGTATTGTGAGCAGCTACAGAAGTTAGCAAGTTCAATTACAGTTTAACACAATGGCATCAATCAAATTCCCAGTATTTCACCTTTTTTATCAAACCCAATGATCAATGAGTTCACTATTTTGATCACAATCAACAATTACAAGCAAATAAAAAGAGGACTCAACTAAGGAAATTGACGATCCTATTCAACAGATTTAGGCCGAATACAGTTTCCTCACAGTTGACTTTTACCAACACATTTAATGGTTCAGAGCATTTACCTTCAGCAGTAATTGTAATTAAGCAAGGCATTGAGTTGCTCAGAATTTCACCACTGAATCGTAAGCACAAACCAGAGACATCATCATGTTTGGCAGAAATTGGCATGTCAACAGATACGAGAGAAAAATTTGCATTGCTAAGCATCTTTAATGCTAGGCTTTCACAGACCAATAGAAAATTGTCTTTCACTAACGCATTGTCATCACTCTCCTTGTTGAGCTCCCCAATGTGGTCTACGAAGGTGAAGCTGGCACGTTAAAAAAAAATCCACTTTGGTTCAGAATGCTCATTGTAGGTTTAAAAAAGAAAAGGAAGATAAAACTTGTGCTGTCACTCAAAGAAAGAGATTTCCAATATAAAAGAATCTCCTTTCTTCTATGTGTGTGTACGACGCCTTTTGCAATTGCTTCAGTTCGTCATGGGAAGTTAGAAGTGAAGCTTTTCAACATGTAATGACATTTTACAGCAGCTATCAGTATAAACGACATTACACATATATTTTCTTGTGCTATTCCATCTTGACTGTGCTACATCAGGAAGGAGGTGGTGAAATTTCAAGATAATAGAAGTCTCCTACTCGTATCATTATACTTTAACAATCTTCAAACCCTCAAAGTCCAGGAAGAATAGACTGTTTCTTGCATCTTCCCAGAGAATGTGAGATGAACTTTTGATTTACCAAAATGAACTGTAAGGAGATATGCTTGATCTTTGAGAGAACCAACAATGTATTTCTAAATCCAAAAGTTCAAAGCAAAAAAAAAATTGTCCATGGATGTTTTAGACAACTTTTCTAGATTCACAACCAAAAACAATCAGATCACCAATACAAAAATGATGCTAACGTGACAAAGCAGGAAAAAAAAAAGCATAAGCAGATTTTCTGAATATGAAATATAAGTCATTCATTTCCTTATCTCTCTAAATATCTATTATGAAGAATAATAATATGCCAAAAAAAAATGAGCTGACCTCCTGGTGTACTCGAACATTCCTGGGAGACGAGATTCTTTATTTGTGAAAGCTTCAACATCCATTGGAAGTGGTTTCACAAAATATCCAATGTCAGGCCGCAACTTAACAGAAAGCTTCTTGCCATTGCAATATAACGCCAGCTTCAGAGGCAATAGATGGTGATGGAAACAAACATAGACAATCTTTTTTACTGTCTGACCAGGTTCCAGTGAAGCAATCTCTTCCATAGGAACCAGTGTTGGCACATCCTTGTGAGATGGTGAGCTGCAGTATTGAGATAAAAACAGGTGGCTGTAATTAGTGCTTAAAATCCAGTAAAACAGAAGGGCATGTTATATGGTCAAAGAAACCTTGGAGTTATGTTAGATGGGACAGACTTCCTATGGTTGCCTGAAGATCAAGTTGATTGGGTACCCCCTGACCACTTAAGTATGAAACATGACGGAAACCCAAGAAAGTCTACTAATCACAAACACAAATCTAACAAAAGAATGCCCAGTTCCAGCCAATAATCCACATTTACAATAATAGGATACCCAAAAAAACTCCTAGTTGCATGAATACTTGGAATTAGAAATCAACTAGATCACTAGCCCATGCTGTGCTGCGGATTGGATCAAAAAAGTTATTAACATAAAAATATATCTAGATGTTACTAAAAAATTTTCTAGTAGAAAAAATATTTTAAACCATGTGGAGATTGTTTCAATATAACCCGATCAACTTGGCTAATCCAAAGACAACTCGGATAATCGGTAAGAAAATAGTTTAACTCAAAATAAATATTAAAAATGATATTTTTTTATAAATATTACAGTAACATATTGGATCGAGTCAGGTCAACCTGGATTAACATGCCAATTTGCATGCTGGGTCATGAGATTGTGATAACCCCATAGAAAGCAAAAAAGAAATTATGAAGTTTAATTTTCAATAAACCTAATGTTGAAGAATAAAATTAAAAAAAAATAAAATAACAAAACTAAAAAATGACCCGATTCAACCCGGGTTAACCCCCAATAAAAACAAATTGAAATAAATTAAGAGTCTCAGTTCTCAATCAACCAAGTTGGGAATTGATTAAAAAAATAAAAATTTATTAAAAAACCACAAAAAATAACTTGAGTCAACTTGAATTAATCTACCGCCAGTGACCTGAGTCATGAGACAGGTATAACCTCATAGAAAGCAAACCGAAACAAATCACGAAACCTAATTCTCAATCAACTCAATGTTAGAAGGATGAAATTGAAAAGAAAAAAAGTCAATTAGAAAAAAAAAAAAAAAAAAAAAACCCGAGTTAACTCGATAAACTCGCGGTCCAGGTCATGAAACTGGAATAACCTCATAAAAAATAAATTAAAAAAAATTATGAAATTCGATCCCCAGTAAACATAATTGGAAGGATGGAATTGGAATTGAAAAATCGATTAAAAAAGACAAACAAATGACTTGAGTCGATTTGAGTTAGCTCTCTAAACTCGTGACCCGAGTCATGAGATGTAAATAATCTCATAGAAAGCAAACCAAAACAGATCACAAAACTTAACTCCTAATCAACCAAATGTTGAAGGATGAAATTGAGAAGAAAAAAATCAATTAGGAAAAGAGAAAAAAAACTTGAGTCAATCGAGTTAACTCGTCAAACTTGTGGTCCAAGTTAAGAGATTAGAATAACCTCGTAGAAAGTAAATTCAAAAAATTATGAAATTCAATACCCCAATAAACCTAAAATATTAAAGGATTTTATTGAATTTAAAATAAATAAAAAACAAAAATTGAAAAAAAAAAAGGAAGGAAACAAATCACTATTCATTGGAATAGTGATTTGTGAGGGGTACGGTATAACCCCTCCTATTGTAGTTTTTTTGTTAATGTTAATGTTAATTGTGTGATTTAGGAATGACTGTAAATCTGATTCTTAACACATTTTAGTTTTGCTCGAATGAAGTGCAAACCATTGTGTAGGAATCTGTGAAGAGTTAAATGGGAGCACAGAGTTCCCCAACCATGAAATATTACTTCCTTAGTAAGAAAAGATCGCACTCAGATCCTGGCTACAATGTATGTGTATGCAGGTATGGGCTGGCTATGGGATCTCAACCAACAAACTAGGAAAAAAAAAATTGACTGAAAAGTTAAATTCAGAGGCATGTGATAGCTTAATAGAATCAACATTAATAGGGCCTCGGATTTGAACTGAATAGCTAGACTAGTTGACCATACACAGATAAGAGAACTTTTTAGACAAGCAAAGATTAAAGTTACCTCTCAGAAGAATCTGAAGCTTTGCTTGATTCCTCATCCACCAAGGTTACTTCTGAAATGGTCTCATCGGTACAGTTCTCAAAGGAAACTTCTACACTAACAAGTAAGGGTGATATGCTTGAAATTTCTGGTGAAAATGAATAATCCACCTTTAATCCATTTCCATTAGCAGGATCTAAGAGTCTGTAGCTTTTAGGTTTAACTCGACTGCTAATATCCCTTATGGAGATTCTAGCTGAAGATTTACGGAGTTGACTTTGTTCCGATGTGCTCAGGATTGATAAACCAGGCTGCGCATCTAACCATGTCTCTAGAGATCTCTTTGACATCAGCTCCTCCAAATCAGTAGAAGCAGAATGAGGAGCTCCATTCTGATTTTGGTTAGCATCACCAGTATCTGACAATTGAATCAATGGATCAGTGTTGTCAACCTCACTTGTTGAACTAGTCTCATCACCGCCACCATCCCCACTTGAAACAGTCATTGAATGTTCAGAGCTATAATCAGAAGCACTTTCCTCGTATGATGATCCAGATAATGAGTCAGTGCCATCTGCCCCCTCACCTAGTGTGTCCACACCACGAATCACATTTGTATCAAGCTCATGATCGAGAACACTGCAAGGTTTTGGGAGAGGCTCATATCCTGGAGCTGCATGAAGGACTATCTGTGAGAGAGATCCAGGAAGATAGACACGATAATCCATACTTTCAGGTGACAGTTGTCTAGCTTGTCCCTGAAACATGCATTCTGCAAGTACTTGTGGCAGGTCCTGCTTCTTGGGTGGACAGTTCGTACCTAGCTCCAGCTCTCCACTATCTAAACTGCATGGCAGAAGTTTTTTCAAAAAGCGAGCTCTGTCACGAACATCATAGTTCAAATCACATTCAGCTAGTTCAATCACGTAGCTCCCTAGTTTTTTTAATGTCTGCATTTCTTCCCCTTTTGCACCTGATAGCACCTACAGGAAAAAGGTAACTTGAATAGAATGTTTTCTTCAAGGCATTAAACTCAGAAGACCAAAACTAATTCATTTACATTGAGGTTACAACAAATTTAAGAGAGTATTAGAAATACAATAAGATGAAAAAAAAAAATCTAGAGTCCAGGTTTGTATTTACATGTGGCATACCCAGCAACTTGTTACAAATATGTGGGAAGGGTAGCTCACTACAGCAAACTAAAAGGCACAAGTCCATCATAGTTTCTGAGAGAAGAACAAGAAAAGTATTTGATATACCTTAACGGTAGTGTTAAGAATCTGAAGCTTTGTTTCCAATGCTTCTGAAGTAAAGCTCCAAGCAAGATACTTCAGTACAATGGTTAGCATCCTTGGGATTATCTCCCCTAAATTCCTGTACTCTCCTATCATCCAAATTATTGTTGCACGGGCTGCTGGCACTTTGATTGAATCCAAACTGCGGACCAACTGGATTACAACCTTTAAAAGCAGAACGACGTCACTTTAAAATGGTAAAGGAAAATATCTAAGCGCAAACCTGTGATTCAAAAATATGCCATAACATCATGCAAGTGTAAAGTAACGATGGTGTGAAGAATCAGTTGAGCTAATTGATTGAGGAATATTACAGTTTGAATAAATTGATGATAATTGGCAGGCATGAAGCAATAGCCTGAAGGGTAGAAATTTTCAACTTTAAAAAGAAACTAGTTTTACTGCGGAATAAGTGGAAAAGTAGAGAGCAGGAGGAAACTACAGTATAGAAGCCAAACAACCTTCCCCACCCCGATGGCAAGCAAATGAAGGAAGAAACTAACATCCATGGAAAACTTGAACACAAAGCTCCCTTTAATAATTAGAATAAAATCTTCCAAATCCAAACATAAATTAGCATAAGCAAAAAATTGAAAGAATCACGTGATTGCTGATGTGAGAAGTAACACAAAACAGGACAGCGAACACTAACCACATATACTGCTTCTAGCATCGGTCATTTTTATAAATGATAATATCTCAACAGAATGAACAGTCAAAGGAAGATAGGCAAGAAAAGGAAAGAGCAATATACCTTTTCATGAGTGGGGGGATCTTGTGTAATAATTGATTTAATTGACATTATAGCTTGAATTAGAATACCAGCTTCTCCATTAGTGGACCCAGGGTCACAGGTTGACAAATCTGCAGAAAGGCTGTTGCTTAAGAAACCAATAAATAGATTATCTTTTTTCATTTGAAAGATCTGTGGAAACTGACCCTGTTTAGCCAGAGCCAGCAGTCCTTCCAAGCATGTGCTTGCCATACTAGGCATTTGTTTTGCACACAAACCAATAGCAGCAACAGCACCAGCTGAAAATCTCCTGTCTGGATCTCTAATGTAATCCTGGAAATAAACTAAAGAATTAGCATCACCTCAAGCACTGAAAGACCATGTTGATCCTTATGACACAAAAAATTGCAAATGAAAGCAAAAGGTAATGAATAGAGGCCTAAGCATCCTACCACTTCTAATGTTTTCATGCATACATGTGCGCACAGGTATGTCATGAGGTTCCTTTTATTTTATGTATTTATTTTTATTTTATTTTATTGTTACTGAGGAGTGAAGTGAATATGTCAACAAGTCCATGAAATACATTGATGTAATTGTGATCACATAAGTTCTTTCTCATTCCTTTTGAAATATAATTCAAAGATTAAGATGCTATTTACCTGCTTGAGCATTGTAATTAATTTTTTCTTTGATTGCAAGTGATACAAGTACTCTTACAACCCTATGCTAAATTTCATCTGACTTAGTTGGCACTACTCCTATTCCGCATATTCAAACCTCAACACTACATTACTATACAGAAACACCATGATTTCGACAACTTAGCACTCACTTTAAAGATATGCCTTAAAGCATCCTACAAATGCAAACATTAAGACAGTGGTACAAGGAAACAGAGCAAGGGGTCATTAAGAAAATACTATGAAAATGAACTGCATAAAATGGCAAACACCATAAGCAACCCTTCTTTCTCCCCATAAACAAAAGGCTAAGTTATGTAAGAGGAGATTCTGAGGTCAAGAGCATTTTATAAAGCACATGAAATAACGCAAAAATGTGATTTAACATTCTATCATCATGTCAAGGGAATGAAAAGTCAAACTGACAAACTTCCTAGGAGAAGACACCTAACTATCAGACAAATTAAAAAGTGGGGAAATACCTGAAACTCTTTGAAAATGGATGAGATAGATGAATCAGTAGCGATAGAACAAAGAATCTCCAGCTTCAGAGCTTTTATTTGGTATGAATCTGAAGAAACTACAAAGAAGTCTTCGAAGTACGGAGAAAAGATAGAAGGCATCGCTTTAGCAAACACTTGAATGTTGCAAAGGACCTGCAAAGGTAATCACTATAATTATTCTTACCTTGGTACTGATTAGAGCTAAAACTTTAGCAAACACTTGACAAAATCCAATCATGTGCTATCAGGACATTTACATCCATGCATATCTTTGAATGCCGAAGGATCTTCCAAGAAAAATATATGGTATCATGAATCACCTACTTGTATAGCACATTAAATGACTTTCCAGTACATTATCCATATCATTTTATATGTAAGACTATAATATGGATCACCCAAGACAGTAGCGCCACAAAGAACCAAAAGTTAGAAAACAAAGGCATGTCAAGAGCAAAATAGCTGATTGGTATATCAAAGCAAAAAGCTCCCTTGGACAAGCACTGTACCTATTTGTAAACGTCAATGTAATGTTTTTACTTAAATGCTGAAATGTTGATTAGTAATCACATTGAATCTATGCCAAATTAGCAAATGAAAAAATCATACCATCTACCATCCCACTCGATTAACAAGCAAGCAAAAAAGCTGAAATTCTACACATTAGTTGGGTTTTAATCAAAGCTCAAATAAAATTCCCTTCATGGATCTCATTTTCCCAGAAACACAATGTTCTCCCTTTTCTCTCCAACAAATTCACTGATTTTCACACTCAACGTAAGCAACCAAAGCGCCTCATCACAATCTCAGCCCACACCTCATGGATTACCTTCTTGAAGGTGATGACAAATAGGTGTGCATTATGAGAAACAAAATCAGAGAAGCATGAGAGTTATATATTAGCATGTACACACATCAATGATCATTATAACATGTAATAAAACAGATGAACACAGGAAGTGGAAAGTACCACATATTTTGAAGTGTTAGATGATCTCAGCAAAAACAAAAGTGGTTTAACAATTCTTTTGACTTCCTCCCTTGGAGCCATGATCCAGTGTACACCAGCTGCTGCCACAACCACTGCACTATTGTTGCTCCATAGCAGAGGAGATGTACCCTGAAGTAGGATTTTCACCTCATCATTACTTCTGCCAGACGTAAATTTTGCTTCATTGAATTCAAAGGAAATCCTGTTAGCATAACTTGACCTTGACAAGTATTCATCAGGCCCTTCAATATAACATCTAGAGATCGTCCGTGCCAAATCAGAATCATACTCCCCGCTCGTGCCACTGACATCATTTTTAAATGCAAAGTCATCATCTGAATCATCCTTTTCAGAATGGGATCTTTCTCTTCCATGTAAAGAGAACATTATGGATTCTTTCACAAGGCCATGCCTTGCTATTGCATAGCGCAAAAGTATTCCAATCAATACTATCTGACCCCACTCTTCCACATCGGGAAGAATCTCACATAACCTTCTATATTTTCTCCCAATCAAAGAATAATTATTTGGACACACAGAAGTAAACGCCGCAGCAGCAGCTCCAACTACTCCAGGTGAACTGTCGCTTAACAATGTTCCAACAATCTGCATGAAACAGAAAACTATGAACTCATCAACTAAACATAATGGTAATATGTAGCACCTCCATGGCTGAGAAAAATTACAAGCTCCCAATTTACAAATTAAATGAATTTCCTACACATTTTACTACACAGATAAAGGAGCGATGTCACGGAAAAATTCAAAATTAATAAACACAAACCTCTTCGATCGTAGAGGAATTTTCCTCAAGGCACAAATCATGCAACTTAGGAAGAGCATTGGCAGCACATTTTCTCACATAAACAGCTGTATCCTTGGCACATTTTCCCACAGCCACCAGAACAAGTGGTGCAATTACATGTAAGCGAATTCCAGCCATAGTACGCAATGCCCATGCTCTCACCAATGGATTTGTATCTCCCAGGTCCTTTTGGAAGGAATTGATGGAAAGCAATGCTTCATTTGGACGCCTGAAAATAAAATTGAAGTGATGCCAAAATGCACTGTCCACCTTACATGGTTGTTTATTGTTGCATAAGTTCAATTTATATCCTCAGATGTGAGAAGCATGAAGCATGAAGCATAATAGAAATAAAAATTGATTGCTTACGTACTTCTCAGCATAGTGTAGCAGGTACAAGTAAACCAGCTTCTTAACTTCCAGTGATTGAGATGCCACATTTTTAACAACCTGAAATTCCCTTTGATTAAAGAAGAGCAGACGAGATAAGATATATACTCCGTTTATAGAGTATTGAAAATGTAATTAAATCCTCGAGCCAAAATTCAGTCCTAATTACTCGATTAACACACAGTAAAACAGTAGAACCAGACACAACATTTCAGAAGCAATGAGTCTTGGATTGTACTCCTATTATAGGAAAAATTTTAAAAATATATACTTTAAAATTAAACTTCGAATGAAATGATAAATGAGAAAACCTCATGTTTTCCCCTGTAGTTTTGGTTTATAATTAAATTAAAATGAGTATCTACATCTAGAATATGTAATTGATCGTGAAAATAGATTCCCAGGCAATCGAATTTCTCGTTTCTTCAAAAATCTAACTCGAATCATTGACTACTCATCACTCAAACAAGTAAAGCCAATAACTTAAATTCCAAAAAAAAAAAAAACATAAAAGATTCAATATCCAAATTCTTATTTCCAAACAGAGATTAACATGCCGCAATTTAAAAATGTAAGCATAATTAGTGCGATTGCATTGAAAATTCAGTTCCAATTGATTTTAACAATTTTTAAACTAGAGAACGAGGATAGATGTAATTTATACGGACCTGAGGAAAGAAATTGGAAACGTCGAAGCCTTGAGCGATGAGAGCGAGGAGGCGTTTAAGAGCTTCGCATTTCTCGGAGTCGAATTTGCTATCGAGTAAGGGTGCGATGTTCACGTCTTCTGGATCGTCGTATAAGTGAGCATCGGTGCCGAACCGAAACATGAGTGTTGATGCCTTGCTCAGTGTGTCAGCTGTGGCACCAAATTGTGTAAACATATTTTAGTGTTTTTCAGTCTTTTTAGGATTTTTGCTTCAAATTTATGAATTGTACAGGAAGATGGTGATTTGGTTCTTGTAGACGTAAAACTGGATTGTGAATAGACAGTCTGTTTGCCGGAGTTTGGAATTGGAGAAGTGGCCTGTTTGGATGAGAGTCTTAGTGGAGACTTGTTTGAGAATATGAATCCTGCCTGGCCTGAGTGAGTGCTTGTTTGGATTTAGGAATTGAGCTACATCAACATGGGTGTTGTTGGGCCGTGGGGACCTGATTGTGGGCCATAATGCTTCATCTTGGTGCCATTTGATGTAGATAGACTTGAGCGTGAAGCCCATTTTTTAACGGGAAAAAAAAAAAAAACAGTAGTTTCATAAAGTCCAGATATATTATTATTTTTATATTATATCCAGAAAAAATAAATTTCAAACTGGTTATGTAGAATAGTCCTTGCAATGATTTAGTAGTTTTTTAGTAATAACTAATCCTTGCAATGATTTGAAGAGCAAAGAAAATCTTTTAACTCGAATCTAAGCTGGTTATGTAGAAACTAATTACATTTCATTTACATGGTAAGTTTAAATCACCATGAAACTTATGACTTAAAATGATGAATAAGAAAAAAAAAAAAAAAGATTATCTTCTGTGTTTTCACCGATAACGATTATTTGAAAAAATATCATATTTTAGAGTTATTTTAAATTAAAAAAAAAAAAAAAAAAAAAAGGTGGAGGAGGGGGCGGAGGAGGAGCTACTTTCTAAAAATGGATTTTTCTTTCTTTGCAATAAACTATAGCTTCGGGGTAGACGACAAGAATGATGACAGCCAAATAATATATTTTATTGGTTTTTCACCACTAACTGTATTCAAGAGTTTTTCTGTTTCTATTTATATGTTTTTTAAAATATATTTTTAGTTTAAAAAAATATTAAATTGATATTTTTAATATTTTTTATAGTTTTTTGTATGAATAGTTAAAAATAAAAATAAAATATTTTAATATATTTTTTAAATAAAAAAATAATATATATTACAATCTCAAGCACCCTTGAAAAAAAATGAATCAGTTACGAGAGAGATATTTTTTTTCATTGGTTTCTTATATTCTAACCTTAGTATTCGAGAAAAAATATAAAATTTATTTGAAATATAAAAAGTGATATATTTGAGATCATTTAAAATTAATTTAATTTTAATTGACATGTAAACTAGAAAATACCCTTCTAATTTTTATTGAAAAAAAAGGTATGGGGCCATTACTGCTATGATCATTTATTTTCATTGTCAGGGGACGCAGCAGATTTATTTATTTTTCATGAAAATCTAATATTATTTTTGCCATATTGATGTTGTTACTGTAGCCACCTCTTCCACCGAGATCAACACAGTCATCCACGCTGGTGTCTGCACAGTTTTAAGATCCGATGCGTTTCAAGACTCGAGTTTTAAACTTTAACTGAATTATCAGGTTAATTTTTTAAAAATAAAAATAATATTATTTTAATAAAAAATATAAAAATTAATAGGTTTACAGTCGAGCCAACCAAGTTACACCAAATATTATTATTATTATTATTATTATTATTAATTTCAACTTTAAATTAACTAAATTTTAAGTCAATTCATCAAATCAGACCGCGTATAAAAATTAGATATCGCCGCTATCACAGATATCATGCTATAAACTCTTCTCGTGATTGCCACCGTTATTTATATTCGTTATAGTCGTTATAGCTGTCATTATTAATTCTTGTTATTATTATCATTATCATTATAATTAAGAGTCATTTTTTATCATATAAAAAAACATATACACTAAAAAGGATATTTTTCATTTTAATTTCTAGTTCTTGGATAGGTAGTACACGTTGTGCCGTTATACCGCATCTAAGTAAATAAAAAGTGTCAAAGAAGTATCAAAGCTTCGTCGGTGTGTTTTAGAAAGTAAAAAAAAATATTATAATTCGGGTCAGTGACCTAGCTAAATTTAATAAGTTATTTTTATTTCATATATAAAAAATAATGATAGTAAATAAATTAGATTTGTATGGAAAAAATGATCATAATTACAAGCACCAAAAACACACATGCAAAAAGAATCATAAAACTAAATCCCTAAACAACACAGCAATAGATATAAAAATTAAAAAAAATAAAAGAACAATCCATGTTGACTCATAATACCATACCAAACTCATAACTTGTATTGTGAAATTGAAATAATTCTATAGAAAGTAAATAAAAAAATAATGTTTAATATTTAATTACCTAAATATAGAGGAATGAAATTAAAAAAAAATCAATTAACAAAAAAAACCCAAAAACACAGTAGCAAAATTGGCAGATTTATCAAACCCCACAAGTTTGATCATGCGAACGAAATAACATAATAAATGATAAAATAAAACAAAACAATCATAATTATAAACTTTGTATACTAAATTAACAAAGCATTGAAAGACGAAAGTTAGAAAATAAAATAAAAAATGATACAAAAAATCTCAAATCAACCTTGAAAAATTATCAACCCCACGACCTGTATCACGAGATCAAATTAACCCTGGACAAAGAAAAGCAAAGAAAGTTATGAAGTCTAATTTTCAACAAGCTCAATGTTAAATAATAAAATTTTAAAAAATCAATATAAAAATAAAAATTTTTAAAAAAATTGATGTCAACTCAAGATAAACCTTGATATTAAAGGTCTAGAGCATGTATCACGAATAAACAAATAAGATAAATTTTAAAATAAATAAATTGAAAGAAAATGACCTAGAGCATTAAATTACAATAAAAAAAAATGAAGATAAAAATTGACATAAAAAAAAAGAAGCAAGACACCTTGTCAATTTTTGCTGACCAATACAAATTCCACGTAGGAAAGACAAAAAAAAGAGGGGGGAAATCGCCCCACCTAATTATTAGCCATCGATCAACACATACAGGTCCGATGAACATAACTCGATATGGGTGGTTGTTTTTAACTATCAGAGACGAGGCGAGCCTCCTCCACATGCCACCTCATCCACCATGGTTCACTATATTTATTTTTATTTCATTTTTTGTCATTTAAAATTTGATTATTTTATATCAATATAATTTTATTTTATTTTATTAATCCAAACATCAATCAAATGCTAGATTTTTTCTCTTGATGTTACGAAAACTACATGTATAAATAAACAAAACAAGCTACAAAGTCAAATATTAAATACAGGAAATATGAATGGATCAGATCTAAAGAAAATGTCGAGTGTTTGGAGAGAAAAAAAACACAAAAGATCTTCCCCTAACCATACAAGTAGTCCCTGATACTAGAAAGAAAAAAATGACATAATATTTGTTCAGGCATCAAATTCGGTTCCCTAAAATATAATTATTTCAATTTAATACAATTAAATTTTATTTTATAAAACCAAACATTAGCCAAGCAACTAAATATTTCTCCTACGTTTTTAAATCTTCACACATAGGCATGAAAAAACAAATCACCAGTTCGATGGCAAAACTTTCATTCCTGTATCCAACCAAGATAGTGTCAGGGTGCCTGATCTTGTTGGCAAAAACTCATACCAAGTGATGTGCTGTTGTACGACTTCGAGAGGAAAACCCACGTGCCATGATCATCTATGTTTTTTTTTCTTTCAATTTAATCGTTGAACGACACTTCCAGCCTTCCAGGTCAGCTTTTAATTGAGCAGGGATCAATATTTTTTTTTTAAAAAAACAATTTTAAAGATGCACAATACCCAATCTATGACTCTAAGCTTTTAAAATCTGGAGTATAATAAATACAAGGTTTCACTACCAATGAAACTGGTAAAATGATAAAAGTTCCAGTAAATTTGATCACAGCATTGCAAATCCTAATCCTCACGGTACGATAAAAAAGAAGAAAAGAAAAGGGGGAAATCCAAACAGTACTGTTCCGAGGTCAAACTCGTCATCCAAGATCGTTGACTGTCCACGTAGGGAAAAGAGGCCAGGCCTGCTCCCTCATTGGTCACTACAGTCCAAACAAATACGAACGTATGCTGTCAATGCCTTTTCATTTCCGAGTTTACCGTGGGCCCGAGGGTTAAATTAAGGACGTGTTTGGTATTCGCGTTTGCCCCGAATTTAAAATTTTTCTTGTTTAAGATTATTTTTTAAATATTTTTAGACTTTCTTCATGTGCTTATATAAAAATAAAATTTAAAAAATAAATAATATTATTTTAAATATTTATAAGTAAAACACACTTTAAAATATAACATTTATCACACTTATAAACAAGTAGTAACAAGTTGAGGCTTAAAAGGCTATTTGCTTTTGCAATTGAAACCATATTCAATGATTTTTAAAAAAATAATTGATTGAAATAATTTTTTTTGGTTTTTTATTGTTGTTTTGATATGCTAATGTTAAATATTATTTTTATATATTTTTTAAAAATATATATTTTAAAAGTAATTTTTGTATTAAGAAGTGTTTGGAAACGCCGTATAAACCACATTCCTTTAAAATTTGACTTTTTTTTGCTTGAAATGAAATTTTTTTATATTTTTAGATTATTTTTATGTGTTGATATTAAAAATAATTTTAAAAAAATAAAAAAATTTATTTTAAAATAAAAAATACTTTAAACTATTATTATTATCATAATTTCAAACATACTAACTAACCAAACGGGCCTCGAATTTCACCGCTGGCTGGTGACTCAGTGCTCCTACTATTATCATTTTTTCTTCTTATCTAAACAATTTTTTTTTCCGGGCCCTCCTCTGTAAAATGCAAAGACAGATCAAGTCACCTGTTTAGCTGCTGTAGTTGCCAAGCTAACTTATTTTTAAAAAAATTTAAAATTTTTATTTTATTAATTTAAAATTAATATACTTTTAATATTATCAAATCATTTTAATATGCTAATATCAAAAATAATTTTTTTATAAAAAATATCAACATGTATTTTGATACAAAAACTTATTTGAAAAGCAACTATAATTACATTTTCAAACACACTTCACATGTTTTTCAAGCACGTATTCCCCACGTAGTAAATCATGTGTCTAACACGGACCGCCAACCCAAGCAAAAAAAACTCCATTTTATTTTCTTTGAAACAATAACACACCAAAACGAGCCTCCGTATCCCCTCGCCACATAAAAGTGTATTTTATTTATAATTATAATTTTAAGTTTTTTTTTAATTGTGAGTGTTCATAATAATTTATATGTATCTCAATTAATCTTTTGAGATTTTTAAATTAATAACCATATAATTTTTAATAACCCCGAAATTAGTGATATTTAAACTAGTAAATTTTAAAAAATAAACTCAGAACTAATCAATTGTGTTATGCCTCTCAAAATCTATCATTTTGGGTTTTATACTATGTGGTGGAATAATCCAATGAAAGTATCTAATAAATCCCTTTCTCTAAGAAAAGGTGAACAAACTCTCAGGGTAATTGTTATTGAATAAAATTAACAAAACTTGACACATGGAACCGATATTTCTTTGTTCCCCTATTTTGTTGTTCTTGCCAAAAAAATAAATCCATGACATGTAAAATTTAGTTTGACTTTATACTGAAATTATGATTGAGATATTGTTTTATTGAAAAGGGAAGATTCATCTAGTGTGATAATTCGTGTCCGAGTTATATTGCTTGTTTTTCTAGATAAACAGCATGTTTATATATAATTAGCCTTGATTATTTTGTTTTTTTTTATTTTTATGGAAAGATTACATGTTTATATATAATTAACCTTGATTGCTTTGTATTTTGTTTTAGAAACATGAAATGTTTGTTTTCGGTCAACTCCGTTTGTGAGGATACCCTAGACTTCAACTCCGATACAGGCCTCCTCTGTAAGGAAAAAAACCTCCAAATTATGAGAACTTGTTTATTTTTGTAGCAGAGATGTTGTTTTTAAATAAATTATATATTTTTTAAATAATTTTTAGTGTTTTTTTTATATTGATGTTCTAATATTAAAAATAAATTTAAAAAAATATATTATTTTAATATATTTCAGAACAAAAATCTACCCCCACTTCTTTGTTTTTGTTATTTTTATTTTATTATTATCAATATAACCTTATTTAGCATGTTTTTAATTTAAATGTGTTAAAATTAAAATATGTTTATTTTATATCATTTTTAAAAAACATGCATAAAAAAAGCTGAGAATGCCATAATATTTATGAGTATGTTTCCTGACATATAGGTATAAATTGAGCAATTAATATAGTAAATTAAAAAAAACAGTGAATTGACATAGAATAAAAAAGATTTGGTAAAATAATACAGTTTAACCATGCTGCACTTCAGAAGTGCAGCATGATTAAACTCCAATTCTCTACCTCGATCAGTTAATTAGTTTATAATAGTCATTTAAACTGGTCAACTGATTTTGAAAATAACAAGGAAAATTTTAAAATTGCCAAAATCAAGGGGCTTCAATGAAACTTTTAATATCTAAAGATCTGACGGTTCGTATAGTGAGACAAATAGCTATTACAAGAAGATTGACCTCTACAAACTCCTGTAAATATTCAAGCTTAATTCAATGGTCAAATCAAGAATCATGATTATTTTGAGCTGTTATTCTAGTTTGACGGATTTTCTTTCGAATCCAGACTTGTCTTACTATTTAAAAATTATTCTTGATATCAGCACATCAAAATGATTTAAAAATATTAAAAAAATATTAATTTAAAATTAAAAAATTTATTAAAAAAAAATATTTTAAAATATAAAAACAAGTAGGGTCAAACTATTGCGAAAACATTCAACACCCGTAGAACCCTGCATCACATCTAAAAATACTAATTTCAAATAAAACGAGCATTCATCTCATTAAGGCATCAATCGACTCAATAAAGAACTTGATAGGTTGCATAATTGCAAAATGGAATTTTCCAGACTGAATTTACTCAGCAAGGTAAGTTAATGTATTGAATTTTAAAAACATGAACCACTTTGACAAATTTTATATTTCTACAGTGTCAGGTTAAGAGGTAAATAGATTAAAATTAATTAAATATTTTAACGAGAGAAAGCTAATGGTAAAAATCACATAAAATCAATGGATAATTCACCAAGTTCATGATTAGCATATCTAGATTGCATTTCCATCTCTTCCAGTACTGCCTGAAATCCATCATTCATTTAAACACAACCCCAATGCATCAACCACGGTTAGAATTTAGACAAGAGTAAGTGATTTTACTATTCACCACTTTACAAATCACTATTTATCATAAAAAAAAATCTTTTAAAAAATATATACATGTTTTTTTTATTTTATTTTATCACTCGATGTTTAATTTATCATAAATCAAGCTTTGTTATTTGTTATGATTTGTTTTCTTTGTAGTTATCTTGATTTTATGATTTGTATTACAGGTTTAACAAGTTAACTTGATCAACTCAATTATTTTATTTTTTAAAAACTAGCATTTTTTTTTCAATTTCATCCGTTAATATTGTGTTGATGGTAAACCGAGTCTTGTGATTCATTTATATTTGCATTTTATTAGATTATCATACTTTCATGACTCAAATCATAAGTCTTGGAAGTTAACATTGGTTGACTCTTATCATTTTACTGTGTCTGTTTTTGTTTTATTCAGACTTGATTACTTTTTCAATTTAGTTATTCAACAATTAGTTAATTGAGAATTGCGCTTCATAATTTCATCCTGATTTGCTTTATAGGGGGTATCTCAATTTCATAACCCAAGTTGCGGGTTTGGTGAGATAACCAGATTGACCTAAGTTATTTTTTTGGTTTGGTTTATATGAGGTTATCCTAGTCTTATGATTTAGATTACAAGCCTGATAGGTTAATTCAAATTGATCCGGAACATTTTTGATGTTATTTTTTTTATTGATTTGTTTTTCAATTTCATAACTCAACAATTAATTGATTAAGAATTGAACTCTATATTTTTTTTAATTTATTTTTTACAAGATTATTATAGTCTCATTAATCAGGCTATAAATATGGTAGGTTAACTCCTTTTTTTTTTTCAATTTTATTATTTAGTATTAAGTTAATTAAAAATTGAATTTCATAATTTATTATAACTTGCTTTATACAGAGTTATTACGGTCTTACAATCTAAGTTGTAAAATTGATATGTTAATTCAAATCAATCTTATATATTGGCATCTTGATAGTTTTGAAAAAAAATATCACATTAATTTTTTTTTGAAATTAAATTATATTTTTATCAGTTGTTCAGTTAAACCTGCTAATTTATCTAAGCTACATTCATATATATATATATATATATATATATATATTTTTTTTTTAAAAAAAATAACAACACTTAAATATTTTCTTCCCGTTATTTTAGTGCACGTCAGCATCTCAATAGCAACCAAACCGGGAATTCTCTTGCTATGATGCTAAAAACTAACAAAATATTCACACTATATTTTTCTCACCCAACCTCGAAAGTAAACAATAACATAACAAAGACCGCTATGATCATAAAACGAAATTGTCCATTCATCATCTATTAAATCCTGTTATTTGCATGGTTAAGATCGATTTAAAATGTAATTTGAATTGAATTTTATTTTAAATTAGATTGGTGACCGACACAGATAAATCTGGACTGAATTGATAAAATTTAACTGACTCAATTAAATATATGAATATATTTTTTAAAAATTTACTGACAAACCTAAGACCGAAGCTAGTTCTAATAACCGTGTCACTTCCTAATCCAATTCACTGTATAATTCCGAGAAAAATAAAAAATAAAATGGAATGGTCCATATCTGCCCATATCACTAATTAACCCAACTCACTAACTAACACTGTTAAAAGGAAAAAAGAAGAAAAAAACTCGCTTTCCCATATCTGCCCTCATCACGCGCCTTAACAGACAAACTCCACTCGCGCTAGGACGAAACTCAAGTCCTAACCGAAACACACACTTGTCATTTCTTCCTAAAAAGCTCCACTCAAAAACCCAAATCCATCTCCTTGAAAACACTCATTGTTCGTGGAATTTAACTAAAAACTCACAAAATCTCACCATTTCGAGCTCTGATCTTGCATAGGTAATGGTTCCCCAGCTTCCATTACGTTATTTTCTCAGCGTTCACTCTGACTTAATTCCTTACAATTTTTTTCACATGCACCATAAATGTGTTATCATTTCGGTGTTTGATTTGGTTTTAGTGTTTACTAGTGTTTTTTTTTTTAATATTAATCCCAGAGTTTCTTTTCACTGATCTGCTGATTATACATGTTTTATGTTTTATTCACGGTGATTGAGATACAGTTGTTATATATTCCGTGTCCTTAAAAAACTGTTTTAGCCTGCGTTGTTTTATCCCGAGCTCTGTTTGGTTCCTGAGAAAGTTTATGTATAAGAGAAAGTAGTTTGGAATTTAAGGAAATAAAATGCGCTTTGCCATTTAGTTCTTGTCTGTATCTAATTTTTAGTGCTTTGCTTTATGTTTTTTATTTTTCACATTTTTTTCCCTGTTAAGCAAACGGAGTTTAATTACTAGTAATTTCTGTGATTATTTGACTTTTACAATTTTTTATTAAAAGTTATTTGACAAATTGACATCTTGCCATATGATGTCTTGCATGTATAATTTTTTTTTTTTCACTCATTTTACATTTGGGCTTTTGAATTTCTGCTTGGGCATATGTTGATGATATTTATGATATCGTTATGTATCTTTGTCCAGCTTTCTGCTGTTAAGAGTAAGAAAAAGATTCTATTCACATCATGGGTATTTCTTAACATTTCCGTGCACCCCAGGTACTCCTTTGATACATCCAAGTGCGAAGCTCAATGGATCACAGTTCAGACGAGGAGATTGATGCAAGCGGATCTGATTCTGAAATGGATGAGTATGAAAATGAAGCATATGAAGAACTGAAGGACGGGAAGCTCCGAGTGAAAATTTATGATGAGACTTTTGCTTGCCCCTTCTGCCCCCAGAAGAAAAGGTACCTTTACAAGGACCTCTTGCAGCATGCTTCGGGGGTAGGCAAGAGTAGGTCAGAGAAAAGAAGTACCAAGGAGAAGGCTAATCACCTGGCACTGGTGAAGTATTTGGAAAAGGATTTAACAGCTGCAGGCAGAACATCAAAACCTGTGGGAGAGACTGATCCTCATAGTGATTGTAGCCATGTGGAGAAAATGGATATAAGCCAATCTGAAATGGATAACTGTGAAGATAAATCTTATGAAGAACTGAAGAATGGAAATCATCAAGTGAAAATTTCAGATGAGACTTTTACTTGTCCGTACTGCCCCACCAAGAAGAGAAAGCGTGATTACGCATACCAGGACCTCCTCCAGCATGCTACTGGGGTGGGAAAGAGTTTGTCAGAGAAAAGGACTGCCAAGGAGAAGGCTGATCACCTCGCATTAGTTAAGTACTTGGAAAAGGATCTTGCAGCTGCAGGCAGTTCATCAAAACCAGCAGGCAAGACTGAAAATCTTAGTAGTTGCAGTCAGAACGACAAGTTTGTGTGGCCCTGGACAGGTATTGCGGTTAACCTACCTACTAGGAGGGCTGAGGATGGGCGATTTGTTGGAGAAAGTGGGTCTAAATTCAGGGATGAGTTGAAAAGTAGAGGGTTTAACCCGACAAGAGTTCATCCTCTGTGGAATTTTCGTGGTCATTCAGGGACTGCCGTTGTGGAATTCAAGAAAGACTGGCCTGGTTTGCACAATGCCATTTCATTTGAAAAGGCATATGAGGCAGATCAACAAGGGAAAAAGGAATGGTTTGCTAATAGTGGGGAAAAATCTGGTATCTATTGTTGGGTTGCACGTGCTGATGATTATAATTCGAACAATATTATTGGAGAACACCTAAGAAAAATTGGTGATGTTAGAACAATTTCTGATCTCATAGAGGAAGAAGCCCGAAAACAGGACAAGCTTGTATTCAATCTCACAACTGTTATTGAGACCAAGAATAGGTACTTGAAAGAGATGGAGTTGAGATGTTCAGAGACTTCAGCCTCCCTCAACAAGTTGGTTCAAGAAAAAGAGAAGCTTCTTCATGCTTATAATGAAGGTGTGTTCTGTTATACCACTTAAGGCAATATTTTCTCTACTTTGTAAAAAGTAATACAACTTTTTCTTGATTAATAATTGAGGTTTTAAGCTGTTACACTCGTTCGTGTGCACAATCCGCAGGAAATAGTTGCTTATTTCTTTCTGGTACCATGCTGCTGTATACAAATTGATTCATGCTGCATGCATATGATCATTTGCAGAGATAAGAAAAATTCAAACGGGTGCAAGGGATCACTTTCAGAAAATATTGAATGACCATGAAAAGATTAAGTTGCAACTAGAATCTCACAAAAAAGAGCTTGAGATGCGTGGATCAGAATTGGAGAAGCGTGAAGCCAAAAATGAAAGTGACAGACGAATTCTTTCTGAAGAGATTGAAAAGGTGCGTTCCTTGGTGCTTGAGTGGAATGACTCTTGTATGCATATTCTCATGTTCTGGCATGTGAAGAGGTGAAACCAATAACTTAAAATCATAAATAGGAGAAAATAGAAGGTAAATGGTGTCAACTATTTATTATTGTGGACCTGATTTCATCGTTTCGTTGAAGAGGAAGAGCATATAAAATGATCAATCTTGCTTACACTGCATTCTGTTAATGATATTATCAGAGCTTGAATGAAAAAACATGCTGTCACAGTCAACTACAGTCCTGGCCCCACCAAAAAATTTGAAAACCAATCTCTTTTTATACTACAGTTCACCTCAACCTGTTACTTCAGTTACAGTTTTCTTTAGTGCGGATTGATTGAAGCATCCTCGCTGTTTTCTAAATGATTTTGCGTGCTTTGGAGTTGGAGGCGATTATATCCTTTTTCCTCAAGGGGTCATATTTTTGGGATTCCATGGTTCTATCCATTGTCTCTGTCCAATAAATGCTTTAGAGAAAAATAAATCTTTTCCTTTCCACTCACAAGGTATGATTTTCAAACAATTGTTTTCTGTAACTCTACTAGATGGACTCTGTGCATAGTGTTTCCCTATCTCTTGTTTGTTCGAGGGACATTTCTGATTATGTTAATGTACTTAGATCCCTAGCTTAATAGTCCAAACGTATTATGCATTCTCTGGTGTAATTTATTACAACAGGCTGTTTCACACAGTAACTATATTTGTTATTTTAGCATCAGTTGAAGTGTTTCTTATGATATTATCTGCTCAAATATTCGACAAGTTTGCCATTTATGCCTTTTTTTTGGTTATTTCAGAATGCAGTTAGAAACAGCTCACTTGAGTTAGCTTCTTTGGAGCAACAAAAGGCTGATGAGGATGTCTTAAAACTAGCTGAAGATCAGAAGGTTGGTTTATTCTTTTGTGTACTTTAATAAATAGCAGAGCATATCTTTATCAATGTTGATAACACGACATGTTGAAGTTATGTCTTTGATTTCTGATGCCATTCAGAGACAAAAAGAGGAACTTCACAATAGAATCATTAGATTGGAAAAGCAACTGGATGCAAAACAAGCACTGGAGTTGGAAATAGAGCGGCTCAGAGGCGCCTTAAATGTGATGAAGCACATGGAGGATGATGGTGATGTAGAAGTTCTGAGAAAGATGGATGCAATAATAAAGAATTTGAGAGAAAAGGAAGGAGAACTCAATGATTTAGAAGCTCTTAACCAAACTCTTATTGTAAGGGAACGCAAGAGCAATGACGAGCTTCAGGATGCCCGCAAAGAACTAATTAATGTTAGTAGTTTCTACTCTTCCAAGTTTACTTAAGTCCATGACTTTTCATTCTTAACTGGGAAGACAAGCTATTTTCACAATCATACATCTAGGAATATTTTGTTCTCAGCTGTGACAACATAATTTGGTGGGGTTCATATTCCATTTCATTATGATGACGCTACTCAACCCATATAGTTGTTTAGGGGATTGTAGATGCTGAAATATCCTGGGATGGAATGGAGTGGTCAAGAATATTCTTGTCTTCCCTCATGTGGTTGGTAGTGCTAAAAATCCATGATGATGATGAGTTGTTTAATTATCAATTAAGGATTGGAACTGTTTGGTTGCTGGCATTGGTTCTTTTCTTTCTAATTTGATTTGTTTCAGTTAATATGAAACTTCATCATCTGACAATGCAAAATGTTACTCATTATGAGCAATTTCTATTTTCCAGCATGTTGAGTACACAATTCTACTCATTATTTAAATGCCTAGCGGATATTTTTTGAAGCTCTCTCATTCATTGTACTTGTTCCTATCTCTTGGCTGTTAGATATCACCAATCCCCTTTTTGGCAGGGCTTGAAAGAAATATCAAATCGAGCTCATATTGGTGTAAAGAGAATGGGAGAACTTGATAGTAAACCATTCCTTGAAGCAATGAAGAGAAAATATAACAATGAAGAAGCAGAGGATAGAGCTTCAGAAATTTGCTCATTGTGGGAGGAATATCTTAAAGATCCAGATTGGCATCCTTTCAAAGTTGTTATGGTTGATGGGAAACATCAGGTGTGTCTTCCTAATTGGCATTTATTTGTGCTACATATTGAGCCATGTTGCATATTTCGATGCATTTTATGTTTCCAATGCAAGAAACAAGCTTGGCAAGCATGGTAGGATATATTTCTTGTGGGCCTACAGTTTACATTCTCTACAACTTGGCACCATTTCCCTTTTGAATACTTCTATATAGTGAGCTAGGACTAATCTAATTTCAGCAATTGAGTTTCCTCTTTGTTGAACAGATTTTCTTTCAATGTGGTCTCGTTTCAGAATTTTCCTCTGAATTTTTCCTTCACCATCTATGACGAGCTTGCACTTTTCTTGAATGGTGTATGAATGTCTGCTTTCTGTCTTAAAAGTAAGCGGCCATGACAATGTGTTAATCGGGTCAATTTGATTTGTCAAACTATTTTAAATATCAAGAAATCCAAGAGATGCTAAAAAGTTTCCTTGTAGTATTTACATTTGAAGAATTGAATTTATGTACTAATAATTTTATTCTGATATTTTCTTTTTTCTTTCTCATTGTGGTTTTTCCCATCCCTTCGCCAAGTATGCTGCACCTTGATCTTTGCTTCCTTTCACAATGAATGGCTAAATTTTAATTGTTGGTTCAGGAAATAATTGATGAAGAAGATGAAAAATTAAGCCGCCTGAGGGATGAGATGGGTGATGAAGCTTGCATGTCTGTGACGACATCCTTAATTCAGGTAAATGAATACAACCCCAGTGGCAGATATATTATCTCAGAGTTGTGGAACTACAAAGAAGGCAAAAAGGCTACCCTGGGAGAGGGAGTCTCATTTTTATTGAGCAGATGGAAAGCACTTAAGCGCAAGAGGGAAGGTTGAAGGTTGGTACATTCTGTTTCATGTTTCACTTCTGTCTCAACTGAATAATGCCCTTGTTGTCTCAACTCTCATGTTGATTGTAATGCATCTTAGGAAAAGAGGAAGCACTGGAATTTGGCATTTAGAGAATGAGATGTTTTTCAGAGCTCATCCTGCAGGAATGCTCACTGATTGAAAATCATCTGTCTTTTTGTTTGAATAAAAACTACAAGCAAAGACGTGGGTAACCATTTAAAAGGAATTCAAACCAGCTGTGCATGCTGCATTTGTCTCAGTTATCTAGCTTTAATGATTAGGCACCCCTAAAGGTCATTAATAGGGTTTGAACGCAATGGTCACGATACTTTTTTCTTAGCTTCCTATTTTGGCATTAGTTTTATTCTAGAAACATTGTTGGTATGTACAGGAAAGAACTAATGGAGCGACGAGCCCAAAACTGGAAGATCTGTTATCCGGAAACCAGGAAATAAATCAATCTGCCAAGTGATTGGCTGGTTTAAGGTACGAGATACCTATTCTGTGTAACATATTGAACTTGGTTTTCCGCTCTCATTGGATGTCTTACTCAGAATAAATTGTCATGTGCTAACATGCGGAATTGGTGCCAGACAATTTTCATAAAGATGTTGTCTTAAGTTTGACCCTCCTGGTCTTCAAAAAGTAGAATGTGCGTTTTCAGTTGTCCATTCCCTCAGTGTTTGCTGTAAGGCATGCACCTTACAGTTTTCTGAAGGCAGGATAGTAGTGGTCACATTCTTCTAACCGTGTATGTGCTTGTGAGTTTTGTTCCTGCAGATGCAGCAAAACAGCAGACATCCTTTGATTGCCGAAATTGTATTTTAAGAACTCTTTAATGGGCAATAATTTCTTAGCATAATGACCACGAGCAGTCATCTTTGCATATTTTCTTTTCATCAATTTGGCCAGTTTAGAATGTTTGAATCTTTGATTTAGCTGAGATTATTCAAATTGAGTTTTATTTATCATTCTATACATGAGATCAAACTTGGTCACGAGACAAGAACACGTGTAGAAGTATGCTTGAACCCAGAAATCTCTACAAAGGTAAATCTGGATAATTTACATGCAATTTTTCATTCTCTGTCAAATGTGTAAAGATTGCCCGAAGTTCATCTTAATTAAGAGCAGTAAAACATGAACACAAGCTCTTGTCTGTTAATTACTAATTATTTCTTGTACTAAAAAATTTATATGGGCAGCTGTAGTTGGTTGGGCCTGGGGTTTTGAATTACTTTTGTTTACAGTAAACGTGAAAAAGTCCAAACTGTATATTACCTCTAGAATATTAGAGTTCAAAATGCTCCTCTCCGGCCTCTATAGTTTAAAAATTTCCATGATCGATCTCGCTGCTTGCATAAATTTGCAATAAGACCAGAGGCGTGAAACAGGGTTGGCCGGCCTCTAGACAGCACGAGCGCAGTCCGATGGTTTGGCATTTTAAATTTTTTAATTTTTATGATTTTAGATTGATTGTTGGAAATAAATTTTAAAAAGTAAAAAAATAATTTTTTATGCACGCTCCCAGGCAAACATGGGGACAGGTCTCGGGTTTACAGGCAAGTCAACTTCGGCATAACATAAATTTTACAAAATCAAAATTTGCTTATTTCGTATACTCAAAGGAATTTACAAGTATTTTTTTTTATTTACTCACCATCCATGAATCTTTAGACCAAACCCGTGCGGCTAGTAGCACAAATGCACATTTAATTTATCAATAAATATGAGATAGTTTAGTTTTCTTGATATTTTTTAATACAATTAATTAGAAAAAAAAACTATACAATAGAATATCATGAAAGTAATGAGCATGAGCTAGCAGGTGGGCCAAAATGGCATGATACCATCTTATTAAACGTAAAATGTTTTGTAAAATGATATGACAAATATGGATTGAATTGGCACGCAAAACACGCTTAACACCTCCAAAAATTATTCCCCTGTTAAATAGAAAATTAATTAAAAAATAAATCTAAAATAGCTTGTGAAATAACTACAACCTTACTCACAGTGTATTGTGGATTTTAATATTGCGTTGTGAGTTTCTCCTCTTCTTTTTTTTCACTATTTTTTTTCAAACTGATATCTTTTCGTTAAGTTGATTTAAGGTTGAACTTTGTATTTTATTTTGGTTGACTTAATATAGAGTTCTTGTAGTGTAAGGAAATAAATATGACATTTATTTTATACTAGATTTAGTAAAATAAAATTCAAATATAATAATTCAAAACAATATAAGCTTCAGGAACCAAACTAAAACTTAAATAAAACTTTGATTTAATTTTAGTTGGATCAGGGATTAAAAAGGAAAAGTGAATGGTGCGGGGAAAGTCACCACTATGTTGTGCTGCATGTGCTTTCCTCCAAGATTTGAAGGGGTTTTTTATTGGTGCCGTTGAAATCATCTCATCTTTCAATTTGATTTATATTTATTTTGCTCATTCTTTGCATTTTAGTTCTTTATCTTTTAATTTAACCTTTTATTAAAATAAAATATGTAATTAAATGTTAATTTAAATAAAATGTAAAAATAGTACAGTTTTGGGCACACGGTTTGGCTTGGTGTTTGTTAATATTTTACTACAAGATTAGTTTTCTTGATAGAGAGGAATAAAATGGAATGCCAAAAGAGAGAGATTGGGCATCTAACCATAGAATTGGAGGAGTGTCGGTATAAAATGACATGTCAAAAGAGAGCTCGAGCAGCTTATCAAAGTACTGGAGGAATGCAAGGTCTAAAATGACCTGGAAAGAAAAACTTTATTGTATGATATAAAGAAGGTTAGTATACTATAACTTGCCTATGAAGAACCAAGATTTGTTTCACAGTGTAGTTGTGACTGTTTTTTAAATAATTTTTTATGTTAAAATACATGTTAATAATATTTTTTTCATTTTTTAAAAATTACTTTTAACATCAGCATATCAAAATAATTTGAAAACACTAAAAATATATTAATTTGAGGTTAATAAAAAATAATTTTTTTTTTTTAAACGTTTTTAAAACGCATAAACAAATAGTTTCAACCATCCTACATTTTCTATAGTTGCTTTATTTCAAATCTCAATGAGTTTTTACTTAAACCATGACAATGCAGCTGAAAGAAACCTTGCAAACTCAGAATTCAACAGAGAGTTCAAGCTATTCATATACTGAGATTGATGCTCTGAGAAAAGATTTAAAGGAAAAGGAAGATGCATTTGCAATGTATGGAAAGCCTTAATCACACTTTGATAGCTAAGAAGTCTATGAGTAACAAAGAGCTGCAGGATGCTCGCAAAGAATCCATCAGGGTATGACTTTTCACACAACCTCAGTTACAAAACATAAGAACTGGGCCCAAAGCCCATACAACCTTAGTTGTAAAACATAAACAGCGGGCTTTAAACTTTGTGAAACCCTAGGTACCGGACTTGCAGCTATAAAAAACTGAAAAAAGGGAAAAGCCTATCCCATCTCACGCCATTTCCCATCTCTAGCCGACACCGAGAGCAATTGTGGCAAAACCCTAGGATTAAGAATACAATTTTTTTGAATCGACAGGTCTATTTATAAGCATGTATGGGTTATGATTATAATGAGAGAGGGCTTAAGTGGGATCTTCAACAAAACCCTTTCGGATTTGAAGGTTAAAAAAAGATGGAAATAGCTAAGCACAAAAGAAGAAGAAGCCGCCACTCTGAGAGTCAGGCTTTGGTTTCTCTTCAGTTTGTCTCCTTTTCCTCCTTTTTAGCCATTTTTTCTTTCTGGGTTTTCCACAATGACAGATCTTTTAATTTTGACACTTGATATGAGCCCGCATGTCAAATTTATATTATATTTTAGCTTCTGCATTGATTTGATTTTATCAGACGACTTTTTTTTATATAGGCATGTGTTGTTTCTGTTATGGGGAAGCATTTTTTGTTAGTTTTCTCATTCAACAACCGTGCAATAGAGAAAGCCTTGTTACTTCACTTTCTTTTCAAGAGCAGAAAATTTTGCTTTTTGGAAACTGGTGAGGTAATTAGGCAGCGGCCAGACAACCGTAGGGATGATATCCACAGATGACGGGCTGTTAATCCCGTTTGTCTACTGATTCCATCTCACATTTCTTACTTTGATGGTTTTAATGTTGGTTAATCGTCGGGAGCCCCTAAATCCATACAACCCAAGATATTAATTAAATCCGAGCAGATGCGGATGAAATACTGGTTTTGTTTCTAGATTTTGTCTTTTTTTTTTGGTTTTTTAGAATCTAATCATTTTTTTATCGCATGTGGTAAGATTTATGATAAAACATGGGTGAAATGTCACACCTTAAAAGATTTTGCTGATAAAAGGTTGTTTCTGAAGGGCCATGTTGTTCCCTACATGGCCTTTTGCATCTTGAAAGCATACCCACAGTATGATTGACAACTTGATTTCGGTACTAGTGTGCTAAATTTCTTTCATTGAGAGAATTTGGAGAGACGCTTACCTCAATTCGTTTGAGTATTATGTTTTTATGCACTTAGCTTGTGTAGACGATATGAATTGGAGTTTCTATCCCGGAGACAGCAAAATGAATCTAGGTGAGCTTTTTCCCGAATTTGATTATGTACATGGTTATGGGCATCTGCTACATTAGGTTGGTTTTGTGTCGCCGTTTGGTTCATAAATTCTTTATGATAGGCATTGTCCAACACTATTGAAAACTAGATGTCCGTTGCCTCCAAATGCAAACTTTAAGATTAAGAATTCGAGGCAGAGCAAAAGCCTTTGCAACAGTCGAAATGATACTAGAAGAAACTTTGGTCGAGAATTTGAGAAACATTTGAAGGTTCCCCCGACAAATGGACGTTTCTTGGACATATAAAGGAAGATGTAGCTACATGCAATTCCTGGACAAAAGTGCTACATGCATCAAGAAATACCAGTAATCTATGCATATCGCTGTTTGGCGTAACAGGAAGCTCCCTGTAAAATCTAAGCGAGTTCATCCGATCATCCCTTATTTGAACTATGCTCGTAATTTTCGTTGTGATTTGTGAACCCGAAAGTCTTTCTTTGTCTGTAATCCTGAGGCTTGCTCTATCAGTGACAATATGCGAAAACGTTATTGTTTTAATAATGAGCTAAGGCGAGGAACCTCCATCGTGGTTCTATTTTTTCAATTGAGTTGACTCGTAATTCCACTACAATAGTCCAATTCTGGTTGCTCCATTGGCTTGGCTGCATTTCCCATTAACGACTCCCACCTTCCTCGAGAAAAATCCCACATGACGGATATGGGCGCTCCTACATGAGAACGAAGGTTAAGAAGAAAGAGGTGAGCAGGGGACTCAGAATTAGCTAGGAAAAATGCAACAGTAAAGCGAAAGATTCACAACTGCTACATAAATTGCTTACACATGGCTTACCTTCAAACAAAAGTGAAAACGGAATGGGCTCTCCTGGAAAGTGGAAGCTAACATGGTAAAGAAGGATTCATTATATAAATTTGTAGCTGGGTTTGAAGCATCTTGCAAACATGGATCTTACTTGTTCAATTCATCTACGAAAAACTCGAAACCTTTGTAAAAAAGAAGTGGGTTAAATCTGTTAGGCCTGCCTGTTTGATGATCAGGGCTGTGTACTAACAACAAGAACAAGAAAATTAATCCTGGGCCAATTCATAACACCCCAGTCGTCTTTAACCATTTTGTCATCAAAGTAAAAGCTGTCCCATTCTTTATGGTTTCTTTTTTTACTTTCTCGTATTCGCGCGAAGACTGAAGACAGACATCAGTGTAAGATAATATTATTAAACAGAATAGAATCTTTGACTTGTTTGTCACCTCGCCCATCACCACCGAAGGAAAGAAATCGTTCATGTTTACAGCGAGGCTTGTAGCCTAACGGTGGCAGGGTTTTTTTTATCTTTGTATTCTGAAATCAAGTTTTAGCATATATATCTATTATTTTTGTGGTATTTTATATATTTATTGGATTTGTAAGATATTTAATGGATCATGGAATTAGTCGTGATACGCGCAAACTAACCCGAACATCCATATATATAAATAATAATAAAAAAAAGAAATCATTAATGTTTTTACCATCCTTCGAGATCATTCGAGGCTAGAGCCAGCTTTGGCGTCCCTTGTAGTCTTGCATCTTTTCTTCTCAAATTCAACAGGTTCGTTCTCCTTAATGCGGTTTCAATAAGAAAAACTTTCTCCGCTCATCCCGAAACTGTTAAAAAAGAAAAATTGATGTTTAATATTTGGGAATTGCAAATGGCACAGCCCGGTCACTTTTTTTCTCACAATCAAATGACTATACTAACCTCTTCTATCTTTTTGACCTTTTATCATCAACTTATTGAATGTCTAGAGCGCCGTCGGTAGACTCTGTATATTTTATCAAGGCTGTCACTTTATACATTATTTTAATCGAAAAGGAGTAGCCCAATGTCTTCCTGCAGATAATGCAAAGACATGTTAACGTTGTCTGTACAGCCTTAGAAGAAAGACCTCGTCGAGATGATTTCTACAGATTTTTTATTCGGGGAAATAAGAGGATAATAGTTTCACAACGATTGATTATTGATGGCTACAAGTGACAGCCAACTGAATCGAAAAGGATAAAATGAGAGCCCCTAATCACGGCGATCCACCAAAAATACCAAGGATGAGCTATAGCCTTTCAAAGAAAAAAGAAGGGCAGTAGCCTTTAAATTCTTATCGTCAACTGTGACCACCTTTTTATGGAATAGTTTCAGCTTGACTTGGTTAATATACTACAACTGTGATCAATAACCACAGGTGCTAATCTTTACTGGTCTTTTCTTTCTTTTGACATCATTTTCTCAGCAACCAAAGGGAAAGCAAAGCGAAGATAATGATTCCTTTTGCTCTCTCACATAAAGCATACAGATGGCCATCAAATTACTTTTATCAAATGAGCTCAATTGCGTGCCGCAACTTTTATCGACTCTTGCAGGAAATGTATCAGCTCAAAACAAATCATATTATAAAATTTGAACGTCTAAGATTACTTTCGGAAAACAAAGAAACAAGATTCTTGTATGTATATATATAGATATAAATTTATCACATGGTAAACAAAAGCGGCGGGCTACATTCATCCTTGCAGCCACCTCGGCTTCCGACCTTACTACAGTCACTTTTTCAACTTTTTTTTACCCATTAACAAAACAACCACCCTTTAAAAAAAAAAGAGTAAAAACCTCTCCCTTTCACCGCCACCGCCGACACGCTTTTCTCATTTCCACCTTTTTCACCTGGGAAATAAAAGGCACGGAAAAAAAAACGCAAAATATGGGAAATTTAAATTAAACCCTAAAATTCTTTCCAACGAAAGTTTGACTAAATTGCCAGCTTGAAGGAACAACGTTCCATGAAGTAGAGGTGCGTCTATCACTGCCGGTGACCCTGAAAGATAATGACTGCCCAACCAAAACTGAGTTTGACTGCCAGTTTTGACCCCAGTTACGACTCATGCTCATCCATCCAGTCCTTGATCCCTTCACGCTCACTTTCACAATATCTCCCGCACCTGCAACGTTGGTGATCAAAACCAAGTTGAAGTAACGGTGACCGTTGATTTGGAACCTGATCCCCCCTCGTTTTCTACACGGCACCCTATAAAAGAAACAGATGGCATTTTAGTAATTTGGAGGTGGGGACAAAGTAGATATTCTATCCGATCTCTTCAGGAAATACAGTTGATCAGAAGTTTCAGAAGATTGCACGCTTAGAAATCATGAAAGACCAGTCATTCTATACTAGCATAGGAAATCATGCAATGACATTTTATAGTCTAGAGTCCAGACAGATTTATTTGAACTAAACTGATAGATAGGTTGTATGTTTACCGGCGGTAAGAGACAGGAACGATGCCAGCACGGTACTCCGCGATCTTGAGGAACATAGGCATAGCGAGATCGAAGTGAGGACGAGGAGGATTGCACCAACCACCATTGTCACTGGGCAATGCATAATTAGGAGGGCAAAAGTTTGTTGCTGTGATTAAAATTGACGGGCTACCAGAGTGGCACCATTGTGGGTCATTACCGCACTTTATTTCAAAACAAGCACCACAACTAAAGCCATTGTTGAACAGGGCTGTGCTTAGTGCTGCGGTATTCAAGCCATAGCCTTGGCTGTACAGGTTTCCGTACCCACAAGCACCGCCTGAACACAAGAAATAAGATCAATTAATTTCCTCATGTGGTGGGGTTTAGACTTTTGGTTTTTTAATACTTAAAATGGAATTTTAATATTCATTTGCAATGCGTGGTGCTGGCGTGTGCTAATTGCGTTTAAATGCCTTTGAAATATGATTTTGGTTAAAGCAGAGTTCAGTGCTGTTAAAAAGCAGGGAAAGGTGTGGGCTTGCTCTGTGTTTATGGTTCTGTCATGGGAAATGCAAGAAGAAAACATGGGAGGGGCTATACAAAACGTAGAAACAACTCACGAACATATCAAAAATTCAAGAAGCTAACTACTTAGCATGAACGGTTCAAGATGACAGTACCCATAGTTCCAGAGGCATCACTGCCACCGTAAAAAGTAGCGTGCGCGCTCTGCCAGGCTCCTCCAGTGTAAACACCAGGAATTCTTGCATCGACAAGAGTCAAAAACAGCACCAAAGACGCAACACAAATGGTAGCCCTAATAGCCATTGCTTCCACCTGTCGCTAGACTATGCAGAGGCTTCTAGAGATGGGGATTTGGGACAGGGGGGAGTGTGAGGAGAAGGCGGGGAGGGGACTGCTATTTATGGAGGCAAAAAGCATGCATTGTCAAAAAAGAGAAACCAAATTATAATCACCGTTAATTAGTGCTTGATTTGGCATCCAGTTGCCCTTTTCAACGTCCGTCAAATTTCTACTACTTTAGTTTGTTTACAAAAACACCCTCGTGGTATTTTGGTTGAAAACGGTGAGGGCATTTGGTGGGGTGCCGATGAAGGACACGAGACTCAAGAGGATCAACCATCAAGGCTGGTATGAAACCGCTTTGCTTCATTTCAAATTTGTGCCATTGATTACAGTTTTGTCTAAAAATTGCTGACTATATTGTCTTTTTCTGACTTCTGATTTTCCCTCCATTGAAATTTCGGACGGAAGGGATTGATGGGCTTGAATCTGGAGGGAACAGTGGGGCTACAAACTTTTATGGATCATAGAATGTAACATGATACTCCAGAGTAAGCGCGTGCTGCTTTAGACTACAAATCAAGCGTGTAATGTGGAAACTCTGCACGCCCTGCTTTTAAGTACTGTGTATAGAATAGAAATCTCGAAAAAAAAATTACGTGTGAAGTTGAAGAACGTTGCATTAGGAATCATGTAAGATTACTTTTAAGTAGTGTTTTTGGATTCACGTTGAAAGCTAAAGCTCTGCTCATTTGTTAATCATGTAAGAGCTTGATGTGAAATGACCCGTAAACAACAGCCGTGTGAAGTTGAAGAACGTTGCATTAGGAATCGTAAGCACAGAATTTAAAGGACTGGTGCAAGCCATAAAAAGCAATTAAAACCAGTCAAGAATGACGAGAGAGAGGGTAGCGGTTCCTTCTTTTCCTCTATGCAGTTCTTATCCACTGGCAACATCAAAATAAAGCGATGCCTGTAAACCTTGAAGGATACCGCACCCGTCTCATTGAAGATTTTCACAGAAAAGGCAAGTCTCGAAGGGCCGTAGTTGGAGGGAGGTGGGGCCCAGATACCCGGATTTATCGGTCCACGTATTACGCCGTGCATTAGCCGTACGCTAGTTGGACTCCGCCTCTCCCTTGGGTCTTCTTGGTCACGGTGTTCGTATTTTTCTACGTTGGAGTCAACTTTTACCGGAGTTGCCTCGTTTTTCCAGCCCGCTCCCAGTAGGAAAGCAGGTTGATTGATTTGCCATGCTTATCCCTTTCAGTAATTTTGATTTCTTAAAACTCTGACTATTATAGTATTTCCAGGATTGATTTCGCCTTGAATAAATCCTTCCCCTTTCCAGTTTAGACAGGTCATCATCATCTTTATTATTAAAGGAGAGATTTAAGTAAAGGCAACGTGATTGATATACCGTCTCGTGCAAATCTTTTGAAGTAATTGGAACCTTAAACTTTCAAGTTTAAGAAAAATGTCTAAAAAAATGAAAAACTGCAATAAGTTTAGGATGCAGCAAGCAATCCATCCACCTAACATCAGATACGTACTAAATCCAACCAGCGAGACCTTAAGAACTGTTAGGACGGTGTGCTTTACAGGTCTGGCATTAAGGATGCTGGGTGATGACGCAAACTCCATGTCCAATCTGATCATATCAACCAAATCTTAGAAGATCCACCACGTCATCTAAATAATTAAGCTCTTGTTCAACAACACACAGCGACCTGTCAACCATAACACCCTTTACCTAGCAAGATTAAATTGTATTAGCTCATGCAACGAGACCCCAACTCATTGCATGTGAAATTGCCCACCAGTACTTCACCTCTCCACCCAACATCTTCATTTATGTCACCCTAACTAGCTAATTTCTACTACAATTTTGTTTTCAACCGACCCAGTTAAACCCCGTTGTTATCAGAAGCATTTCTTTTTCCTTCTGGGCTGGGGCAGTTCTCCCCTTTTCAACCCAATAAGGAAAAAAGAATGCTTCTTGTAGCATTTCTCAGGTTACTTGCTGATCTAAAGCCAGTACCCTGTGGACGAAGGCGTTAAAAAGAACTCCTACGTGTGCATTGAGAAATTTGCGAATCTTGAAGATATTGTTCTTTTCGAGTGGATAATCTTGCTGTAACTTTTTTTTCCACTAGCTAGCGGTTAGTGGCGCAGGCGAGGCAAGTTGTTATTGATTACTTTTCATTTGGAATGGGATTATAAATACCAATTGATTTGATCTTTTTGAAGTGAAATATACGACAAGTATATATCATTAGCTAGATCGATTACGAAGAAAAGCATGGGAAAATTACAAGTTCGGAAGCAATTTAAGCAGGTTTTTGGTATAATCACTAGCCTCTCAGCGATTCAATACTTTCATTTGAGGTTTGGTATATATAATTAAAGAGGGTCTGGCGGACATAATTAGCATTCAATAGAGTAATATATGCCCCACGTCACGAGCCGGTGGCCTTCATTGAATAAAAGAACTCAAAAATAAAGAGGGTATATTTATCGCCTTGTAAAATGATTATTCAAGACTTTACTTATCAGATTTATATAAAATATAAAAAAATATTTCTTGAACATTTAAAAAAAACCCTTATTTTCAGTGAAATCTCATTTGAACTCCCTGATCCTCCCCTAGCCTAGAAAAGGAAAAGAGGAAGAGACAAAAAATTATTTGGTCTCTTTGTTTACAAATATAGTTATGGTTGTTTTTTAAAATATTTTTTATATTAAGATATATTATAATGGTGTTTTTTAATTATTTTTTAGATTAATTTGTCAAAATTATCCAAAACACATAAAAAAATTAAATTTTAATAAAAAAAAATAATTTTTTTAAGAACACTATAACTATGCTAATCATATGTCAAACCCTACACGTGTGAGAAAATTGTTCAATCAGAAGCTAACAGGTGGCACGACCGATAATTGAAAAGGCAATTTTTACAAAGCATGATAGATATTAATTCGACCCTTTTGAACTTAGGAGATCTTGTGATCAAAATTATTATAGAAGTTACTACAACTTTTCTAGCGTAAGGTTTTCTTATTTAGTCGTTATAATGAATTTAATGCCCGGTATTAAAATTAGAGGTGCATGATTTTAATACAACTTTCTCGAGTTTTATCCTTCCAATCTTCTCTTTTATAATTTACTTTTTTGTGCTTTAACTTTATGTCAGATTTATTGCTGTTTTTGTTATAGCTTTATGATATATTTTTCTCGCAATTTACCCATCACAAGATTTACTCTTCACATAATTTACTTTTTTTTTTTTATGTGCAATTTAACGTTTTTACTACATCATTAAATAGTTTTATCAATCAATTTATTTTATCAGTATAAGATACAAGATTTATCCATAAAAATTTTACCGATAATCTCATCAATAGAATCTATCCATCGAAATATTGATCATCAGTAATTTCTTATTTTATCACTAATTTTATTAATAAAAAAATTAAATACCGACAGAACACCAACAATTTTATTGTCGGCAAAATGCACCCAAAAAAAATGGAATGAAGTATTTACATTTGTCGGTATGTTATGTGCGCTCTCTTTAGGATGGTCATTGTTTTGAGAATTGCTTCGTTAATCCTTCACCATTTGAATTTATTATCTCCATATTCTTTGAGGATTATTTATAATCTTAAGATAGTTTTCACCTCTTTATTCTAAGAATAATAAAGTATTTACATTCTTGAAGGAATGAAGATATTTATGTCAATAATACTGCTACGAGAGCAAAGTGTATTAAATCTCTTTTATGTCGGGAGGATTGAAGTGTAATTACAATGGAAGAATTAAAGAAATGAGAATAACCATGCTACCATACTTTTGTGATTCGATAACTTATATCTATAAATTGTACTAAAAATCTCTCTCGCGATACAAGCGTGACTGAGGAGGTGTTTGGCACATATTTTTTTTAATTGTTTTTCAAGAGTATTTTTAATTTTAAAAACCTATTAAATAAATTTTTTTTAGTAGTTTTTAATGATTTTAATATGTTAAGATCCCAACATGCAAAATAATATTACACAACTCAAGAGAACAGGATAAAATAAAAAATCAGATATACATAAATTTTCATGGTTCATTCAATTTTAGCCACGTACAAGGATAAGGATAAAAGTATTTTACCAATTGTTCTTTCCTCACTTCACTTCTCTTTCTCTCTTTTATTTTATTAAAAAAAAACAATATGAAAAAATATTTAAATATACTTTCAAATAAAATAATATTTTAAAAAATACTTTACACCACAATCTTAAAAAGCCTCTGGGTACCAAACTACTTAATATTATTTGCATTATATAAATAATTTTATATAAAAAAATAAAATTATAATTAAAACTCAAGACTTTATTTTGTTATATTAAATTAAATGATTAGGTATACAATTATCACTACCCAGGCCAAGCGATCAACATCCTTTTTCGAAAAACCTGGACAGCACTCGTGATTTTACAAACACTTCAAAACGGAGTCCTGTGAATTACAAACTGATCGACTGGTCACTAATAGGCTCTGTACAAAAGCTTCAAAGATCATTGCATAACTACCATCAGGTCAATTATCTTGGCACAATCTACTATACTAATCGCCCATGCGTGCATCTTCTAGAAAACTTGCCTGCTCTTTGTCGGACCATTTTGTCGGACCAAGGGACCATTTTTACCTTTCATGTCTCCTGTTAAGAACCCTTGTACCTATAGGCAATCCTCCATTGAGCTTTACGCAATCCCTAAAAATGTTCCAAGTCTCCCGAGCAAGCAAGCGTGGAATCATATCTCGAGTTTCTCTAGCGAGCACCGCCACTAACCATCGACTTTTCTTTTCTTCCCTTCCTTTTTCTTTCCCTTCCTATGGCCCCTACATGTCATGCTTTAATTCTCTGCCTGCCTCCTACGAGGGCCCTCATGACTTTTGCATTTGACTCTCAACTATACGGGTGCTTCGCTGCTTTAAAGTTCAGGGAAGAGTAGCTACCGAACCAACTAACATAACCACCATCAGCGATGGCAATAGGTCCAACCGAATCATTTCTACAAGCAGCACATGAATGGAAGGGCCTTTAGTGATCTGGGCCCTGCATTTTAACATAATCGGTGTCTGGTCAAGGACTCGAAACATATACCTTCTTTAATCTGCAGGAAATGAAATCGCACCCTCCTCTTTTGCAATTTGAATTTGGTGTTTTTGGCACCGTAATTATTGAAATGATGGTGCGAGAAACCGCAGTCTCTGTGACATATTATTCCATGCAAATTTATCATACACGTTTTTTCGGGTAGCCATTAGCCCGACCCCATTTGAACACCTCCATCAGTGTTCCTGGGACAGTGGGATGCTTGTAGCTCTGACGCAGAACAGCTAAAGTTCTACAAATCTTCTCCGAGTATGTAGTTCCATCCAGTAAGTTGAGAGGCAATTTACGTATTCAAATTTCAAGTTTATCAACCTGCCAACGTTCAGTAACTATTATTTGATAACCGGGATGTTGAATTGTTGCGGCACCAGAATGGGAGCTTTACCTAAAATGGTAATGGAAGGACAAGCAGAACCAACCGTGTCAGTGCTCTAAATGAAGGAAATTTTGAACAATTATGTTTGAAGGGCCATTCTTTTTTATTGTTGCTTCTGCTCGTGAGTGTAATTCAGTTTAATGAACTTCGTCTCTACGGTTGGAGTCCAATTAATTCTTCATCTGATATCATTTCACATGATTGTTTACGGCTACTGTCAAAGGGGCAGTCATTTGACAGAATTTATACTTTCTTTTGATTGCCACATTGAGAAGATTTAAACAACAATGATAAGTAAAATATAATATTAACATACACCATCCATGCCCTTGATTTTTTTTAATATCCCATGTGATTCGTTCTTGAATCGCTCCTTCAAGAAATCTTTGAAATCGAAAATCGTGTTTTTTTCTTTTCTCTTCTGGTCTCCCATGCCTAGTTTTAAAAGTAAAACGAGATAGGTTTCTGATGAGCTATTTAAGATTTCGTATTACTAGACGGTTCACCGAGTCCTAGCTTGGGCTACTCCACACAGAACAGATAATTGCAGAGGCAACATGGGCAAGCGTTTTGCTCAAGACAGAACACATGATTCCTAAAGCTTGCAAAATGCCTTCCTTTCCTCGCAAGAGGCAACCACACATCATTAGTCCTTAAAAAGGGAAGGACAGAGAGAAGCTAAGCCCTGTGTACACACAAGTTGGGAATTTAAAGCATCTTTTTTCTTTAATTCATCTTTTCAGAGGATAAATTACAGGTGAAGGATTGAGAAAACTACTGTAACCATTCCATTAATGTCGAGCACGATCGGAACAGGCTTGTACTATAATGAACATTAAATAGCAGCTGTCATGAGCATTATTGATTCAATTCCTAAACCTAGAAGATATTGTTCAAGTTCAACTAAAAGGTGTCTGGCCTTGAATGCAGATCGAAATAAAACCAGTCGTCTAATTTTGAACAGTTGTGCTTTGAAATTTCTGACCTGAAGAATGTACACTTATTCATATGCAAATAAAAAATGGCATGCGGAGTGTTGAATATCCATTATTTTCTGCTCTAAAGTTTGTGTTTAATTATTGAATCTTCCTTGAGAGTTGAGACTACTTGTTCGTAATGGCCTCGGATTCTGTAGAGATGAGATCAAGCAATAAAATGAGACTTGATGGGCCGTTCTTCGATACTATTGAATACATAAAGTCAATCAATTCAAGCCTCTACCAGTTTCATTTTCCACAAAGGTCAAACATATTCAATTTGTTTTAATATCTTAATTAATTTTGAAAATCCAACCCAATTGCGTAATTTAATTTGTAAATTATAATTTTAGATATTACATGAATTTTTATTTTTAAGTTTAAATATATTTCATGAATATATTTGACCTTAATAAATGTAAAAAATAACCATGCAATCAATTAATTATATCAACCAAAAAAATCAATTAAGTAATTAAAAGAAGGTAAAAAAAAATAATCCAGTGATGAATTGTTTTAAATGGCAATGCTATTTTAATAGTTTTTTTTTAAAAAAATAACTACTTGAAAACAACAAAGAATTATTTTTTTAACATGCATTGAAGAACCATCATCAATTTTGAAGCCAGGCATGATTAATTAAAAATAATATAATCTTAGAAACGACAAACTATCAACCATTGACTCCTTGTTATTTAGACCCTTTCTTATTTTGAATGTTGATCTATAGTTAGGCCTAGTTTTTTTAAAAAAGAAAAAGACCCGGTCGTATATAAGTCTATTTCGATTTATTTGTCATTAAATTTTTGACAACTATACGTCTTATATGATTAATCATCAAACATTAAAAACATATTAAAAATGATAATTAATCATTGTTTCTGCAAGACAACATGAAAAATCACTATAATTTTTTAAAAATAAACAAAAAATATAAAATTATGAAAAATATCCGTCGCTTTTTAGGCTATATGAAATATAAACAAGCAACTATTAATTTAACTTAGCCTTACCCACCCAAAAAAATAATTTGCAGTAGGAATTGGGTCCTGCTTTTTCATTAAAAAAACCTCCAAAATCCATATTCCACCTCGGTCTAACATGTTTTAGGGCCGCGAGTTGGTAGAGTTGATGAACAGTGGCGGTGCTCAAATATCTCACGAAATCCCAACTTCCAGCCCTAATCAGAAAAGAATTCGAGCCTGGAAAACTAAGTACCACGAAGCAAAAACCTAGACATGGATGTGTTGCCGTAAAAAGGTAAACGAGACGGTGGATTTGTCGAATAATGCAAAGAGGCCCCGAGGCCCAAGCTAGCGAGGCAGCTCAATTGGAAGCAACACGGTGATGCTGATGGTGGGCTAACATTCGTCAATGAAACAAAGGGCCTCTCACGTAATGCCAACCTAATCCAATCATTTTGGTCGAGTAAAATCCACAAATAGCAAACAGGCCCTGAGCTAATGCTTCATTCTGTTTTTGTGCAAAATTTATGTTCTTTTCCTAATTAAATTATATTAAACATATTCCTTATTAGAATGTTTTATACTAGGGTGTATCCCGTTTTTTAAAAGTATTTTTTGTTTTAAAATATATTAGAATAATTTTTTATTTTATTTTTTATTTTTTATATTAACATATCATAATTAAAAAAAAATACTGATATTTTTTTCATGATAAAATAATTTTTAAAACACACTAAAATATATTTGATGAAAATTCGACATCGCAATCATCGGGGGTAGCTGATAACGCATTCGGGAATTCTTATGCAGAATGCCTTGTAATTAGAAATGCATTAAATTAATCATCCTTTTATGTTGTGAAATATTTCCCATATAGTAATGCAAAAAACAAAAAAAAAAAAAAACACTTCATAAAATACCCTGCAAGAACATAACCAAGCCCACACAGCTAAATTGAAAATGCAACCGGTTAATAAACTGGATCGCTGCTCCCATTGAAGAACAGGAACTTGATAGCTTTTAAAGAAAACAAGATGCATAGTTTTTTATGACAAGCTGAGCAACCTCAGATCTGATTCTACCATGCACTTTCATCTCAGAATGACACAGGCAATAGCCTGTTTTGTAATAAAATACTTGAAAGTTACAAGTATTTGAGACAAATTTATCTCATAATTGACAGTTGCAGTTAACTAACCTAAACCCTCAGACTTTGGATAAGCAGATATGTTATTTTATAAGATATGTTTGTCCTGTAATATCTAAATGGTTGAATCTGTCGGCCTCCCATTTTTATAACTACCTTTATCAAAGCCACCCTCTGGTTTTCTCCCTTTGCTAGTCTCTCTTGTCAGACAGCTAGCTGGCCTAACGTAGACATGCTGTATCCACCACGCATCACATGTAGTTGTAGCTAGCCTCTTGAAAATCACATGGACTCTCCTTGTCTGTGAATGTAACATGTGACTGTCTATGGTAATCGCTATCATGTATTAGCTCATCTAGTCTTGGCTTAGATCTTAATTTACGGACACATGAATCCAGTTCTTTTTAACAAAAAAAAAAACTGCCATGGCTAAAAGTTCTGGGACAATGACAATGTTTGAAAAAGTATTTGAAAATTAACATATTTTATACATAATAGCGTTTCAGAATATTATTTTTTTATACAGCTATTATTTTAAATAGCATTTGTTTAATGAATGTTTCAAAACAATTTTTTTATATAAATTAATTAACTTAAACAAAAATCAACTACAAAATTTATGAAGATTCAATACTTCAGAAATAAAATTCAATATTTAATTACCAAATAAATATAAAATAAGATAGGTAGAAAAGAGAAATAAGAAAAGAAAAAAAATGAGTTACACAAAATGCTGTTAAAAATATCTCGTCAGAATGATTCTAACCACATATTAGATGAATATTAAATTAAACCATAATTAATTCTAAATTAGCCCCTAACAAATTATAACCACGTCCTGTAGTACTTCAATATATGGTTAGAATCATTCTCTTGAAATCTTTCTAATAAAATTAGGTATGTAAAAAACAGAACAATATGTCCCGAGTGTCTTGTTTTTTATTGGTCAATGAATCTTGAATCTTGAATCTCGTTTATTAACCATTAAATCTTTATAAAATTTTATATTTACTCTTTATACATGTTAATTAAATTAAAAGATACATGAATTTTTAAAACAACCATTATTTTTAATAATAATTGTGTTTAAACTGTAATATTTTCCGATATTTTATAACACATTTTACTTTTCCAAGACTATTATGTAACTATTGTTAAAATTCTAAATTACCCTAAATCCAGACTTGGTCGTGGGAGATGGTCCCGGCCACACTGGATGTTTTTTCCATGGCTGGTAGGGTATATCTTACAGGAGATTCCCTTGTCGTGGAAGATCCATGTCTTTATCCCGTATGTTTTTTTTAGAATAAACAGCACAGAATTGTTGCAGCTGTACCCGATTATTCTCATTAACTTGTGCAAGCAAATTCCTTCATGGTAGATCTAGATCCATTTAATTTACAAAAAGGGTCCCTAAAAGAAAATCACATACGTATATATGTGCATATATCTCGCAATAACGCCACTTCACAAATATATATATCTATATGTATGTATGAGAAAATGACCCTATACAATTACATTTCCTTTTCTGTGTATTTATCGCAACAATCGAATAACTAGATAGATCTTATGAACTATTATTTAATCTGCGAACAACCTTAATTTTCCAATAGTTGTTGTTACAGGAACTCTGATTTGCATTAATCTTCAATGGTCATGGATTATAATAATCTTGTAAGATTTATATCGATCTGAGCTATACATGTTATTTTACTTTTTTTTTTATAAAACCAAAACCCACGCATATTATTGAAATTGAATAAGGCCTGACCATAATACAGGTATTTGTGGAATGCACAAGCTATGGAATGCATGAGTTATGACCAAAAAAACATGTTTATTTATTTTTTGTTTTAAAAGTATTTTTTAAAATAATTAAAAATTTCATATTTATATTTTCTTCAAATTATTATTTTCTAGTTTTAAATGATTTGATGTGTTGATATCAAAAATAAATTTTAAAAAATAAAAAATATCATTTTAATATTTTTTAAATAAAAAAATAATTTAAAAAATAATTGTTAAGACAATCATAAATAATTTTAAAATCACTAGTGCAATTAACATGTTGCGTGGACAAATTTATTGACATACAACTGACACGTATCTCATTTTACGTGGACATTACGGATTGAGAGACATCGGATAGCTTACCGGTTGAAACTTAAATTTCTTTTTAAAGGTTATAAAAATGATAGATGAGTTTTGGAGATGAGAAGGATTATCGTTTCTGTCTGGCTCGAAACTCTCAGGCCTCTAACTAGGAAAAAAGAACGAGGACTCGTTTTTCGAACTGACACGATCCCGTTAACCACGGGCACACAATTTCCACACAACCCATTATCCAATCAGATTACCAAAAATCCCAACTAAACTAGAGCCCCAACCCCCAAGCTTTCTTCCTTGACCCGAAAATTACTGGCACGTGTGAGAGAAACTTACCTTCTTGATCCTAGAAAACCGGCAACTACAAGTCCGTGTCAGACACAAACACTGATAAGGCGGACCCCATTTTGACGGGATAAATCGGTAAAGCCACTTTGGTCCTCTCGCTTCGATGTTCTCTAGGTTTTGATTGCCACCATGCATAAAAAAACAAACAGCATTTCTTCTGTTTTATAATAAAAAAGCGATGTTTTAAAATAATTTAAACAAACAGAATTTTCTGTGTATTTAAGAAAATTAAAACTACTAGGCTTGTATTTTTCCTTAAACCCAATTTTGTATAGTCAAAACTCTTATAGGGCTTGATTTTATTTAGTTAATTAATTGAATTTTTTCAAAGAATTTTGGGTAAAAAAAGAAGGATAATAGGTCCTCGGATAATTTGGATAAAATATAATTTGAAGAATCAATAAAATAATGTTAGGTCAGGAAATTCTAAAAGAATCAAATAATTTAAAATATTCTCTAAAATGACTTTTTTTCCCCTCGAGAGTCAAGTAAACTATTTACATTTAAATTATTTTATTTATAGTAAGAAATATTTTCCAAGTAAACTCGCAAAAATTGAATCTTAAATGAGAGATGATTTTCCGCATCTTTTCTTTGCAACGGCACATCTCTCAAACAATTGCATCTCCGCTTAGTTGAGGTGTACCATTATAAGTGGGTGGATCGACAAAATCACTATCCCCTTGACAAATTCACTTGATCAGCTGCTATATAGAGGAAGTTTGGTAAGGTGTTTTAACCTGTTTTTTTACAAGTGTTTTTTAATAAATTATTTTTTTAACTAAAAAAATTATTTTATATTTTTATAATTTTAATATGCTGATATCAAAAATAAAAATTTAAAAAACAAATATTTTTTTTATATATTTTTAATTAAAAAACACTTCTGATCTCATTACCAAACCATCATTGAACCATTTATAATAACACTCTCATTTATCCCTTTAATAATAACAATAACATATAATTCTGCTGTCCTGCGGACTGGACATTGAAGAAAAAATGGAAATGAAAGAGGCGTGGGGGACTTGCCCTTCATTATACTTTTCTCCCAGCTGACGCCGTCAGTATTCACTGACTCATCGTTTGTTGCCATTGCATTTGCTGAGATCGTGGTTACCTGCAAAGTATAAACTAATGAAAACTACTGAAATAATTAAAATCACGCTAGTTAGTTCTCCTGTTACAAGTAAAATGTACTCTAAAAATTCTTTAAAATAGATTTAACAAGATCACTCATTGAACTCATGTTTTGTATCCCAAGCACAAAATATAACAAGAAAATCTTTTATAAATATCAACTATTGATATCTAGCTTATCAAACATTATCTACTATAAATTACCAATAATTTATACTTTTTATATAAAACTATTAAATATCTTGACTTAAAAAAAATAATTATTATTTAAATCAAAAAATTAATTAATTATCTAATATATAAACCTATTCCCTAATCATTTTGAATTTTGATACTTATCAATTTGTTTTATATCAACGACTAATTCATTTGTTCTTAGTGTGAGTTAAACCATGTACTACACGAAATTGTGCTCTAAGTGTGAGTTAAACTATGGACTGCACGAAATTGTGGAATCATTGTAATCATACGGGCCTTGATTTGGATATAGTTTTCAGGGAGTTGTGTGGATATGTATGTGTAATTCAATGAAAGTTGATGGTATTAAAAGATTTTTTAAGTTTTTTTTTTTAAAAAAAAACTAGCATGATGAATTTTAAAAAAACAAAAAATTAATATAGTTCAAAAATATTTTACAGAACAGCATAATTTGATCATGTCATGTTTTTGAAGTGCAACATAATCAAACTCCAATCCTCACTCTCAATCAATTGACCGATTAGATCTGATTCTATTATTCAGTCGACCATTTCATATAAAAATCATAATTCTATGAAGTTTTTTTTTCAAATATATTTTACAAGTCAAGATATTCATCTTTGTCAAACTTATTGACTAAAAAATAGACTTCAATTAAAATCTTGAAGAATTATTATTTACACAATAGTAAATGATTTTGAGTAGTAAAGTTTATTATAACTAAATGAGATTATGCCCTAAACAAATTATGTGGATGGCCTGACAAATATATTTATGAACCAATTGGATAGATCTAGGTCTACGAAGAGATCTGGTCATGCCAGATCAGAATAATAGTTAAAAAATATCATAACTTTTAACTCAACTGTTGAATCACACTTAAATTTTTACAGAAAATTCTGGAGATTGTTTTCCCTACAGTAACCACCCGTATTGCTATATGAATAGTAGAATATTTAGATATAAAAAATATCACTAAGGCCCCTTTGTTTTGGCAATTTTAAGAGTTTGCTGTTATTTTTCAAAACTGATTAACTGGTTTCACCAACTAATATAAATCGGTTTACCATTTGAGATAGAAGAATTAAGTTTGACCATGTCATAAGGTCAAACATTTAAGAAAAAAAAATTAAATCTGACCATGTTATATTTTTGAAACGTGACATGATTAAATTGTTCTATTTCGTTAAATAACTTTGAATCAACATAAATTCGTTATTCTTTTTAATTTATTGCATGGATTGCTTAATTTATCCTCTTTTTTTTTTTTAATTGCTTCCTTTATCACATCTCGATCGATTTATTTCCACAAAAACTGTAACATTCTTTAAGATACAAATCTTGAATCGCAACAAAGGAGACCAGACTTATTTTTTAATCAAGCTTGTATAAAAATGTGGTCATTGTTCTTGACAATTCAACAAGGAGGAAAAATATCGTGTGTGTATATGTAGTATTTTTTAGAAATCAATGGACGTAGGAATTGCTGGGGCGAGGGGGAGGTTAATTAGAAGACCATCACTGTTTTAATGAATGCAGCGTGCGCTTAAAAAAGAAAAAACCTCGTGTGTGTTTTGAACGCATCCACTTCTAGTTTTGGTACGAGTTGAGCAATCACACAGTTAATCGACGTTGACTACCTTAATTAGCGATGTTATTTGTGTCATAAGAAATTCATCTCTGGCAAAGTTGTTTGTTCTCGAATCCAGAGCTGGCCGATCCTTCACCATCATCGTGTAATTTTTCGAGGATGGATTTACTGGTTAAAGAATAGTAATCTCTCCAACTTCCATGCTTTTGCAACTGCTATCGATTAACCAAGATGTTATCAGTAAATTGTTATATATATTTTTTTAAAAATATCATATTAAGAAAAGCATTCATGAATAAGTTTTTCAAACTATTTGGCAGCGCACCCCGAATATGGTCAAATTCTTTATATTTGTCTAACCCCAACATGTTGTCAGATTAATTACGCCAATAGATTTAAATATAATACTTGAATTGAATCTAATGTAACAGCTCCATATATTTTATAAAAAAATTAGAAAAATTATTTTTTATTAAATAAATTTAATTAAACAAATCTACACTCATCAACATTATTAAATATATTAAAATCTTTTCATAACTCACTATTACCAAGGAATCTGATGAAGTTAAACTCTTGCCAAGTCAATTGCAGCTGTTACCAAGATAAATGCCAGATTGTGTGCTCTCCATAATCATAGGATTAGTTTGAAATATTGTTATCAATTCTGATTGTAATTATCCTTCAGTTACACATATTTGAATCCTGCAATTAAGACTCCTAGACTGTATAAATGTTAATACAAATGAATAAGAAAAGTCAAGTTGCATTATATAAGATTACGGTGTAAAGTTCCTATATGGTATCAGAGCGGAAAAATCTCTAACGAGTATTCATCCCTTCCATTGTCCTTCCACTGCTTCCTGCAAATGGCAACTTCCACTGCACCTTCCACCAATTCAACACTCTCACCCATTATCACCATCAATGCTGCCACAACCATCAATGAAAAACTCACTCCTTCTACCTTTTCTCAGTGGCGTGCTCAATTTGAAGCATTGCTTATTGGCTATAATATTATTGATTTTGTAACAGGTACACACAAATACCCTGTTATTGATGCACAAAACCTCACTGTATCTAAAGCCGCGAATTCCCACTGGATTCGCCAAGATAAACTTATTTTACATGCTATTCTCACCTCCACCTCCACCACTATAACCCCCCTTCTCTCTGCCTACAAAACATCAAATGAGGCCTGGACAGCACTTACCCGGTTATATGCTGGCAAATCCAGAACGCGTGTGATGCAACTTAAGGAAAACTTGACCTTGAGCACACGTGGGTCTCGTCCAGTTACCGAATTTCTTCAAAGTATTAAAGTAATTGCTGATGAGCTCGCTGTCATTGATCATCCTGTTTCATACGATGACCTAACTCTCTACATACTCAATGGATTGGGTATTGAATTCAGAGAAATTGCAGCACCCATTCGTGCTCGAGAAACGTCTCTAAAGTTTAAAGAAATTCATGATCTTCTTGTTAGTCATGAAAATTATCTTCGGCTGCTGGAGCATCAATCTACAACCAATTATTCTAATTGCTGGAACCCTCAGTCTTTTTCAAATTCCAGACAGTCCAAATGGCGTCCTCCGGTCTCTTCTGCCACTCCACGTGGACATAATGGGGCTCACCGAAATGGGTACTTTAATTCGGGTCACAGAAGGTTTAAACCAAAATGTCAATTGTGTGATCAACTGGGTCATACAGCTAAACAATGCTCACAAATGTTTGGTTCTGATTTCTCCGCAAATTATGCAGCTTCTTCTCAATCAAAAAATCAGAAGTGGCTAGTTGACTCAGCAGCATCTCACAGTATGACCACTGATCTCTCCAATTTGACAATTAATTCTGAATATGATGATACTGATGAAGTTGTAATTGGGGATGGATCAGGTTTGCCTGTATCTCATATTGGGTCGTTATCTCTAAAATCGTCCAATCATGTCTTTCATTTGCGTGACACTCTTTGCGTTCCAACCATTCATAAAAATCTTATATCTGTTCATCATTTTACCAAGCATAACAATGTTTACATTGAATTTCACCCTACTTATTTTTTGGTGAAGGATCGGATCACGAGGGCGCTCCTACTCAAAGGCGAATGTAAAGATGGAGTGTACCCATTTCCAGAGCATCTACCATCCAGCAAGACAAATATTATTGCCTATGTTCATGAACGTACAACATCTGATGGATGGCACAAACGTCTTGGTCATCCATCTCCTAAATTGGTTAATCATCTCATTCATGCTTTTTCCTTACCCACCAATAAAACTGGCAGTTCTTCTTTGTGTACTTCATGCTCTCAAAACAAAGCTCATCGTCAATCATTTAGTACTCATGGTCTTACCAGCACTACTCCTATTGAACTGATTTACACGGATGTTTGGGGTCCATCCCATGATCTTGGCATTAATGGATTTAAATATTATGTTATTTTTGTTGACCATTATACTAAATATATTTGGATTTATCCCATGACTCAAAAATCAAATGTTCAAACCATTTTTCCCCAATTTCACAATCTTGTGGAAAATCGTTTCAACACAAACATAAAAAGTTTTTATTCTGATAATGGCGGGGAATATATTGGTCTCAAAAATTATCTTTCAGTTCATGGCATTAGTCACTATACTACTGCCCCTCATACCCTTCAACAAAATGGTGTGTCTGAAAGGCGACATCGCCATCTCGTTGAAACTGGTCTTACCTTGCTCACTGATGCTCACATGCCCCTTAATTATTGGCCCTACGCATTTCAAACTGCTGCCTATCTTATAAATCGCATGCCCACAGCCACCTTGAATAATCAGTCTCCATTTGAAAAATTATTCAATCAAAAACCCAACTATCTCAAACTCAAACAATTTGGTTGTCTCTGTTATCCATTAACCCGCCCATACAATCAACACAAGCTTGAACCGAAAGCCAAATCATGCGTTTTCGTGGGTTACAGCTTATCCTAAAATGCTTATTTGTGCCTTGAGCAGTCTACCAACAGAATTTTCACATCACGCCACGTCATTTTTCATGAAAGCACTTTCCCCTTTCATCAGCTCGGTCATCACAGTTCCTCTTCTTCTCTATCGATTGAGCAAGGCTCTTCTGTAGCCATCACTTTATCCAAACTATAATTTGATTCACCTCGTCCCAGCACTTCTTTGGATATGGGTACCGACATCTTGCAATCATTTGAGTGTGGGTCGTCCTCTGCACCGTCTCCTCTCCAGGTAAGTAATTCCAATTCTCCTCTGCTTTCAAATCCCAGTCCTTCCCTTGAATTATCTACTTCAATTGTTCCTGAACATCCTATTGTGAGAATGCATAGTATGACTACTAGGTCCATGAATGACATTTATAAACCTAAGAAATCATTCCTTGTTACCATACACCCCATTCCATCCTCCTTAGAACCCTTGAATGTTGCTGCTGCTCTTACTGATTCTAGATGGCGTGAGGCCATGTCCTCCGAATTAACTGCATTGATGCGTTATAATACCTGGCAATTGGTGCCTTCTTCAACTGGATGTAATATTATTGGGTGTAAATGGGTATTTCAGGTGAAGAGGCATGCTAATGGGTCTGTTGATCGGTTTAAGGCTAGACTAGTAGCCAAAGGGTTCAATCAGCGACCCGGACTAGATTACAAAGAAACATTTAGTCTTGTTGTTAAGTCGGTAACCATACGCATTGTCTTGACCATTACTGTGATGCAGGGCTGGACTTTGCGCCAGTTGGATGTTAATAACGCATTCCTTCATGGTCATCTCACCGAAATAGTTTCTATGAAACAGCCCCTTGGCTTCAGGAGTTCTGATCATCCTGATTATGTTTGCTGCCTCACCAAGGCTATCTATGGCCTAAAACAGGCCCCTCGTGCCTGGTTTGCTGCCCTTACACATGCCTTAACAGAATTTGGTTTTCTCAATTCTAAATCAGACTCCTCTCTATTCGTGTTTCATGATGGTTCTACTCTTGCCTATTGCCTAGTATATGTTGATGATCTAATTATCATAGGCAATAACACAGATTTTGTTGCAAGCATTATTGATCATCTTGGCAGGAAATTTTCCATCAAAGACTTGGGGTTCTTGCATTTCTTTCTTGGTGTTGAGGTTATTCCTACTGCAGTTGGTTTATTTCTATCTCAACACAAATATATCCGAGATTTACTTGCCAAGACCAGTATGGATGGTGCTCGCGATGTTGCCACGCCTCTCTCATCCTCGGTTTCTTTACAGTTGGATGATGGTTCTGCATCTGTTAACTCTACTGAATATTGCAAAGTTATTGGCGCTTTGCAATACCTGTCCCTCACTCGACCTGACATCAATTTTGCTGTTAATAAACTCTCTCAATTTATGCATCATCCTAAGCAGACTCATTGGACAACAATAAAAAGACTGTTGCGTTATCTGAAGAACACAATATTTCATGGAGTTACCATCAACAAAGCTTTAAGCAGCACATTAACTTGTTTCTCGGATGCTGATTGGGCTGGGAGTCTCGATGACAGAAAATCAACTTCAGCTTATCTGTTATTCCTTGGTCACACACCAATTTCCTGGAGTTCTAAAAAGCAACGTGCTATCGCACGATCGTCAACTGAAGCTGAATATAGGGCCTTGGCAATGGCTGCTGCTGAGAGTGTGTGGGTACTCTCTCTACTTCAAGAACTTAAGTTTTCTTTATCACAATCACCTTTGCTCCTATGTGATAATTTGGGGGCAACACACTTAAGCTTCAATCCTATCTAGCACTCTCGGATGAAACACATACAAATTGATATTCATTTTGTGAGAGATTTGGTTGCAAAAAATATTCTTAATGTTTAGCATGTTCACACCACTGATCAGCTAGCGGATCTGCTCACCAAGCCTCTCTCCCAGCAACGAACAGAATACTTACGTGACAAGATCGGCCTATCTGATGGTAGCCCGTTCTTGCGGGGGCGTATCAAGGAATCTGATGAAGTTAAACTCTTGCCAAGTCAATCACAGCTGTTACCAAGATAAATGCCAAATTGTGTGCCCTCCATAATCATAGGATTAGTTTGAAATATTGTTATCAATTATGATTGTAATTATCCTTCAGTTACACATATTTGAATCCTGCAATTAAGACTCCTAGACTGTATAAATGTTAATACAAATGAATAAGAAAAGTCAAGTTGCATTATATAAGATTGCAGTGTAAAGTTCCTATAACTATATCTCTATCTCTTAGCTATATAAAAAGAGTTGAACATGACTCACACTATAAAATTGATTTAAAATGATAGAATGACTCTCTAACCTATTAATTTTATCAAAATAATAAGGTTCGATTACTATAAATACTTTTTAACTTGAGAATTGCTAAAATATCAATATTAATAAAATGATGATACTTAGTTATGATATTGATTTTAAATTTCATGATTTATTTTCATTTTTTTATTCAAATTCAATCAATATTATTGTTTCATTAACTTGAGTATTATATACTCACCAGTAAACTTTTTTACAACAAATTTAACAAAGACAACAGTCCGAGTTAATACAGACCGTCCACAGTGATAATGCATGCACGATTGTTTTCAAACAAGGAGGAAATCCATTGCGAAGGGCCAAAAAAAAAAAAAAAGGGAAAGGAGGAAAGAAAATCCTCGGACAGGGAAATGATGCGATCATTCGGTAGTAATGGGTCTCTTTCGATTGGATTTATATAACGCCACGGGGAGGCAGGAAAAACATTAGCTTTCCAATTCTTGAGCGCAAGCCCGTGAGCATGGAAATGATCAGACAGACAGCTCCCTCATTTGGATGCTTTATTTTTATTACAAGGAATAAATGACAGTTTCCGATTATTTTTTAATAGCCACATGACTTAAGTAGCCATAGCCTAACCTTCTCTGCAGTGTTAATTGTACAAATCGCGTTTCTGAAATGAAATTTAAAGTTTCAAATAATATAATAATAGTTTAATTATCTTAATTATTAATATAACTATTCTTGCACGCTCATGAATTGAATGTCCCCTATACAGTCAATCTTCACAGATAATTAATGGAATGCCTTTACGAGCACATTGAAACCCTAAGTCTTGATTAAGCAAATTTAATTGCAGTAAATTTTCAACCATTGCAAGCATGAGGTACTATTTGTTTTTATATTTTAAAAATAGTAAAAAAAATTTATTTTTTATTTTATTTTATTTATTTTAAATTAATATTTTTTTGATATTTTAAAATTATTTTAATATGTTGATATATTTTTAAATTATTTTAATATATTGATGATAAAAATAATTTTTTTAAAAAAATATTTTTTTAATATATTTTAAAATAAAAAATATTTAGAAAATTAATCATAATTATATTTTTAAACACCTTTTCTTGGTGGTGATGATAAAGATACATGAAACACAAATACAAGCACGTGGGCCTAAAATACAGTAGGCCCGCATGATAAGTGTACCAATAAAGAAAAAAAGAGTGCCCACATCAAACTCTAATAACTACCCACATGGTCAAACTCTTTCATTTCCTTATCCCCAAAAAAATTAAAACCCACGGCGTAATTTAGAGCATCGCCACGTGTAGCAAAACCCATGATGGCTTGAAAAATTCACGGAGAGAGAAGAGTTTATGTGGATGACCTCCTATTGCCCGTAAATTAACTTGTTGGTCCGGTTTTATGGTAAAAAATTTATGAAAGGATAAAAGGGGGGAGGTTTAAGCCACTGTTTTTTGGTGGTTTATTGCCTTGCCATTTCTTAGAGAGAGAGAGAGAGAGAGAGAATAGAAAACCAGAGAGAAAGAATCTAGAGAAAGAGAGAGATTTGAATTCAATTGAATAGTTTTTCGGGTGACATTGTTTTCTGGGTTTCTTGAATTCTCCGATCTCGGGATTTGTGAAATTCTACAGCGAGTTTTCGTTTTGTTTTTTCATTTTTTATTCAATCTGTACATAACTGTAGAGGTTTCTAACACGAAGATCGATCGTTGTTTATAATACAAGGTGAGTGAAGAATTGGATTTCCTCTGAATTCTCTGTTTTCTTTTGAATTGTGTTTGAGAAAGTTGAATCTGATCACACGGTGAAAATTCAAGGGGTTTGGGTTTTAGTGAGATTTTTTTTTCGAGATCGGGGTCTAATCGTGGAAGTTAGGCTTGGTTAGATAAGGTGGAAATGAGTTTTTCTGGGAATTGGGATTCTGCAGAATTCAAGATCACGGCAGTGGTGTTTGTGGCTTAAGGAATTTAGATACAGTTCTATTTTCAGTGTTTTTACAAATAAAATCTACTACGATTTATAATTAGATTTTGAAGGGTTTTAACTTTGCAAATTGATGGAGGATTTGGGATTTATGGATAATTGGTTTTATGGGAGGGTTTTATGGAAATTGAATTCCAGCTCTGGATTTGGAATTAGGACGACGGATTCTTATTCCTAAGACCTAATTTCGTGTAGATGATTGCTGCCTATGTTTTAATTTTATACTACTGTGATTGATCGCTACTTGGGTTTTTTGGGATCATACCGTTAGTATGATAATTCCAGCGGAGAATTTTTTTTTTTTTCATTTTTTAATTTAGATCACTGTTGATCCCTGCAAAGAAAAAAAAAAAAAAAACCGAAGATCAATTCGATGTAAAGTATAGACCCATGTCTGCTATGTGCATTTTTTCTTCTTCTTGAATATATACTTTTTATTCTCTGCGTGTTATGAAACATCGGTAATATGGATCTCTGTTTTTGGTGGTCACTGGTGGTTTAGCTATAACAATTATTGATTTAATCATTTTGAAGGGGTGACTTTGTTAGTATGTGTTCCTGTGAGTAACCAAAACTAAATGTGCAATGCAATTGTTTTTTTTTTTTTGTTAAATTTTGATGTCAGAATCTTATAGTTACAACATTTTGTTCAGGAACAAGAGTGTTTTTCTTTTCTTTTATTTTTTACTCTTTCAATATGGATTTTCTCATTTAGTCATCTCCTTTTATTTTTCCTGGATTTTCTGACAGATAAGCGGATCTAAGCAGTGATGCTTTTTGTTTGATGAACACTGATTGCCATGCATGCTTAAGATATGGTGGTGAAGAAGAGACAATATTATGGTTTCAATGGCTTTCATATGCCCCCAGTTCCCAGGGCTCCGAGATCAGCTAGAGTATGTATTTATTGCAGTTTAAGGTTTGCCTAGCCTTTGCCATCCATGACAACTACTCTTTTAACCATTTGTGTCTTGGTTATTGGTTCCAGGGGAGGGGGTTGAATAAGATGAAAGTTGAGGATAGTCAAATATGTGCATTTGAATTGCTTGCTTCCCTAGCAGGCAAGCTATTGCAGGAGAGTGAAAGTTCAGCTTCCAGTAATGCATCTGAAGCAAATGATCAACCTATAATTGGTGGTGGTGGTGGTGTGAAATTTGAGCAAGATGATGATAGACCATTGAAAGCAGAATGCCTTGATCATGGAAGTTGTGGAGAAAGTGCTCTTTTTACTCGGTTTTCTTCGCCAAACAGTGATCAAAAGTGCCTTCTAAATGAATTTCCACATGATGAGAGCAATTTATTTCTGGAGCGCTCTTCAATGATCATGAATTCCAATTCCTCAAAGAATGGTGGTGCTGATTTGAAGTCTGTGATTTGCAAAAGTAAGAGTGCATGTGAAAATATCCCTGGTAAAATCGAGGGCTCTTCTGATTCTAGGATGTCTTGTGATGGTTATGTGGACAATGGATTTAGTAGACAGAAAAGGTGTGACAGGCTAGATACCAGAGGTTTGATTGTTGATCCCTGCAGTTCAAATGATCCCATGGAAATGTGCATGAAATTTCCTGCATTGATCAATTCAGTCAACAATGTTGAATTGCCATCATGCAGGGACCCTGTTCCTAGTGCTTCTATTCCAAGGCACAGGAATGGTACTAAATTAGGTATTAGAGATGATGATGAAAACTTTACTAGGTGTAATAAACCTTTAACAAAGTCAAAGGCATTTAGGCCTCCACAACGAATTGGAGATCGAAGAATAAGGAAATTGCTGACTTCCAAATACTGGAAAGTAGCTCCAAAATTGAAGGATTGTGAATTTTCCAAACCTGGTAAGCGGCAATGTGGTAGCTTGTTTATATCATGCTCTATATCTCTCTTTGATTATTGTATATTTGCATATCTGGATGGAGATAAATGTATTCTGATATTGAAGTTTGTCATTCAGCATTTTTAGAAGGGGGGGCGAAGTCTCACCATCTCAAGAGGAAATTATGTTACAGTCGTGAAAGGTATCAACTAAACACCTTTTATAAGAGGAGGAAGTTTACTGATCATAGTGTAGTTGTGACTTCTGATGGAGGGTTCAGCAGTGAAAGTGTTTGCAATTCACCTGATAAGAATATGACTGGAGACAAGAATGGTGCTTCCATAATGTTTCACGGTTGGTCATTTTCTCCCTTGTTACTAATATTAACCCTGTTTTTTCTCGACTTTCCTGGTTTCTGCTGCCCTGGAGTTTTCCTAAATAGTTGTAGTTATTAGATGCAGCTAATGGGGTATCATCTTCTGTTATAGGTCATCAAGCATCCTTCCACTCCAAGGATTCTCAAGGTATTAGAGTTAGTTTGGAATTGATGTATAATGACTTATTGTTCTATTTTCCTGGTATCCAGAGGTTCTTATGCGTGTTTCATTCTTTTGCACAGTGAAGTTCAGTATTAAGTCCTTTAGAGTTCCAGAGCTTTTAATTGAGGTACCAGAAAGTGCAACTGTTGGTTCCCTGAAGGTATAATAGATTTGCAGTCTTCCATTTTGTCTGCGAGTGTTCACTTATCATATGTACATGTTACGTGCATCTAGAATGTTTTCAGAATTGCCACTCCATTTTGGTTTTTATTTTCTTTCGCCATACATTAGGATTATTGCCTTAGATGATGTCTTGATGAATATCATTTGTATATATACATGCTGTAATTATGTTATTTGTTGGCATTGGAAATTTTAATCAAGTTTTCTGGGCTAAAGTATTGCTAATGTCTTGCTGAGTTCCTGATGTTGTATTTTGTTCCTATGTGGCTCTCTATAGCGGACTGTAGTGGAGGCTGTAAGTGCTATACTTGGAGGTGGTTTACGAGTTGGGGTACTTCTTCATGGAAAGAAGGTTAGGGATGACAATAGAACCCTATTGCAGACTGGCATCACTTCTAATGAGAATCTTGATACTCTGGGTTTCTCATTGGAGCCTACTCCTGTGCAAGTTTCCCCACCCTTGTGCACTGAAGATCCTCCAGCACTATTACCACATGACACATCTCAACTTATATCGAGGTAATTGAAATGTGTTTTGTTGTATTGAATTTGTGTTGACAGGCAATTAATGATGAGCTACCATTCCCAGGTATTGGCATTTGTATAGTGCTTCCTTGTCTTACAAAATACAATTTATTTTGGTGCTGCTATTTACTTTGAGTTGAGCAAATAGTAAACCAATCTATCATTATATTAGGCTTGCTACACTACTTAATTTGTTTTTTACTTTATTTCCAGGTCGCCAGCCACTCCTATTGTAGATTCAGGAGTTTCTGACGCCTTACCTGATCCTCCCCCACTGACTAATTTGGACACCAATATTGAAAGTAATCGTGAATCAGTTTCCTTCCATGCTGACATAGTAACTGATAATACACTGTCGGATTCCAGAGCTCTGGTTACAGTTCCACCGGTGAATGCTGAGGAACTTGCTATGGTTCCTTTAAACCAGAAATCTAAGCGATCTGAACTTGTACAGCGTCGAACCAGGAGACCATTCTCTGTGTCAGAAGTAGAAGCACTAGTGCATGCAGTTGAGGAACTAGGAACTGGAAGGTATGGTGCTATTCTATTTGCTGGACCTCTGATCAAGGTGTGTTGTGCATACATTTTTGAAGTTTAACAATATTCTCATTTGCAGGTGGCGTGATGTTAAATTGTGTTCTTTTGAAGATGCAGACCATCGGACTTATGTGGATTTGAAGGTAAGGATTTTGTTTAGTTTTCCATATGAAATTGATACTATCATTTCGTAGGATTAGATGTAATATTTCCTTAATTGAACGGTGTCAATGGGGTTTTGGGTTGAGAATTGAGAATGTGATGTGATTGGATTTCATTTATAGAGGCAGGCTGTACAGCCATGCGAACTTTCCTTCTTGGAACTTTGTAAATAGGTTGTGGTCTTTCAGGCTGTCCAATCCCTCCCCCACCTAGTTATTATAAGTAGAACACCCTCCCTGATCAATCCTAAGTACTAAAAATAATGCCTCTGAGGAGGTGTTGCATCCACGAAGGCTTGTGATTATCAGTATCGCAACTTTTTGTTGGTAGCTTATAGTGTTGGCCCTGCTGGGTTTGTGCAGGATAAATGGAAGACATTGGTTCACACAGCGCAGATTGCCCCTCAGCAAAGAAGGGGTGAGCCTGTGCCCCAGGAGCTCTTGGACAGGGTGTTGGCTGCACATGCTTACTGGTCCCAACATCAAGCTAAGCAACATAGCAAGAATCAGACTGCTACACTGAAGATTACTGACGCTCACGCTGTTAGAAATGGAGTTGAAGATATCCAGTCAATATGATATACAAAGAAAGAAACATGTTAACACGAACAGGAGATGTACAAATTATTCAAAATTATGTAGTATTTTCATACTCAGTTGATTCATTGCCACCTTTCCAAACTCTGAGAGGTCGGCATTTGTAAATGATTCGATGGAATAAAGGTACTCTAACAGAATCTACAGTGTTTTTTCTTGCGTTCATTGATTTATTTTCTGTAATTCCTTTCTTTTCAAATTTGGAAGAACATAAAAATTCAAAGAAATTATTTCTTGTCTTTTGTTGCTTTCTTGTGATGGCTGTTGTGTAGCTTCTGGTGAATTTTCTTGATATTGTTTTCTCCTCTCTCTCTCTCTCTCTCTCTCTCTCTCTATCTATATATATATATATATATATATATATATATATTCTTCGAATACACTTTTTCAGCAAATCATTTTTTTTCAGCTTCGAAGATAAGTTCAAGTTGATCGAGAGAGGGAAGCATCTACTTTTGTGTCCCCGCACGCCACCTCCATGTGACAGCGAACAACTTTTATGCACCAAGAAGTAATCAAAGGCTTTGCCTCCGAACTCCGAAGAGATGGCCTAACTCCAACTGACAGGTTTCGTGCAGTCAAAGTATCTAATATTTAAATGTTTAAAGGGCAACCAACGGCTAGTATGGAAATGGATAATATAATGATAACAACTGCTTCAAAGGCACGTGTACGTCACATGTTGCGTCTTGATACTTGATAGTCCAATCTGGCTGTTTGTACTTTTCTTCTCTTCTTTTTTTATTTGCCACCTTTTTTATATTTTTATGTTTCCCATTAGATAAATTAATTTATTATACGAGCATGTCCTATTTTAATGATATAATGGCTAGGAATCTGGATCTGGATCAAGTGAATAATATCGGTGGTCTCTGTATTGAATGCTGTATTGTCTCGAGATAGAGATGAACTTTAATTATCTAACTTCTTTTTTATGCTCTTTAATATAGATATTTTTAAAATAAAAATCTTAAAAAATATCTAAATTTTAATATATGTTATATAAACATCTTAGTTATTTATAAAGATATTTATGAATATATGCATGTTATATAAAATACTATGTAGATTCAAATGGACTGGGTCCAAAAATTAATATTGTTGTATAGTTTTTTTTAATCATTCATCACATTATAATCTTGATTATGGCTAAAAGGTTCTTCTAGAATAATGAAATTTCTCTCTCTTCCAAATAAAAGGTTCGTAGACTTCCGTTGTATATTTCACACGGAAAAGTAAAATCATATCCACCTAGTTTTATTTTTTAATTTTTTTTTTTTATCATCGGGCCAGAAGGCCACTGGTTGCAAAGTTTTCTACAATGCCAGGCCATTTTATCTAAACAATCCCATTGTAATTTGTAAATAATTTATAGGGCTATCCATGCATTCAGGTTTTATTAGATATTACGGTCCAGTTATTTTTTTAAAGTTTTAAATTAATTTTTGTAGTGTTTTTTTAATTATTTTGATATGCTATATTTAAAATATTTTTTTAATTTATTTTCAAATAAAAAATAATTAAAAAATAATATCTATCTTTTATCCAAACCGACGCCAAACCTCATAATGCTGTAGTTGTAGCTGAGTTTTCATCCCCCGAGCGCAACACTAATCAAGCTCTCTTTATTTTGGATTCGATAAGAATTGAGAGCCCTAATCATGAATCGAATCGAACTTGCATAGCCCAACATGCGAGAGATCTTTTTATTATTATTAAAAAAAAAAAAAGAACTATCACTATTTTTTGTCGTCTAGGCTAATTTTTTGTCCAATCAGGTATTTAGTAGACTGTCCCTATAAATCAGTCAATCTGTCGACTCTGAACATCGAGTTTTCTGGTTTATCTTACAAATAAAGACATTGAAAGCAATGTTAAAAAACACTTTTAAAAAATTTAAAATTTAATATTTTTTATTTAAATTAATATTTTTTATCATTTTGATATATTAATTTTAAAAATTAAAAAAATATTATTTTAATGTATTTTTAAATAAAAAATATTTTAAAAAATAATGACAACCATAATTAAATTTAGAAAGTGAAAGACTGGGCACGTGACTGTATCACTTTGAAAAAAGACCTACCCAGCTAACCCTGCCACACATTTTTTTCCCGTCAATTTTTCTCTGCTGGTCTCTTTTTTTCCCCCGCTACCATCATCTTTTTCTAATTTATTTAAATTGTTTCTCTATAATTATCTGCGTTTAAAGGTCAAATTACCCTTAGCATGTAAAATTATCAATTGAGTTCCAAGTCAAATAATTTTATCAATTAGGTCTTATATGCTCTAGACAATTCTTAGTTAGATACTTCTTTCAATTTTCTATAATTCTTATGTCATTTTCTCTCCTATAAAACGCCATTTTATTATATAAAATAGGCATACTAGTTGGAACATATCAATAAAACTTGACAAAATGACCAAATAAATTTTTTTGAAATAAATGGGATCTAATTAACAAAATATATTATCTTGAGTGTCAATTAAAAATAAATTTATTATAACTAAGCTGGAGACTAGTTTAGGTTTTCTTGAAGATTTACAGTTTTCATGAATCATATATAACATATATAAATCTATGGATTCGTATTATTAAATGCACGTACCATGTTAATATAAAAGACATATATTAGAATGATTTGTGATATAATCTAATATCATTTACAACGCAGATTGATTTAAAAATACTCGTAATAATTAAATGATAAAAATATTTGATTTTTTCTTCATGTAAAACATACCGCACATAAGAGAATTAAAGTTTTAGTAATAATTTGAACTTTCAATCATTACCTTTCACATTATATTACTAGGAGTCCGCAGCAGTAATTGTTTTAAAAATATTCTTTATTTAAAAAATATTTTAAAATATAAAAACAAATAAATACTAATATTTAGATACGGTGAACCCACGAGTCAATGATAGGTGAAGAAATATAGAAAATGTGACGACAAAAGGAATCTGCTAGGGGCAGTTTTCCTTTTTAAAATAAAATTAAACCGTGATTTTATTATGAACTAATAACAACTACCAAATGTAAGGGAAACTGTTGGTTGATATCGGTGTCCCTTTCATCAATCATTTTCAGGCGTAAAAGTGTTTCACGCTGTTATGGTCTCCGGCACCATGCCTTGCCTACGGCCCGGCGCCCTTCATCCGGTCAGCTACCAGATACCAAATACGAAGAGAATGACAAGGAGAACTTTAAGTGTGCACCGTGCACTATTCACACGCAGGAATCTGTTGACAGGCCTGTATCAAAGAAAACATGCTCGAATTTGAGCTGCCAACCATTGTTTTCCTTTTTTTATAAATATATAAAAAAAGGGTCGTAGGTGAAAAACATTTTCTAATTTTCTTGTTCTCGGAAAAATAATCAATTGGCAGAATAAAGAAGAAAAATGGAAAAAGAGAAGTACTTTTCAAGCATACGCACCTACACCTTGAAGGCTGCTGCGACTTTTCAAGAAAAAATGGAAAACAATTTAATTAATAAGTTTTTTATAACCAGAGCTAATAAAAAATTTGCAATCACAAGCACTCAATTGCAATTACGTAATATTATTTGTCATACATCGATACCAGTATGATTAAATCGAAGTTAAATAATGGGGTTAAAGCTGTTCTTCAAATAATCATGTAAAAACTTGTATAACCTTACCTTAAAACATTAAAAATTAGAAAAACATGGATCAAACACGCTTTAATTTAACCGGGATCAAACAAGCTTTACTAAACAACTAGATGCCATGCCGGTACTACGCTGTGTGCTTGTGTATTGTTATAGATTTGTAGAAAAAATTATATGGAAAAAAATTATTGTAATCTACAATGTTTTCAGATAAAAAATTATAAAATTAAATTTTTAATTAACTTAATATTAAAAAAAATCGATAAAGATAATTTTAAAAAAAATCATAACAAAAAAAATAATAGGAAAAAAATCATATAGAAAAATACTGTAGCAATCTATAGTGCTTAATAAGAAAATTTACAATTGCAATTCTCAACAATCTCAATATTAAAAATAATAAAATTGATAGAGATAATTTAAAAAAAAATCATAATAGAAAAAAATCACGTGAGGGAATAATGTAGCAATCCATAATATTTTAAGGAAAAAAACTATGAATTTAAATTCTCAACCGACTTAATATGAAAAATATAAAATCAACAAAGAGAATTCTAAAAAAAAAATCATTTAGAGAAACACTACAGCAATCTATAATGTTTTTTTTATAAAAATTACAAAGCTAAATTCTCAACCAACTCAATATTAAAAAAAATAAAATCGACAAAAACAATTCTGAAAAAAATAAAAAAAGGATAATTTTGGAGAAAAAACTAAAAAAAAGAAAAAAATAGGTAAAAAAAAATATGTGGGGAAAGTTAAAGCTAAATTCTTTAACAGCTTAATATTAAAAAAAAATCTACAAAGATAATTTAAAAAAAAAAACATAAGAGAAAAACACTGTAGCAAAATAAAAATTACACGAGAAAACATTATAGGAATCCATATTATTTTAAAGAAAAAAATTATGAAAAAAAATTCTCAACTAGTTTAATATATAATTTTTTAAAAAAAAAATTCATGCAAAAAACACTGTAGTAATTTATAATGTTTTTTTTTTAAATTACAGAATTAAATTTTTAACCTGTTAAATATTAAAAAAAACTGATAAAAATAATTAAAAAAACACAAAAAAAAAAAGAATAATAACAAAAAAAAAGATAATTTTGAAAAAAAAAAGAAAAAAATTACATACTTTCCCCCACTTTCCCGGCATGTTATAAAATATTACTTAATATATGGTTAGTCTGTTTGCACACCAATTTCTTTGCAAGAAAAAGATACAGTACATGATGACAAGCATTTTAATCAAAACAAGTCTTTGATAAAAACAAGAAAGTACTGGCTGGAAAAAAAATAGTATACGAGTCACAGTGAACGGGCTGAAGAATAAAAAAGTACAGGCTTATGGTTGGTTTCGATTGTTCCAAACCAAGCCACAGCCACCTTATCATCACCACCGTTAGGACTTTTCGCTTTCTTAGCTTTCTCTTTGTTCTTTTAGTTTTGCAAGACTCGAACTTTTTATCTCTCCTTTTGACTATGTTCAGCTACTGTTTCTATTTATTCATTATTTCTTTTCTCCAAGAATTTAAAAACCGTGCTGAGTGATTTCAAAGCTTTTGTTTTGAGGAGGATCAGAAAAGCATCGTTTTCTTATGGAGCAAAGCTTTGATGATTTCTACGCTGTCTGCAATTTTTTTTTGTGTTTTCTTGATTATTCAACCATTTATGTGTGTTCTTCTGGTGGTATTAGGGTATAAAAATCTAGACTTCCGTACTTAGTGATAGCTATTACTTACTGGGCAGCTGTTTATTTTGAGAATATAAACTGAAGAATTATATTTTGGCCTTTTGGCGCGCGGTATTATTATTTCTGCGGGCTGAAACATCTAGCTTTTTGGAGTGCGCTGGAAGTTGGTAAATTTTTGAGGTGTTGATGATCATGGATCACCCCATAAGAAGTTTACATGGTTCTGTAAATGAATTGAAACTTAGCAATGAAAGCCAGATTGTTTTATTGGATCAGAATCTTGTTAATGTGTTCAAGTCGGAAAACAACTGTGTCAACCAAAACTATGTAAATATTCCTCCTCTGCGGCCTGATTCAACACTAAATCAGCCAGTTGTGTCTCCAAGCATGAGTCAAGAGGTAGATTCTTATGAAGATTTTGATTTCAGTGATGTGGTTCTGAAATATATTAGCCAGATGCTTATGGAAGAGGAAATGGAGGACAAGACATGCATGTTTCAAGAATCTTCAGCGGCACTTCAAGCTGCGGAGAAATCATTGTATGAGCTTATTGGGGAGAAGTATCCTTCTTCACCCAAATACCCGGTACCTCGTTTTGATCAAACGCGTGAAAGCCCAGATAAAAATCATGATTTGAATTGCAGTAATTATACAAGCAGTACAAGCCGCAGTAGTGGCAGTAACTTGGTTGATCTTGGAGGGTACAAGTTCTCGAGACGTGCTTCTCAGTTTGCTTCCCGGTCATCCTATAGATCAGGTAACAGTACTGTTACTGTTGATGGATATGTTGACTCTCCAGAGGGTCCTAATATGGTTGCTGAGATATTTAGGGAGAGTGAGTCTGTTATGCAGTTTAAGAAAGGGTTTGAGGAGGCGAATAAGTTCATTCCAAACGGCGATCTGTTCACTGATTTGGAGAATAATGGTCTGTTTCTAAAAGATCCGAAGGAAGATGCCAAGGATGTGTTAGCTATGACAGAGGAAAAGAATGAAAATGAGAACTACACGGATGGTTTGAGGAGAAAGAAGAGTCCTCATCTTGAGGAGTTGGCTGTAGAGGGATTTAGGAGTAACAAGCAGTCTGCAGTTTATTCTGAATCAACTGCAAGTCCAGCAGATTTTGACATGGTATTGCTCAACTGTGGAAGAGATGAATCTTCCATTCGAGCCGCCTTGCATAATGGGGAAAGCAAGATTGTGCAGCGGAATGGACAAGCAAAAGGAGGAAAAGCTCGAGGTAAGAGGCAGGGAGGTAAGAGGAATGTGGTGGATTTGAGAACTCTCTTGACCCTTTGTGCAGAGGCTGTTGCAGCAGATAACCGGAGGAGTGCAATTGACCTGCTGAAGCAAATCAGACAGAATGCTCCACCAGCAGGGGATGCAATGCAGAGACTAGCCAATGTTTTTGCTGATGGTCTTGAGGCACGTTTGGCTGGCTCAGGAACCCAGATTTACAAAGCACTTATTTCCAGGCCGACATCAGCTGCCGATGTTTTGAAAGCTTACCATATGGTACTTACTGCTTGTCCATTTAGGAAGCTGTCTAATTTCTTCTCAAATATAACAATTAAGAATATAGCTGAGAATGCAACGAGGGTTCACATTGTTGATTTCGGAATTATGTATGGTTTCCAATGGCCCAGCCTTATTCAGCGTCTCTCATCCAGACCTGGAGGACCTCCCAAGCTGCGGATTACTGGGATTGATCACCCAAATCCAGGTTTCCGACCAGCAGAAAGGGTAGAGGAGACAGGACGCCGCTTAGAAAATTATGCGAATACTTTCAAGGTTCCATTCGAGTTCAATGCTATAGCACAAAAGTGGGACACCATTCAAATTGAGGACCTCAAGATTGATAGAAATGAGGTGCTTGTTGTGAACTCTCTGTTTAGATTAAGAAACTTGCTTGATGAGACTGTGGTGGTGGAGAGTCCTAGAGATACTGTTCTCAATTTGATCAGGAAAATGAATCCAGATGTTTTCATACATGGAGTTGTGAATGGAGCCTACAGTGCTCCATTCTTTATCACACGCTTTCGAGAGGCCCTCTTCCACTTCTCTACTTTGTTTGATATGCTGGAGGCTAATGTGCCTCGTGAGGTTCCAGAGAGGGTTCTTTTTGAGAGGGATTTTTTTGGGTGGGAGGCAATGAATGTCATTGCATGTGAGGGTGCAGAGAGGATCGAGAGGCCAGAGACATACAAGCAGTGGAAAATGCGGATTCAAAGGGCTGGGTTCAGGCAGCTCCCTGTGAATCGGGAGATTTTTACTACAGCAAAGGAGAGGGTGCAAGCTCTCCATCACAAGGATTTTGTAATCGATGAAGATAGCCGGTGGTTGCTCCAAGGGTGGAAGGGTCGGATTGTTTATGCACTCTCTTCTTGGAAGCCTGATTCTTAATCACGCTTTGAGATTTAGTTGTGGACAGGAAGGGTGGCACGAATCTCCTCCATGTCGCTGACATAGTGCCCTTGTGCCTATCAACTTTGTTAATTAAGGTTCTGGCATTTTCCCATTAAAAACAGAATCTCATTTTTCTTTTCATCACCTCGCCATTAGTCACTCAGGACTGGAAGTGAACCTGAAAAGAAATTGATAATGATTTTACTTCTTTGCCGGCAGGGATGGCGGGAGTAGAGTTTTGGCTGACATATCTTATATGACAAGTGAGAATGGTCTATATCTTGGTGGATGTGTACAAAAAGGGCAAAACTTAACAAAAAACCACCTGAACTATAGTTAAGTGTCATAATTAAATGAAAGATATCTGTAAGCAGTGATGATGTTCAAGTTAGCGCTAGTGGGTTGTGGAAATCATGATGATTTTGAGGAGTCTCTGCAGTCGAAGAAGATAATGTCTGTGCATTACTGCCCAGGTTCTTCTTGTACTTGGACATTTTTTTTGTTCAAGCAGCAATCTTGGTTCTTTAGTTATAAGTGATCCCTGTGCATATTATCTTCTTGAGTGTGGCATTTTCACACTACTAAATATAATAATGAAATTGCTACCAAGATTACTCCTGTTCTTGGTTTTTGTTGTATAAGATGTTGTATTGCAGTTTTACCCATCATCTACAGAAATGCATACTGATTCATCTGACCAGATCCATGTTAGCCCAATTTAGCAAAAGTCTTGTGAAATGGCTCCTATTAACTCATGCCTTCCCGTTTCCCAGATATTTGAGCATAACTTTAATTAAAGTTCTACGGCATAAAATCAGCACCTAAGTTAAAAAATGCATGCATCGTTGTCTGCTGCTTAGCAGTCGTTTTCTATCTAGTTGAATCAGTACACATCTATCAGTTGACCCAATCAAATGTCACCTGCAACTACAGCCTATTTGCATTCACATTGTTCCATTTTCGAGGCATTCGTAGTTTTTTATGCAATCACGAAGAGGAGTGGTGTAGGGTTGAAGTAAAGCACCACCCTGTTCGTTATTGCAATTCACAAGTGAAAACCACTTGCTTGTCAGAGAAGTTTACATGAGTTTGATGTGGAAGGGTAGGAAACGAGAATGATTGGAGATAAATCTAATCGAAAAACAGAAGAACAAGGGTTTACTCCACTCAATGGATGAAAGGTCAACTGTTAACATGAATTTCTTAGTCTGATGTTTCTAGTATTTATGCAGAGATCTTCTACTTCGGGAAGTTTCATCAGTATATTGAGGAAGTTTTGACTTTATACGCAGTATTTTTAAATATGCACATGCTAACAAGGGCATCGAAGTAAACCCAGCATTATTGTTCCATTCATCCATTTCATGTTATTAAAGACCTGATAAATGGGAATAATAGAATGTATTTACAAAATCTTGGGTTTACTTGATCTCATGCATTTCGGCATGAAGAGACGCATTACGGCAATCTATGATGCACGTTGTAAGACATACACGATTATATACACAGTTGTTTACGGTGCTAGATTCAGTCCCCAAAGAGGCAAAAGAAAGCCCTTGCATCTTGACATGAAGAGAAGTAAAACGATTATCAAATTTCTGATTGCTGCCAGGAAAAGTGTGGTGGTTGGATTTCCTTTTCAAGTTCATGTATAATCATTGCTAAGCATCATTGTTATGTCATCTGCTCTTCTTCTCGACTTCCTATTAGTACCAGCAAAGAGCTGCTGCGCTACAACTGCTATATTACCTGATGTCATGCATTACGAACATGCAAAATATGATGTAATCTTAACGTGATAAGACAAATGCTGCAGGCTGCAGCCTTGTAGAATGTCAAATCTTATATCTCGGTGGAAAACTCGATATTGTGTGTATAAAGGTAGGAAGGGATAGGGGATAATTTCTGAGCACTTGCTATTTAGGGTATCAATTAACTTCTACTATTCAGTATATGCATCTTCAGTATTCAACTACGAAGAGTTTGGTTATAGCAGACATCAGCACTTCATTTTTCTTAATTTTTACTTAACGATCTGGCAATGATGTAAAACAAAGTGACTTCATGTAAGAATTCCGCAAACAAAAAATGGTAATGGAGGAATGTAGTTTAATTAGTTAAATTCTAGATTTGTTTTCTAGAAATTACCGATTCGAATCTCACAAATCTCAGAGTTAATGAAAATTTATATAATTATTAATTTTATGGCCTATAAAATTAATCAAGGTGTATTTAAGCATGTCCAAACATCTATAATAATAATAATAATAATAAAAATAATAAATGGTAACGTCTGATAATAATATATCAAGAAGATATGTGGGTCTTACTCCTATATAGATTTTACAGTGTTCTTTGCTTATGATATAAGCCCGTCGTGGTTATTGTCCACTCAACAAAAAACTAAAGGCTCAGGGATAAAAATATTTTTTGTTCTTCTGATGAGAAGTCGATTCGATGCATCTTTAAGTAAAGGCATGTTATCCTTGATGAAAAAAAAAACACATTGCATCTTTAAGGATAAAAAAAATTTCTTATCCTTGATGAAACGAGAAATTGGTTCCAAAGCCATTTAAAAAGCATCATAATACCTTCACTTTTTTTTAGAAGGAACGTTTGGGAACACATTTGTGTTTTTTAAAAATTTATTTTTTTTATTTAAATTTTTTTATATATAATTTTTAATCATTTTAATACGTTGATATTAAGAATTATTTTTTAAAAAATAAAAAATATTTTTTTAATATTTTAAAAAAACAACCTCATTTACAATCTTAAATTAATATTTTAATTATTAAAATCAAAAAACAAAAAGGCCCAGTGGACCTGTCCAGTGTATAAAGGTGGGCTGGGAGTCCAAACATATAGGAGGAGTCTACTACCCCTGCGTCGGACAACTGGTTCTGATAACCAGCCCATAAAATGGATATATTTTTTTTTCTATGAGTTTAAAATTTTATTTCTAAGTAATAATTGACAAAAACCCTTCTCTGCCTCCAAAAGCAAACCAGGGTTTTGGAGAGAAAAATGAGTGGAGCAGGAACACCAGATTTCTTCTACAGAGAAGCTCAACGCCTTGGATATGTTGCTCGTTCTGCTTTCAAGGTTTAAACCTTCTTACCAAACTTAACACTCCATTCATTTCTTTTAAATCTCACTTTTCTCTACTAATTCACTTGCACACAATTTCTTGCTTGATGTTGCAAAAAAAATTAAAAAATCAGCTTCTTCAGATACAAAAACAACACAAGTTGATAACCCCAGGTTCCTCTGTTCTTGACCTTGGTTGTGCTCCTGGTGCTTGGCTCCAGGTCTCGTCTCTTTCTTTTTAGTGTTATTTCAATATTTCTTTTGTGGGTTTTGGACAACATCTATGTTTTTTTGTTCATTTAAGGTTGTTCTTGGTGTTTCTATATAACATATAATATCATTGCAGGTTGCTTGCCAGAGCTTGGGTCCTCTAAACAATGGTGGGGCTGTTGTGGGTATTGATCACAAGGTGTGTTCTTCACTTGCTCTTTGTATTTCAGGTTTTTATTTTGGTCATTGTGTTGAAACTGTTATTTTTTTGGAATTGAAGAGATTAAAGTTGAGCTTCTTTGATAAGTGAATTATACCATACCACGTTTGATTGATTTTAAATGTGGGGATATGCAGAACAGAAGGTGAAAGTCCCTCCTCTTTACTGTGATTCAAGGGTTCAAACTGTTTGTGCTGATGTTATGAAACTTCCCAAAAACCAAGTTAGGGCACTCTCTCCTCGGGTACTACTTTAATTATGTATATTAATTTTCACATCTTTGTCAAGTTTTTTACCTCTTTCCTCTCTATATGAATTGCTACCACCTCTTTTTTTTTAATTTGTTTTTAGAATGCTTATCTGGTTTGCTCTGATGAACTAGGATTTAATCTTAGAATCATTTACAAAATAGATACAATGAGCTGCGCCTTTTTGTTTTCGTATGCATGATCATCTCGAGGTAGGTGATTTGAAAACAACAAGGGGAATTAATTAACTTCCATTAAGCTCCAGTGAACTCTTGATGCTCGTAAGAAATAAGGCTTACCATCGCACCTGAACCGGTTCCTAACCTTCTAAAAGGTTGAAGGTTCCACGAGGTCCTAATCTATGTTCTATGCACCCTTATGTACACATTTTTTTTATTCTAAAACTTATGATGTGATAAACATCATTCTTATGAGCCATTTTTATCTCCATTATTAACAGAGTGAATTGTCCTGAATTTTAACTTGATGGTTTACCTTGGTTTCTCTGAAAGCAAAACTTTTCTCCATGTGATAAACATGTTTGTGGACCCTTATATACACATTTTTTTTATCTAAAACTTATGATGTGATAGACAGCATTCTTATGGGCCATTTTTATCTCCATTATTAACAGGATGAATTTTCCTGAATTTCAACTTGATGGGTTACCTTGGTTTCTCTGAAAGCAAAACTTTTCTCCATGTATCTTGTCTGTCTTTGCGGATCTACTGATTTGGGTTTGATTTGTATGTTATGCAGCAGAAGGGTTTTTCTGTGGTACTCTCAGACATGTGTCCCTTGGTTTCTGGTATCACAACTAGAGATGCAGCTTTATCTGCGGAGTTAGGAATGCAAGCACTTGGTCTGGCTGTAGGTCGAGCAGCAACTGCTCATCTTGATGAGGATATTAGAACAGACAGGCTGTTAAATGATGCTGTGTGCACTGCAGATGATAATGGTATATTGCAACCGGGTGGACACCTAGTAATTAAGCTTCTAGAGAGTGAGGATAACAAAGGTGGGAATATGTTTCTGGAGCAGATCAGATACCAGTAGATGTGGTATCAGTACATTTCTTAACTTCCATTTAACTGTTTGCCTTGCAGAATTTAGCCGGATTTGCAAGCCACTCTTCAGAAAGGCATCATGGTTGAGGCCCAAGGCCACGAGGTCATCATCGAGAGAGATTTATTTGATTTGTCAAGGTCGACGGTCTTAGGCAGGCTTTTCTTTGTTAGGCGATTTTTCTCTTGTTTCTTGGTTTTAACACAGGAAAACAGAATCGAGAGCTTGCTGGTGAAAGGAAAAGTGGAACTCTATTCTCTTGTTTCTTGGTTTAACACAGGAAAAGTGAATCGAGAGCTTTTGCTGGTGAAAGGAAAAGTGGAACTCTATTCTTGTGTATCTTCGTATGTACCACGATCCATACACATAAAAACTTTTCTTCTTCGTTAACAGTGTTTCTGTTTTTGCTATTAAGTTTGATTTAATCAATTTCAAACACTAAAATGAGAGACAACAGGAAGAAAAAAACCATAAAATTCAGACTTGTAAGAATTGCTTTATACGATCTTTTCTTTTTCAGAATGACGTCACTGTTGAAGCATAAATTAAGTTTAAAATTTTCAGTTAATAATTCCCTAATGTTGGGCTAGTCTGTTAGTGCAGGATATCATTTGAATTAGTCTAAGTTTTTCCATCACGTTTTTAGGAAGTAATAACGTGAAGTTTGTTATTTCTGTTTTCTTCTGTAAAGGCTTATATATACAGCCATTTGTCATTGAATAAAATTGTAGCCTTTCATTCTTAAACACCGAGAGTTAACAGTCACAACACTGTAATCTATGTAGGTGTGTGGGAGGGGAAAAAAACCAAATACACTATACAAATCCTGTTCGAACTCAACAGTATAATTTAGCAAACCAATCAACAAACTCGGGCAGAAAAGAAGAGGTCAAACTCCTTCCTGCACGTCGTAGTGGCAGCCTCTGGAATTTGAGTATATGCATTTACAATATAATATAATTTAGCTTAAGATTTGCGTGGTGCTGTCACCGAATCTGGGTTCTTCCTAATGACCAAAGTCCTGTATCTTTCACTGGTGTCTGCAACCACAAAAGGGGTAAAAGAGAAATGCTTAATACAGATGCAGGCAGGCAGGTTACAACAACCTGTAAAATGGATTCTGCTACCACTCTTGCTTACCTGCGTTTTCATAGATGGAAAGACATTCCAAAACCTCAACGTCTCATCCCCTGCTCCAGTTACTATTGTCTACATGATGAACAGAGTTTTAGACATTACAAATTTATTCGATGTTTCAAAAATTGTAATTGCTAGTGTACTCATGAATAAAGAAACAAAATTGAAAAGTACTGTTTAGAAATGGAGGAGATATTGCAGTACCTGACCATCAGGAGACATGGCAAGATAGAGGACTCGCATACTGTGACCAACTAGAGTTGCAACCTATACCACAAACCGAAAACGGATTTTTAACAGGATGAATCTTGCAAATCTTGAACTAGCGCGATCAGCTATGAGACCCATTAACTACAAAGAATTAACTAATAGCTCTAGCTAATACCTTGGATAACGATGGATATTTCCACACCATGATTTGATTCTGGGAGTACCCATGAGTGCTGACCAGTTCATTAACATTCTTGCTCCAGGCTAGATTGCAGACCTGCAGTCAGCCAGTGAAAAATCAGTAAGAAGAGGGCTTTAGGAAACTGCAAATTTGTTCTATGAAAGTTGGTTCCATAACCTAGTGAAAATGAAACAGAGTGAAGAGAATAAATAAACCTGGCTCCCTGTGTCAACATGGTTTAACTGATGACCATTGGTGGTGTTCCAAAAGCGAATACATCGATCAGCAGTTCCACCTCCAGATGCAAGGAGACCACTCTGGTGGGGTGACCAAGCAATGGCCTTGACAGCAGCTGTGTGTTCTGTCAATGTCAAAACTGGTAGCTGCGAGTGCTGGTTCCATACCAAGAGCTGATCACCAACAGGACATCGATTTGATGAGTACACATTAATACACACTCAAACAAAAAGGGACTAACTACTGGTAGGGCTGTCGTCAATGACCTGAATCCGATTCATTATCATGCTTATGTTTCTAATTTCGTATGTCTTGATACAATCTGAACTTTTATCTATTTCGATTTTTTTGGAAAAACATTAGGATTTTTATTATTTTCTCATTTAGCTTTGTTGTACTTCTTGCCTAATTTAAATAAGGTTTGACCTTTAATATAAATTTTTATTAGAATCATTTAGTGAGATATTTTGATTTTAAAAAAAAAGAAATAACATGCTGTATAGGATCATAACATACTTTATTAATGTACTATACTTGAAACTCATTTTACATCAAAGCATGATTTTAAATGAGACAGATATCCGAATCCGATAGGATCTAGATCCGGATTAACAATTGGAAAACTTGATTTGAATTCCTAAAGATTCTATCTGAATCTATTTATTAAACAAATCTGATACGCTGACAGCCCTAACCACTAGAATATTTGTTAGTTAATGAGGAAATGAAAACAAATTTATATTAGAGCAAGAAAAATGAAGCTATCTTTTACCTGGTTATCATTTCCACCTGATGCAAGTTCTCTGTCATCATGAGACCATTTTAAGCCACATACCTGGATAAAGTGACAAGAATTTAGAAGGGATTGTTACTCCCATTTGTGCAAGTAATTTTAGTCCATATAATTTGGGGGTGTGAAGTCAGGAATTGTTGAGCTAAACCATTTATGCAAGTCGACTCTACCTCGGATTTGTGACCAATAAGTTTGCTAACATGGTCACTAGAAACTCGAAGATCATGCTGAAGTATGTTGCGGTCCCTGCTTCCTGATGCTAGGGTCCTAGAGTTCCAAGCCAAGACACTTGTTCTTGTTTGATGCCCGCCCATGGTTCGGACCCTCTTGCACTGTGTTCCATCCCACACCTATAAAAAGCATTCGACAATAGATCATCAATCAAAATGAATCGCGTAATAATGCGAGATTTGGGACTAATTAGACTGCTAGAGCTACCTGAACTTGACCAAGATGTGTGCCAATTGATATGTATGAGCCTTCCCGGGTCCATTGCACGGAGCATACACTGTCATTAGGCCCTAAATCACACAGCCTGGTCACCTGAGAACAAGATAACAAAAAAGGTTGAAACACATGGTCGCCTCCATTTTAAATAGCAAATTCGCATCTAAAGATTACTTAATAGACAATCTTCCATTGGATTGAGTAAATTCTTGGGGTTGTCAACATGCTAAGAACCTTGAAATGTCAAACTTACTTTACTATTTGATGCAGTCCATAAATAGACACAAGCTCCCAGCCCAACTGCGAGGACATTCTGTGAGGACCAATCCACAAGATTCAAATAGAAGTCATCTTGAAGTGATGGGGCATCCAAAACCTGCAGCAAAATTAACCTTTCAATGATTTACCATTTCTTGGACGGAAACCAATTAAAACAAAAGGGGTTCAAAACAATCTTCCTTCTCCACGATTCTCTGAAAAACCAAACAAAAACTGGAGAGAGAAAAAAACTCTGTACTTACCTTATGGGGTGTCTTGGGGACTTTTCTTGGTGGCCTAGGAGTAGTAGAAGACTCACTAGAAATCCCACTATCATGTCCCAAGATTGAAGGAGAGTACGGAGAATTAGGGCCTGAATGATCAGTCTTGAACCTCAACATATTCTTGCTAGGACTACCCAACCCTCCTTGACCACCTGCAGGAGAAGAAAAGGAACCAAAATCAGACCCAAAAAGCTCAGATTTCAACAACCTTGCATACGCCTCATTGCCTCCTTCTTTAACAGGAGATCCTTTCTCTATGAGCCCAAAAGTTTGTAGCCTTGAAGATGATCTGCAAGGTATGAATCTATCACTACAAGAAGAGGTTTTTGAGGGTGAAGATAAGCTTGATATTGCTCTTGGTGATGATACGCATGTGACTGCTCTAAAAGTACTTGAAGAAGAAAAGGTCTCTAGTCTTAAAGAAGTCTCATTCATCCCAGATGGGAGGTTGAGGCCACTCTTTCTTCTTGGTGTAGAATCCATATTTGCTTGATGTTTTCGATAATCTTGAGCTATGGTATTCTTTCTCTTTAGATTTTGTTGATGAGCAGTGAAGATTATTGAAAAGGCCACTCCCTGTGGAAGGAAAGAGAGGGCTTTTCAATGGAGGGTTTTTGTTTCAGGGTTCTTTTGCGTGGAAGAATATTTGCAACGGTCGAATTTGGGCAGGGGATGATAGGAGCGGAGTTGGTAGAGAAAAGGGTTTTTTGGGGGTTTGAAGTTAGTTCTTTTATTTATTAATGTGTATGGTGAAAGATTCCAACGGTCAATTGTTAGTCGAGCTCTTTTTTATTAGAGCTGTATTTGTACTCTCTTGTTTGAAATAAAAATTTATTTGTTTTTTATTTTAAAAGTATTTTTAAAAAAATAATTTTTTTTAGTGTTTGTGCTAATTTTCAAAATATTTAAAAATATTTTTTTAATATATTTTTTAAAAAAAAGATATTTTTAAAACCTACAATATCAAATACGCTAGTAAAAAGCTATAGTAAATTCCACTCCCTTGTATGAAATCAATTTAATATAGAATGAGATAAATCTTTGGAGTAAAATTAAAATTATATTAATTTTGTGATATCTTTGCAATAGTATAAAGTCTTATTCTTGTGAATAATGTCATCAATTTTTTCAAGGGAAGAATTAACATCAAGAGAGAAGACTGGGTGCGTTTAAAGATCAAAATATAAACTGCAATGCCACAAAGCCCCCAAACCACCGATCCTCTCTGGAATTTTTAATCGAACCGATCTAGGATGGAAGCTTGACCTGTGCCATGCTGCTATCACTGATAAAAGAATCCAGCCCTCATCAAAGGTAAGCATAATAGAAAACAAAAACTGTTTTCCCTTGAAAGGCCGAGCTTGAAGACAATCCGGGCAAACAATTCCACTGGAGATAATATGAAGGTTTGAGTTGGTAACTGAAATATCAAAGTTAAGACTTGAAACAGAACTGAGTTCATGGCAAAGCAAATATAGAACTAGCTAAAAAAAAAAAATCAAAAGCGTTGTCAGTGTTTAGCAGTGGCAGAAACAAAATATGTCATGAACTGCCAAGGTCCAATAATTTGTTCAAATTGGGATCTATTTGCAGCCATCTCATATGAAGATTCAAGTACGCGAGTGTGAGAATATGATTATAAAGTGTATTGAAATTGGTATCCGCGAAGCCAATCTTCACCCTTCTCAAAGTAATCCATTCTACTAAATGTCTGTTGTGGGAATTGAACTGCAGCAGCATAAAGAGAAGCCCCACGCCATGCGTCAAGAACAGGATCAAGTGCTCTGACCACACTTATGGGTGACCCACATGGCCTAATCATTCGGATTCCAGCTTCTAAGCGCTCACTCAGACCAGGGTAAAGGCAGCTTCCACCAGTTATAAGAATTGAATTGGTCAGTCTTTCCTCCAAGACTTGGTCCTTGGATGATAGCCTCCTCATTGAGACCCCAGCCATCTCATCTAGGCCTGCCTGGTCGATTCCAACTAAGTTGGGATGAAACAGAATTTCAGGGCATCGGAACCTTTCAACCCCAAGCAGAATTTGGAAATCTTCCTTGGTAAGAGGACGAGACCGTGGCATGTCAGCAGCTGATTGTGAGGGCCCTGGTTCTGGCTTGGGAACAAATGTTGGGTCTATCTCCTGCCATGTGAATAATCAGTAAGTTATGCAATTCCCCATACAAGAGTTGAATCATCAAGAACAGGACGTGATAAGTAAGAGCAATGAAGCAGCTGGTCCATATACCAGAATAAATAAATCTTACCTGAAGCCTGGAAGATACACGGGCAAGCTCTGTTTCATCCTCATCTGGCCCCTCATCATCATCATCGTTATCTTTGCTCATCAGTTTGTAAAGTTGCCAATCTTCATCTTTGGCACCAAAATTATCCTCACCCTTCCCTCGGTCAAAGGCTGCTGTTGTTAAGAGGCGCATCCTTTCTCTTTGGGCAGCATTCAATCTCTCACCGCGACCAACACCACCAGACATACCATTTCCATTTGAGTGGTTCCCATTTGTCTTGAGTCGTTTTCGCTGCTCAACTTTCTCACAAAGTTCTTTGTATTTAGTACGCATTTCTCCCAGATAAAGCTCTGGGTTCTCTCTACATAGAAAGAACAAAATAATCAATACCGAGAGAAGGTACATAGGCAGGTAGCAAATCAGCTAGTTTCACTAAAATCTACAAAATGTGAAACAAAAAATGGTTTTATGGAATTCAAAGTGCTAGTCATGCAGTTAAGTGAGCAAATTGCACATAAAAACCATGCATCAAGTTTGAATCCAGATCCAGTTTTCCCATTTCCCTTCTCTTGTTTGCTTAACAATAAAACCAAACCTAAATACTTTCTCCTTAAAAGCTAAGCTGAACTAAATAAAAGAAGCATTCAAGAGCCTAGGTACATACAAGCGTTTTTGTTCATCTAGCTGATTTTTCCTTTCTCGTTCCAGGTCCTCTTCAACACGTTTCTGTTTAGCTCGTTGGCGGCCATCAGATGTGGTTTTAAGGAACATCTGTCTTCTCTTTTCTCTTAGCTGTAAAGAAAGGCGATCAAAGAGTGAATGTATGGAGAAAAGCTAACAATCACTAAACCATCAAGACAAATGCGATCACTTATATCAAGCTGATTGAAAGCATGAGGTTGCTTTTGCAAGAATATGAGACACAACAATGATATGAGAAGTCATTTTTTACCTCTATTCTACAAACGACAGAGATAGAAACTTCACAACAGAAAAACATATGATAAACCAATTGGTATAGAGGCATACCTGATCTTGGGTCAGCATGTTATCAGGAATATTGACAAGAGGATACTTTTCATCAGTCTTTTCTTCAACTTCAGCCTGTTCACCCTTTGGCTCACCCTTTACTTTTCGTAATGACTGCGATGCTTTGGCAAGAGCAGTTTCTATTTCTTGCCTGGAAACATAGCCAGTATCTTTCAGGAAATATGGAATTTCACTCTCTTCCACTTGTTCCAGCTGCTGCAAAAGGAATTCCAAGCCACGCAACTGGTTCTCTAGCTCATTTATCCTCGTTGACCTTTTGGCCTCAGCCATTTCTCGCAACCGTTGACCTTGTCTTTCCTTTATGGCTGCCTTTCTGGCAATCTCTTCTTCTGATGGAGGCTCCTCAACTGGTGGTGGAACCCAAGGGAGCTGCCAACACCTTGTTTTTTCTTCAGCTTCCTTGGTCCCTTTCTGTCACATAACTACAAAAGTTAACTGCTATCCATCTCAAAAAGAAAACAGGAAGAAACAAGAGATAATGTAGATTGAGTTTGCCTGAAACAATCGAGCTTCTGAAGCATAGTCTGTTGCAATATAACAATGCTCCATCTTCAGGTCTTCAACCTTCTCCCATGTAAACCGAGCCCTATTGCATGCACAAAGGAAAACATAACATAAAAGGATTATGAACTGCACTGATTAGATTGAAGCAGAGTCCAGATGGACATTACTCACATGTGATGAGGGTATTTAAGTGAAAGGAGCTGCTTCAAGTAATCGGTGACATGGTATCCACCAATATTAGTTCGGGAGCACCCTTTATAAACAGGCTCTCCATCAATAAACTGTGAACAGAAACACACCTCATCTTATGCCATTAATTTAAAGCAATTAGAAACAGGGGGTTAGATTGAATCATGGGGACCAGAACATTGGAAAAACTTGGGATTCAAACGGACATTGATACAATGAATGGAAAGATGTCTGACAAAGCATCTTAGTGATACTGTTTCTGGTAAAGAAATACTGAAACAGCAGCAGTTAGAAATAAATATACATCTTTCAACAGAAACATATGCAGCTCATATTAATGCAATGACACAAACACTGTAGATCTCTGTGTGTGTGTGAGAGAGAGAGACAGAGAGAGAGAGATTTCTATTTCCAGTTCCATTCAATCTTGATATGCATTACCAGCCTCCATATAATTGACACTTAAAAAAGAATCCCGAGCCAAAACTTATTGACTAGACAATTTATAACTGCAGTGCACCAGCAACCTTGCAAAGCTGTTTTATGTACTCAAATTGCAAATACAAATAAATTATGATCAAATATATTCTAACTAAGCAATACCGGAATAACGTGAGTTGTTGTAAATCCTGGACAAATAGCAAGCCCATCTTTATCACAAATCCCATGCTGTTGATTATACTTATAGCTGAATGCAGCATCAACACCGAACGCTGTGATGAAAGAACAAAAATAATCCAGGTTAATTAGAATAGTCATGCACATGGAATGAGAGTTAAAAACATTTCCTTTAAGGAGCTGGAAAGTTTTCTAATGATGGACAGTCAAAAGTCTATATCCTACCTACAGATGGAACTCCGTAAGTTTCAAAAAGCAGCTCCGCCATTTTACTGCGAGATTGAACAGGGTTGAGTATGCATTCTGTGATCAGGACAGGATGATCAATCTGTTCTGAGCTCAAATGAACAAAAAATTAAGAAACAGTCTTGAGAATGCATTGATCAATCTGACAAGAAAGGCATATATAAATTGCTCAGAACTCTACAGCATCAATTGCCATGCATGCACTGTGGTAACACCAAGTACATCTGAATAAGTCATTTCAAATGCTTCTGCCGTGAAGTTTATATTATACATGTCAGATATCATCTCAAACTCTCACAATTGACCCAGGATGGTGTGGCGCACTCAAATCCATTTTAAGTCAACTTAAAAAAGTGACCAATGGGTGTTTAGACTAGTGCCAGAGTCTCCTCTGCATAGTAAGAGGGAGAGGGACTCTAATCAAGTCCCGCCCTAGCTCCTTAAAACCAGAAAAGAAGTTAAAAAAAAAAGTGATTCACAGTATATAATAAACTATCCATACCAATGGCAGACATATTCCCTCACCCAAACCAGGATCGCGCATGCAAGCCACACATTTCATTGTGGATAATTAAGATTAGAAAGAGAGAGAGAAACAAAGTGCTGACAACCAATAAGAATCAAAGAAATCACAGATGACTACATGTGACTAGCTGCTGCCAACCTGAATTTAGGCAGCTAAGCAGAATAGAATACTTCTCAAAACAGACCGAGTAATGCACAAACTACATGCAATTCATTGTAGAAGCCTAAAAAATTTAATCCCTCTAATCAAACAACTTCCTGATTATACCTCCGATCCATTTGCTCCCAGACGATCGAAACCAAAGTCAAGAATCTACAGAACAAAACATTTGATTATTAGTAAAGCCCACCCCTGACATATTTACGCGGATAAATTAGCAAACCATGCGTCTTTACCCTGTAAGATTTTAATAAACTCTCTGGTGCTTGCCATAAAGGTTAAAAAACAATGAGATATTATTTAACAATTTGTTTAGTGTAAATAAAATTCGACAACCCAAATAGTGCTACTGAGTAGCTGCTTACATATTCCATAATCTCGAACTGATAAACAACATTGCTATCGAAAGCGGAGCGAGGCCCCGACCGACTGCAATCGAAGTACTTCAACAATGTAGTATCATGATCCCCAACGATACTAACCGTTTCACCTACACCACCACCATCACCAGCAACAACAAAAACAAAAACAAATTAAAAATATATATATTTCTACAAAAAAAAAGGAAGTTCATTCGTAATTTACCAGTAGTTTTGTGGCGTGGTCTTTGAACAATGTTACGGAAAATAACTCGAGGATCGTTCTCCCCCGCCCATCTGTTTCAACAACAAAATCACAAAATTAGAGCAGAAATCTAAAAAAAAAAACTAGTATTAATTTATTCGGTGTGATAAGAGCTAGGGTTTTTGTTTTTTTTTTCTTTTTGTAATTACCCAATACGAAAATTGGAGGCACCATTGTCGATTACTATAGGAGTAGTTGAAGAGTAGAGATTGTAATCTGTTTGTCTTTTTATCTGGGAAACAAAAGGCATTTTTTTTATTCTCGCACTGCAAGTGGTTTTTTTGGGAGGTTTTGAAGCTTCTTCTATGCTTTCCGTTTCTGTGTTTAGTTCATGATAAGTGGCAAAAAGAAGTAGCAGGCAGACATGAACCGGTTTGGTTGGGAAGACAAACCACACGGTTTTGACCAGAACCGGTTTCCTCTCTAAAAGACGAGGACTGATGTGGTTTTACAGGAGGGGAAATGATAAAATTGATACAATATGGATGAGCCATGGCTATTTGGTCAGGAGAAAAAATTACCTGAACCGGTTAAAAAATCATATATATATATATATATATATATATATATATATATATATATATATATCCAGAAAACACTGATCTCAAAATAAAATCTTCAGAAATTTCAAACATCTAACACCCACTTAATAGAAAATATCATTATCCTCGGTATGTATTTTAGAGATCTTATATAATTTCAATAATTGCAATAATAAGAGGATTAATTTATTTATCATGTAAATATTTGTAATATTCACAACAATTTTAAGCTCAATTTAATCTATCCGATCCGTTGATCCATTTTTTTTTATTGAATTGATCGGATTTATATTTTATATAATATTAGAAGTTGGATTAAATTCAATTATATATCAAAACATCACCCGATATATCTATGAACCACCCTGGTAATCGATGCATTGATTTCCTTGCTCGCGTTGTCTCTGGACATGTTGGCTTCAATCAGAGTTGGAGTGCTTTTACGTCTAGCTTAAGAAATGCGACGCAAGCTGATTCTCCCCCTCCTTCCTCTCTTGATTTTTTTTTTATTGTTATTATTAACATAGGTGTCTGGATCAACTTGCATGTACCTCAACTAATTTTATAGACTCTAAAATTAATAACCATATAAACTTTTAATGATCATTATATAAACAACCACAGGACTCGAACCTGAAACCATATAGAAACCGTTTCTTGATTTTATATTTATAAAAAATGAGATGAATTGTATGTTTCGATAGGTCTCCACTAGATTATATACTCTTGCTATATGATGTGTCAAGCCAAAAAATATATATATAAATATATAAATATTGTTGGCATATTGTTTAGTAAAAAAATAAAAATAAATTGTGTAGGGTTGACTTTATAGGTTTGAAAGCAACTTAAACGACCCATAAAAATATAATTTAACTAGAAAAATAAAGATTATATTTTTTTTATGTTAAGATAACAACATGGTGGAATGATTTCTGAGTCAACTCAAGTTAACATATTAAATTTCACGACTTTAATTATGAGATTACAATAACCTCATGGAAAATAAACTAAAATTAATCATGAATTCTAATTCTTAATCAACCTGATGTCAAATGATAAAATTAAAAATATAATCAATTACAAAAAGAATTTTAAAAAGCGACCCGAGTTAATCTATCAAACTTGCTATATGGATTATAAGACAGAGATAACCCCGTGAAAAACAAATTGAAATAAATTACAAAGTTTAATTCTCAATCAATTCAATGTTGAATGATAAGATTAAAAAATTATAAAAAAAATATAAAAACCGACTTTGATCAATATGTTAAGCCTGTTATATAGGTTATGAGACTAAAATAACCTCATTGAAATAAAATAAAAAATGATACAACTTAACATAAGTTAACCTATCAAATTTATGATTCTAATCATAAGTTTAGGATAACCCAACGGAGGACAAATAAAAAATAATTAACGAAACTTAATTCTCAATCGTCCATTTTAGATCTAATATTAAACAATTAAACTTGTAAAAAGTATAATTAAAAAAATAACACAAGAAAAATCTAAGTTAATATGGGTTAACTTATTAAGTATCATCCCCAGTTTACGAGATCTGGATAATCTAATAAAAAATAAACTAAAATAAAATCATAAAGTCTATTTTTTAAACAAACATGGGATTGAATAACGAAAACGGGGGGAAAGTCAATGAAAAAAACTGAGGTAATTGAATTAATCCATCAAATTCACGACTTAGATTATAAGAGATCAACATAACCTCTTGAAAAAAATATGCTTTATTTTTTTGAGTTTAAAATGCTAAAATCACAATTCTAATCACGAGACTAAGATATTCTCATATAAAACATGTCAAAACAAATTTCACGAGACCAAAATATTCTCATATAAAGCATGTTAAAATAAATTTGAAGCTTAATTCACAACTGACTCAATGTTGAATGATAAAATTAAAAAAAAATCAACAAAAAAAACATAAAAAACAACATGAGTCAACTTGGGTTAACCTCTTAAACATTATTTCCAAGTCATGAGGCCGGAACAACCTAGTAAAAAGCAAACAAAACAAATCATAAATCTTAATTTTCAATTAACTTAATATCAAATGATAAAATTTTTTTAAAAAAATGAGCCAACTATGTTAACTTATTAAACCTGTAATTAATATTATAAAAATAAGACAATTTAATAAAAAATAAATTTAATATTAAATAATAAAAACAGTGTAAAAAAATAATAAAGTACTATTTTAATAAATAATACTTTAAAAGGAGGTACAAATGAAGAAAAAAAACCTGACTCTTTTAATTTATTGGTAATTAATATCCAGGCCGTCGAGGTTTGGAACTAGCTGGTAGCTGCATCATGTCACGGGAATTCCCTTGTCTCCAATAACTCACTTTTACCAGAAAGAAGATCCAATGCCGATGATCCACAAGAATTATTTATACAAAGTAGATAGTGTTTGTCTCCGTGTCTTTGCGTTTAAACAGTGTTTTAATATTTTTTTATTTTTCTAGCTTAAAATATTTTTTTATTTTTTTATTGTTTTGATGTATTTATATTAATTTTTTTAATAAAAAATTTATTTTAAAATAAATAATATTTTAAAAAATAAACTCTACTTTAATTCTAACACGCTCATAAATTTAATCAATACTTTGATAGATAAAAGCCAGGGCTGAAGCTAAGATTCCTAATTAGTTAAGTGAGGTAGAAAATAAAAATACTATTTTGATGAGTATTGTTATATAAATAGCATTACGATATCATGCAATATTGGATTTTAACAAAATTGTATTATAAAACACAAATGGTCTTTCATGTACAGTTGTTCTAAATAAAAGTGTGTTTTTTATTTTTAGTTTTTGTAGTTGAAGTAAAAAAGTTTAAAAATTAGGTTTTAGAAAAATATTTTTAGGTTTTTAAAAAATAAAATTTAAAAAATACGTGTTTGGTTAAAATTGAATTTTTACATGTAAAATAATAGTTTTTATTAAAAAAAAAAGTTATTTTAGCTTATACAAAATTAAAATTTGAAAGAATTCGGTATAAAAAATAGAAGTTATCTGGTAACCATATAATTATTTATTTATAATTCCACAAAAAGCAAAAGCTACCTCAAACCACTATAATAAACTCCCCTCACGGGCCCAGGTACCTGCTTGGCCTACCAAGCCCATAACCTCAGTCCCTGCTACATATAAGAAGACTAAACGTGTGGTCCAGATTTAAATCCATCAATTCCATGAACCTTCTCGCGCCGCGCCCAACAAAGTTGAACATTCTAGAAACAAGGAGCGCATCATCATTTTAAATAAACAAATCATATTTCCACGAAGCTCCCATGTAAACAAAAAAAAAGGTTTGCCTCATGAGACCTCAACATTAAAAATTTGAAATTTTTTTTTTGAAATACTAGTTTTAAAATTTACAAAATTTGATACTGTTAATATAACAATATAAAAAATATTAAAAGCAATGAAATATTTAAATTTGTTTCTATATACATCAAAGTCAAATTAATATAAATTGATGAGTCGATCTTATAATTGAAAATGTAATTACCTTCCTTCCAGTGTATTTTCGAATCAACGTAACGTATCTAGCTCCAGTAAAAAAAAAATCGGTACATGATGTGTAAGCAAAAAGTTGTCTTTTTAGATATGGATTCATTGAGATATTTAAAAGTATGATATTAATTTTTTTTGTAATTTTATTTAGAAATATATTAAAATAATATTTATTTTATTATAAAAAAATATTTTAATAAAACATTAAAAAATAATTTAAAATAAAAAATAAAAAAATCAATTTTTTTCTAAAATATTTTTAAACTACAAAAATAAAAAGGTTAAAACAGCACACCTTCCTTAGCAAGCTGGCGCGCTGTTTTGGCCTCTTAAAAAAGGACAGGCAGGCATGCTTACCCAAAACTGCAGTAGCCGAACCAGTCTAGACTCTAGATTCAGACCACAAACAGCTCTATAAAACAAAGTTTCACTTCGATTACGAATTCAATCTTGTTTGAACTAATCATGGAAGTTGATGAAGGATGCAGGACACCAAGACGCAGCGAATATCAGATACCAGCGGCTCTGGTGTGCCCGCCACCACCCAAGAAGAAACCCTGTTATGCGAAGCAAAGAAGGAACCCTCCAAAGGAAGGATATTTCCAGCCTCCTGATCTTGAAGCAATCTTACTGAATATCGCACCAAGAAGGGAAGCTTGTGCTTGACCAGCTAGCTAGCTGTGTGCAACAACTGTGAAGTAAGGTGGCTTTTATTTTTTAATTACGTAACTTGTTTTGTATACTTGTAGTATGTTGAGATACTTGGATTACATCATCTTTTCTAATTGAAGATAAACTACCAATCCCTAGAAGGAAAACTACTTGTTTGTAAGCAGGATTGTAGCTTGCTAGGCTAGTAATTAGAAACATGTTCTATTCTTGCACTCTGTTTCTCAGGTTCTTAAACTTTCATACGATGGGTGTCTATCACTCTTGCTATATATAATGGTTCCTCTTCACTCACGCTATGTTGTATTTTTCTGGATGTGTTACCGTATTTCTTTTTTTTTTTTTTTTTTGTGGGATGGAAATCAATGAATGTTTCGATTGATTATTTATCCATGTCCGAGCTGGTTTTAAGGTTATAAAAAGGTGGGAATATCCACTAGCATTGGATTTTTGATTAGTTCCATATCTCAAGTCTTATGTGTTTACTTGTCCACTGGGAATCATCACAATTAGGAACTACTCCGTAAAGGATCAGCAAAAGATATAGCAGTAGCATTTTTTCTGCTCAGGCCAGATTTTTTTATGAATTTTCGAATGCGGTGTCAATAAATCCAGATTATCACGTTGTTGTTGGAGGAAGGAAAGTTTTTGCTCCTTTGACAGAGGCAGGGAGGGAAGTAAGTAGAATATAATAGGAGGGCTAAGTAATATTTGGAGGGAGGCGTGGCCCTCCTACGCAGCAACATAATTCCTCGTGTCATTTGGCAAGGTTGGGGTTCAAAAGACCAGTTAAGCTTAACCCTTCTGAGTCACTAGCCTCTATATTGCGTGAAGCAATTTGCGGAGCAGCAGCTAGACAGGACATTGGGTAGAACCAAGTCAGAAATCCAATTCTATTAACGAGTAAATATTATATCAAGCATCTTTGTGCCTATTTCTGCTGAGAAGAAATTCAGGTCTAAGTCCAACCTGCTCTTCTGGAGGGTGGATGACTCTGGGCACCGGGAAAAGGTTTAAACATACATTGATAGACAAGGCAACAACTGTACAACACATTAAAATGGAGTCCCTTGTGAATGACCTAACCACCTGGCAATGATTGATCGGTTCAAGTGTAAATCATATATGTTTTGCCGTTGAATATGTGTAATAATGTCATGCTTCAACTGGTTATTTTTTCTCCCCTGTGAAGTCAGGTATTCTTACATGGTAGCTCTCAATAGCAAAGCCACTGTTGTAAGTCACTCGAGGATTGATGATGCTCCTCAATCCTTATGGTCTTCTTGTCTAGGTGAAAGTGGAAGTTCACCTCCGTCAAGGATAGGCCCTTGTATGGCTTCGAGGCCGAGCTAAACTGCTATCCCCATGCCCCAACTCATTACCTATCTCAGGCAGGTATTATTGGGCCTTGACTACAGTAGTACTCTTGTGCTTGGATCAATAGCCTGGCCACTATAATAACATTCGACATTTTAAAAAAAAGGCCTTATTCTGCTTACATTTTTTCAGAATCAAAAGTTTGCTGAAATATTGGCTGCTGACCTATCTACACCATCGCAGTTAATTACCGCTAGCGCAATGGCTCCATCCTCCTTCACCACCACCGTTATACTGCCACTATCATGAATACTCCCTTCACTGCCAATATTCTATCAGAAATTAATGAAAGTAGCAAAACCAACATCTCAATAACTAGCTAGTTTTGAGAACAGGAATCCGAGGAGAACCTAGCTAGTTTTTCCACCGAGCTCATCATTTCCACAGGACTTGTTTGTTTGAGGTTCGTTGACTAGCAAGGAAGACCAAACCCGTCTTTAAGCTCCATATATCAATGCATTTCTTGAACATATCTGTCTGACACTGCTGGTAATCAAGTACTGAAGCAGTCGTAACAATTTCTGTAACTGGTTTCAATTACATAAATGTTAATTAGTCGTGAGCTTACAGCGATGTTTCCCAGTATCCAGAAATGATGCTATTTTTTTTCCTCAAAGCTGGCGCCCTTGATCCATGGAAGGAATAACCAGAGAGGTTTAAAAATTTCAAAGGTTGTGACATTTGTCTGTCGCTGGGTTCAATTATTGTACCTTGCATGAGGCGAGCCTCATTGATTAAAGGGTACCTGTTGCAATGGTGTCCAGTGTACGAGTGTGTAGCGGATTCTTTGGTTCGGAGCTCGTATTTCTTGTACGACGGCATCGGATACCATGCATCTTCAGGTGGTTCCTGGGTCTAGTTCCTTCTTCTAGGGACCGCAAATTGTAATTTGTACTCCCATTTATAAATAAATTGATAGGTTGTACCATGATACGACTCTAGAACATCATCTTCTGTTTCAGTTCAAGGAAAAAAATAATCAATTTCAACGAGGAACAAGCATTCTCTTACTCATTACTTTTTTTATTCCGTCGATAAAAAAAATTATAGTCCATCCTGTCTTTTTGACCTCAAGCACTCATTGTGAATGCTCGAATGATTTTTGGTTCATAAATTTGAGTGGGGAAATGTTTTTTTTCTTCTTTTCAATATGATATATATTTGTCTGTGGAGTTAGAATTGGTACAGACAATTGAGTAGAATTTTTTAAAAAAACAATGTCTGATACTTGCTGTGTAATTATAGTATTTCAAATTGAGACCATTTTGGTGTCCCTGTATAAAATATAAACTCGATAGTCGATACTTCTTCTCCTCCTTGTTTGATTTTTCTTGGAAGGTCTATTATTGGTCCTCCGACTCTATCGAGATCATTGGCCCACCTAGAAATGGTGGAGCCGCCACTCGAGACTCTCATGCAGGCAGCTCTAGGTTCTAGGCCCATACTTAACTTCTCTAGTGGTCCACAGCCACGGGTAACACTGTCATTTTCGCAACCCAACCCAGAGACTTTCGAGTCCAAAGTTCCCACTAGATAAAAGACTATCTACCCTTCCAATCGAATGATAAATAGCATCAATATCAACATTAATATTAACAAAACAAAACAAAATTGAGGGATTTTTATTTACTCCTCCTTATAAAATAATATTTATAATAGTAGTTTTTTTTATTTGATTTTAAATCAATGTTTTTTTTTACAAAAAGTTTTCACGTAATATTAGATTTATTTTTTATTGAGTTATTTCATTCTTATGACACGAGTCACGAGTTTAATAGATTAACTTGATTAAATTATTTTTTTAAAATTTTATTATTTAATATTAGATTAATTGAGAATCATGTTTCATGATTTGTTTTGTTTGCTTTCTATTAGGTTATTTTGGTCTCATGACCTGAGAATAGTGCATTACAGGTTAACCTGAATTGATTTTGATCATTTTTTATGTTTTTTAATTGATTTTTTTATGTCATTATTCAGCATTGAATTGATTGAGAATTAAGCTTCATAATATATTTTGATTTGCTTTGTATGAGAATATATCGATCCCGTGATAAGGGTCACATGCAAGTTTTGAAAATTTGACCATAACTAAATCAAGTTATTTTTTCAATTTTCTTTCAAGAATATTATCTCGATATCATGACTTGAGGGTCACAGATGCTTCAACATAAAATTTGTTTTTTATTAGGTTATGGAATTGGGGGTCACAGTTTTGAAATTCTCATAATCTTATATCATGGGTTGTGGACTTATATATTGACCTAGATTAATTCAATATGTTGTTGTTTTAATATTAAAAAAATAATTTATCTTGAAATTCTTCAAGTCAAATTAGGTTTTTACGAGTCATCCGGGTTGTTTTTTGTCCTGTAAAATCAACTATATCACATCGAGTTTACCTCTATATGGTTAATTGTTTTTCATTACAAAAACATTAACAATATTTAAATACCTATTTTATATTCAAGAAAAATTTAGCATAACCTACAACATAGTTAATTAATTATATAAGTTGGGTTTTACTTCAAAATTGAAAAAGGTCATCTGTCAATGTTGGTTATTGATTTGAGTTGAAAGATTAGGATTGGACACACATGATAGATCACGTGTTAACAAGTATGAGAGGGTATTAACGTGGGTGGCTCGGACACCCACGTTAATCAAAAAAAAAAAAAAAAAAAAAGTATGAGAGGGTATTAATTTATATTTATAGATAAAACGTGGACATAATTTAATGTGATTCCGCTAACCTATTCAATAATTATTTTTTATATGCTATCAAATAAGATAACTCTAAATCTATTGAACCCAACACCAGAATTTGTTTCAGAAGAACTTTAATAGCTGGAGAGAGATCCCACTCCTTGATCATCCAAAATATCCTGGTACCAATTAATTTTTATTTTGTTTTGTAAAAACAGCATGACTCATCAAATAAAAGTATTATAATTCAAAATGACAATGAGTATATGCAAATTAAATTTTTTAATATTCATAAATTACTCATTATCCATTGAATATAAAATTTAAATGTTCATAAACTATTCACTTGGTTTTGGATATTTAATGATTATTTATTATCAATTATTATTTATTAATCAATAAAAAATAAAATAGTTAATATTAACATATTTATATTAATATTAAATATATATTCCACGTGGGTTTTGGGCTGAATTTGATATTATTCACCAAGTTATAAAAAATATTTATTTATTTAGATTATATTGATCTGATATCAAGTTCGGATTAAATTATTTTTAATTTTAATAATTTATTAATCACTTTAAAAAAATCCCAAGATTTAAAAAAAAAAACAGATTACATTCACATGGTTTTCTAGTTATTACTCTATATTCTCACACTACATCACTGTCTAAACAAAATTCAATAACAAACTCCTACTTAACACGCCTTGGCACTCGAAAGGACTATCATAAGAAAACGATGCCTCTTTGAATACAAGAGTGCTCTACCATTCCCTGGCCCAAAACTCTGAGTTACTTTCACTCTGACAACACTAAATTCTTTTCTTCTTTAACCAAAAAAAAGAAAAAATCCATATTAAATTAAAACCCTACCAAATAAATATGTTATACTAAACAAGAAGAATCATTGAAAAAAGGTATTGATAAAAATTCCAACCAATTAAAATAAATGAATACTACCAATGACTTTTTTTTAATACCCATGTGAGAAATTATAGACCCGACAACCTAATGGCTTGGTATTTCTGCGAAGATGGTTTGGACCACGTCACCTACCAGTAAATACATGTCTCACTCCTTAAATTTTCTTCAGACACACACAGGCGAGCCTTCTTGTCTTTAATTTTTTTTTTCTATTCTGGTAATTATGACAGAATAGATGCTTCAAGTTAATTAATACATTTACTTGGTCTTTACATATATTAATATTTTTTTATTATTAATATGAATATCTAGACTAGCTTGCGTGTATCTCAATTAATCTCACAGGCTTTGAAGTTAAAGACCATGTAAACTTCTAGTGACTTTAAGATCTATGAGACTCGAACTGGTGATCTTTAAGAAACACACTTATAATCTAACCAGTTGAACTATACCTTTCAATAACATCAATATTTAAAGATATGTTTGGTACATGTATAAGACAGGACAAGATATGATATATGATTTCATTTATTTTTTCTTAAACTCATACCAGTTCAGACCTCAGGTCAACCTAACAAGTTAGTTTTGATTTTATAACTAGGATTATTATAATATTATTAATTTCAACACTCAATATAAACTAAAATAAAAAATTAAAATATGTAAATTTGAGAACAATACATGTTAATGGTATAATAGAATTTTTGATATTTTATTCTATTATGTCTACCATAGCATACAAGATATAAAAACAATCATTTTATCTTATATATCACTATCAAATATAATTCTATTTCTATCTTGTTTTTATTGTCTCTGTTTCTTTTGTCCCCTGACATATCATTTAAATATTCATGCATTCAAATAACAGAAATACAAATAGGACAATAAAAAGAAAACTTAAAGTCTGCACATTAAAAATATATTAACTTTTAAATTATTTATAAAAAATTATTTCAAATTAAAGATAATTAAAATTATTTCTTATAATTCATAAGCAAATTAATTAATTCTAGAATTTACAAATAATTAGATTAACATTTAAATGTTTATATACATGAGACGGGATAGTTGTATTATGTTAGTATAACATGTTGTTTTGTTCCGGTCCATGCTTGCCAAAACTTAAATGAAAAGGTTGTTTAGTATTGTAGTGCAATGTGCTTAACATATATATTTTTATATATATAGTGTATTAAAATAATTATAAAACACTAGAAATAATATTAATTTAATTTTTTTAAAAAACAAATACATTTTTGAATTACATCTAAATAGAGTTGAAAACATAATACAAAACAAGCAATAATCTAGGATGTATTTAAGCAATGGGCATGATAACTATCTGTCTTGTCTAGTTAGTACTGTAGTTCAATACTTTGTCCTCCTAATTTTGCTCAATGTATGGAACACACAGTAAATAAATTACATTACATGAGTTCTCTCGCGGTGAGTATTAAAATTGGGATATTGATGCGAATGAACTTGATGCATGTGATAATATCAACGAGCGCTGAGGAACTAGTCTTTAAAAGTGAGTTTGTAACTGTGTTTTTTAAAAATGTGTTTAAAATATCAAATTGATATTTTAATAAATTCACAAGAAAAAACATGCATCAACCAATCAAGTCACATCCAAGGAAGAAAACTATTTGCTTTAATGCTAACCAGTTCAGGTTTGGTGGACGTCTTCATTCTCTCTCGTTGGCAACCGAGAGATAGACATGGATCATCCGATGAACCTGTTACTCCACAAGACATTTCCTTTGACGTGGATGATTTAACCCCATCATGTCACAACACGATAGAAAATGGTCACTTCCACCACTGGGAGGCGAGAGCAGAGTAAATTTAAATTAAATTAGAAGCGCAATCACTATCATAGAATAGCTTAGATGCATGCATGGCTTCCCGCATCATCTTTAATTGGCAGCTAGAAGCAGAGCTTGCTCTCAAACCAGCCCCGTCAAATCCAAAGCCAGAATTGAAAGCTGAAACCGTTTCTTACTACATACAGCCACATAATTAATGCACGAGTTCTGCAAGTAATATAAAGACGACCTAAATGGGCAAGTTGAGACACGAGGCCTTTTACCTGGATGAGCAAAAACCCCACAGCTCCTAGTTGCTGTCCAAATCTCTCAGATACTCGTGTAAGTAAATCCAATCTTTCTCATCTGTCGATGAAGGATGTGATTTTGTTGGCAAGAGTTTCACGACTACCCAAAAATTCTGGATCTGTAGTGACAACCTGTTACTTATATTGATATTATTCGAATATCGTATTTCTTGCTTTTACAAACAGTAATATAATTAATGCCAGAATATGAACCGCGCGTTAGCGAAACTATTTTTTTTTCAAGGTTTGTTTTTTTAAAAAAAATTGTTATAAAGATAATATTTATTTATTTTTAATAAATAAATAAATAAATAAAATATTAGTCTCAATATAAAAATAAAATAAATATTAATATTTATCAAATTGTTTTTCACGTAATTAAAAAAAAAATCAAATTTAACTAGTATTGAATAGAAAATATATATTATAAAAATAGGCTATGTGATGACAAGTAACCCTCTAACAAGAATAACTAAATAGTAATAAAATATATTTTAATTGAAACAAAGATTTACAAATATAGCCATTACATAAAAAAATAATATTGAAGGACTTCGGAACCAGGACCCAATGACTATAACACATTTAAAGAAAAAGAAAAACTTTGTAGTCATGATTTTGAAATAAAGAAATCAATTAAGAGATAAAAATTTATATTCTTGATTACATCTATCCAAGTTCGAATCCATTAAAAAAAATATTATTTTTATCTATAATAAATATAATATTTATTTATTTTTAAAATTTAAAATAACTTATTAAAAAATTAATAAAATTATATTTTGAGCATTCTAATGAAATGATTCTATGACTATGACTTGTTATATTTTTAATTTAGTTTTGAATAGTATTATTTTACGAAATGTTTTTTCTAGCATGCTACTTTTTTTAAAAAAAAAACTCTGGTTTTTCAACACATATTAACATATATGATGAATAATTGTATAAAATTTGCACAGTTAATTTAAATGGTGATCTATTAGAAAATAATATAAATTATATTTTGAAACTTCACCTTATAGCTTAAATTATTAGGTTGAAATGATTTTTTGATATTAAAACCTTAATGACCAAGTGGTTACAAGTTTGAATCTCACCACCCCTATTTATTTGATAAAAATCAAGCACAAGATAATATAGATCTGTGCAAATTTTAAGTTCAAATAGCTTTCACTTAAGAAATTATGTTAAAAAATAATATAAATCATATATTAAAACTTCATCTAATACCTAACTTAAGTAAAATAATTATTTGACATGATTCAATGGACATGTACATTGTCATGATAAAAAATATGCTCACTCGCTGTTTTGAGAAAAAGGTCTGAAATTATAAATATACTAATTTAAATATAGGTTATATTTATGATGAATGAGAAAAATAAACTAAAACTCAACATGAAAAAAAGAATATAGCATAAAATCATTGTTCAAGCCTCATCTAGTAACTTAATTTTTTTAAGTGGATAGGATCACATTGCAACTACTAATCAGCTTGAGAGTTTTCAAAGCTGAATTAATTCGCCCCTCCACGGAAGCTTAACATCGACTCTGAGTAAGCAATTTGGGAGCTGCTATACGTACGTTATCGTTAAATCCCTAATTTAAATAATTTTTTCATAGGTTTTAATGTAAATAAATATTATGATGCGAGCATGTTCAAGAGATATACCACTAGAGAAACAGATAAAGTGTTTAAAAGTATGTACAATCATTTCTAGAAGCTGCTTAATGTCTAGAAGATGTTTTTCCACTAAAAATATGTACACTGACTGTACGCTTGTTACCAGATAGTTTTAGAAATGGAAAAAATATTTAAAACTCGATCACTTTTATAATTTTTTAGAGGCATTTTAATACTTGTAGAGCAGAAAAAATATTCCACCACTAAGTATATTTAAAATGTTTATGAATGCGAAATTTGATATTTATCTATATTTATTCTTAATATTTATCTATATTTCTAATCAGTTTTATATCATATAAATATAAACTTAAATTTGATCACTTTATTTCCGAGATAAAATTATTTACCAGCACATTACTGATATACTAGATAAAAAATTTATTTTATATGTTTTTTATTCTCAATATTTATCTATTTTCTAACTTATCAAAACAACAGATTTAATAACATCTTTTTATTTTCAAAATTATATTCATGATTATTAATTAACCTATTAAGTTTGTAACCCTATTGAAATTTAAATTCACTTCAACTAAAGGGAATCCCATTGAATTTTAATTTGACCGTAACTAATTTTTTTAATCGATAATTATTATAATGATTAATTAATCTGATAAGTCAAGTAATTCTATTGAAATGACTTTAATAAATTAATTATTTTGATTTTTCAACGATACATATCATTTAAAATTATAAATCAAAATCAAAATAAAAAAATATATTTTAACAGGTTAAGTTGTATTCAATTGTGTAACCTCTTAAATTGTTGCTTTGTTTTCTACAAGGCAACCCATTGAATATGTTATTTCTCCAATATTGTTTTAACTTGGGATACTTTTCTATTTATTATTTTTTGAAAAAGAGCTATTTTGAAAAAAAAAATTAGAAAAAGGCTAGAATTATGAGTATTTTCGTTTATTAGCTAACCAGAGCAAAAATTTTGGCAAAATAAAAAAAAATATAATTACAAAATAGCACTTTTCATACTTCTCACGGTTCTCAGACAACACATGCAAGGACAGTGCGATTGTAAAACACTATATTTGATAAATATCATGAATTAACCCTAATTTACACATAAATCCAGAAACTCTGAACAATAACTAACAATCAAATCCTAAGCAAACCAAAAAAAAAAAAAAAAAACTAACCTATCCCTAGATATAGCATCTGCTATGGCTGATGCATTCTCCTTCCAGTTTTCTGCGAGATTCATGGGCTGCATGATTTAAAGCCTGCACGCAGCTGATATTTGATTAATAACTTGTACTTCGTCTCTAGAAGCCTGCATATAGTTACAGCTACCTAAACAAGGATATGTATATACTGGTTCTTCTCAAGTACGGATTGATCACTAGTGATGATAATTATATTTGTCATTTTATTTCCAGGGAAAATGTCATCAAGTTCTCCAGCTATACAGAGTTTGAAGATGTACATAGATAAAATTAAATCAGTCTTTTTCGTTTTTGCAAAATGAATTAAATAATTAGTCAGTTATTGTGTTTTAAATCTATTTATAACTTAATCCTTTTCATTCCTATCATATTTTTAAAAAATTTATTTTATTTAGAAATATAAAAAAATGACGAGAGAATGTATTTTTTTAAAATAAATAATATATTATAATTGGACTTGTTTCTAATTTTTTAAAAAGAAATTCATTGTATTTCTCTTTGTTATTATTTAAATGAATGTTCCATTAATAAATCAATTAATTATTATAAAAAAATAAAATAAAAAATATTAGATTAATTGGAGTTATATGTGTTTGAAGAGAAGTGTGGACATCTATTTCTATATTTAGCTTGTACGTATAAGGATTAATTATGCATAATAATAGACTCTCTAGTTTTAAAACTTAAATTATATATTGGGTTATAAACTTATCTTTTTATATGTGTATCACTAGCTCGTAGATTTATCCGAAACTATCTAACGAAGTAAACTCCACGATCCTCTAAACACACCCCATATTTTTCGGCATTTGAACTTGAAAGAAAAATCCAAGTTAGCCTATGATTTTATTTTTTATTTTTTCTACAGTATCTACATTTAAGTCCCTGTAATTTATGAAGCCTCTCTCTCTCTCTCTCTCTCTGATAGGCAAGAGTAATAGAGCCTAAGAAAGGCACAAATCCAAAAGTGCGCATGGAAACAAATACATCATAGTTCAAAAAAATCTTGCAAAATAAAACATCAACCAGGCTATAGTGGTTGAGTACTGATAAAGATCCATCTCATGTCCAATTCCATCTCCTATCAACTATCAACAGTCGATTTTTTTAAGCCATGAACTTTATATCCCTCGTTAGAAATTAAAATTTTGAACTTGTGACCTCTCTCTCTCTCTATAACTGTTTAAAATAAAAATTTAAATAAGGACATGATAGAAAAAAATTGAATATTTAATAGCATGATGGAAATGGGGTCCGCGGAGGAAAAGATGTAGTATTTGGAAGTCAGGTGAGGTGGGTTTATGTTTTCTTTTATTATTATTTATACCTATGACTTATTTAAGCACAACTCTCATCTTATTATGAGGATATTTGAAAAAGTTATACATAATTTTTCTGAGGTATTTTTTTTAAATATAATAAAATAATATTTTATTTTTATTTTTAAATCTTATTTTTTACACCACATATCAAAATAATTTAAAAATATTAAAAAAATATTAATTTACAGCATAAAAAAATTTAATTTTTTTAAAAACTCTGGTTCAACTATGGCCCAAACATCCTATGAAAACTATAAATAAATGCTTTTTGATGTTTTTTTATGAATCCCACTAAAAAAAACTTAACCTCACCTCATAATATCTCCCAACATAACATATGTTAAGTATATTTGAAATTATGATAAAAGTTGTTATTTACTCAAAAATATATTAATTTTTTATTTTTAAAAATTAATTTTTTGATATTAATATATAAAAATGATGAAAGAATAATAAAAAAAATTAATTTTTTTTAAAAGCAAAACATTTTACAACATTGTAGAACCATGAAAACAAACACAATTCAAGGAGAGAGCGTCGCTAGAATTTGTAGAAATGCTGCTAAACATTTATATAACAACAATAATTATTGGATCAAGGAGGGCAAAACATTGCTTCGACATAGAGGGTCGACAAAGTAGGAACAAAAACGAGAAAGAGAAGGCAGGAGTTTGTACGTACGAGGAGGATGCTTGCTAGTTGGCATTGAGCAATATGGGTAAACTGCTCCACTTTCACTGTGTTCAACACTGGTTCCTCTCTGTTTTTAAGACACCGTACGCCAGGCAGCAACATCAACATTGTCACATCAGTCATCAAGTCCTTTCTCTCTTTCTCAGGTGTTTTTTTAATTCCTAGCGTTGATGGTTTTCTTTGGACATAAAGGCCCAGGGAGAACCCTCTTAACTACCATTGTACCACACAGCCATGTATTGTAGGAGGAGGCTATTTGACATTGCCATTCAGCCTGAACGTGGATGCGCTTTGAAAGAATATTTCGCAGTAAAAAGAATAAAATATTTTAAAATTAAATATACTTTTAAAACAATACTCTACCGTATAATATCAATTAATACACACTTGTTATAAGCTCTAGTCAATACTTATAGAGGTTTATAACCGAGAAAAAAAAGGAACTCACGTGCATATATAATTGGTCTTTTACAAATAATGTTGATTATATCATATTCCTGAGAATTCATGTTTTGATAGTAATCAAGATCGGGAAGAAAATATGATACGGCTAGTATTTTTTTATAAACAACAAATTGCATTACAATATGAAAAGAAAAAAAATAACAATAAAAAATATACAAATCTACAGGTCAATAATTATTATAAATCAAGAAAAAAAGTTACCAGGACACCATAATAATAAGAATGCATAATTATATTCACGCTATAACCATAATAATAAGAATGCATAATTATATTCATGTTATAAATTATCTTATCCACTAGCTAGTCAATATTATATTATCATGTAAACCAATAATATAAATAACATTAATAACTTTGAGGGATATAACTTAACTGGTCAGACTCTAAGTTTGTTATCTAGAGATCACTAGTTCGAGTCTCACAAACCTTAGAGCCACTAGAGGCTTACATGATCGTTAACTTCAGAGTCCGTAGAATTAATCAAAATACATACAAGTTAACCCAAACATCCACATTAATAATAATAAAAAAAAACTATCCAATCAACATGCCTATATATCCTCTCTCCTCACCAATGCAAGTTTCACGGATGATAAGGTGAAAGTTATAAACAAATCACTTGGTACTTTGCAGGCCTAATTGGATAAGCTGAATTTTTCAAAAAAAATAATTGGATTATAGCTTATCATTACATATGGATGGCAATTTAATGATTCTCATTTAAGAAAAAAATTGAAAAGAAAGTTAATTTTCTTATAATTTCTCACAAAATTCAAATATACAATTATTATTGCTGCTGTAATCTTATGTTTTGTTTTGGTTAGCCATGCCAATAACAAAGCAAACCCTGCAGAGCAACTAATTCTCATTAAATTGAAAATGGCTTTCTTCATTATCCTAGGTAATGTCTCAAAGCTTAGATTCAAACCCGTAATTATACAAGTCACCATTCACATTGTGATTTTGTTGACGATGATGGTGATAATTGCTGCATCGTAAGCGAAAGAAATCTAGAACATTATAATTCGAGTCCCTCGGAAAGAGACGTAAGCTTAGAAATTGTGCGCAAGTTGGTTTGCAAAGTGGAAGCCAAGAACGATATACATACAATGAACATAAAAGATCTCACATGAAATGATCTTCTTAAATTCATTCCACTTGGTATTTATCATATATAATGCGGGCCGGGTAGATAAATCTCTATTTTTATATTCTTATTTTACATAATATTTATCATGATTAAAAATAAATATTATTATTTTTAATAATTTAAAACTCATTCTCTTATTTATTATAATTTTTTATTAAAAGTTATTAATTTTATCATCAAATAATTTTTAATTAAAAATCATTGATTTTTTAAAAATAAATATTATTGTTTCAAAAACTTTAATGAATGAAGACAAAGATTTCACGCACATTTTTTTTTACTAATTTGATATCTGAGTAGTACATATATATGCTTAAATAAACGTACATTGCGCAAAATTGTCTGAAGTATTGGCTCAAGGGAAATCTGCACAATCTAAGCTAGGTGGTGGAGGCCCTGGAACCGAGAACACGTACCGTACCGTGTGAATGGAAACTGAGAATTCTGAATCAGTGGTAATTGAATAGAAACAGAAATATCCTGGATAGGCCTTTCAAATAGAAACACCTGATCAGTAGAAAATCGAACCTCACATGAAAATTCCAGTGAGAAAGAGGCCCGTGGGATAGGGGAATAATTTCACGAAAGACTAGGATACTCCGGTCGACTGCAAATCAATGCGAAAGTAAATTAATTAATGTACTTTGAGGGGCCTACTGAAATTCAATAATTCCACGATGACCCCATATCCCTGAAGCTAGAAGGCACATAGAGGAAATTTATGGACAAGCCCTTCAAACAAGAAATAATTACCATGAGAAAAGGAACTGGAAGCATACCATTTGTCTATCACAATATACACGGCAGTGATCACTCCACGTCTACTTGAACATTATATCAGCTGGAGGCTGGAGCAAATCTTAAGTTACATGTGCATGGAGATGCACAGAAAGATCAGAACTTACAAGTATCTCGTCCATATTTTTAACTTAAAAAACCATGTAGGTGTATATATATATATATTCATAAAAAAATGGAAGATATACAGACATGAAAAGGGGAGTCCAAATTAAATTATATAACCCACGAAAACACTGAATCTCAATGATGAAGCGGAGCCTGAAAGAGGGGTTATATATATATATGTCGATGAAAATGAGCACTAGAGAAACAAGTATTACTTTACGTATCTAGTTAAGTACTCTTGGCCTGTTGGATAAATTAGACTGTAGATAGATAGAACTTGAAAAAAAAAAACAAAAAACAAAAGTGGGCATAAACTTTGCAAGACTTAGTCACGGAGAAAAGCTTCAAAAGGGCCAAAAATAGCAAGTGAGGGATCAAAACAAGGAACCTGAAACCCTAGGAGACCCCCTTCTCCACCTTCCCGGGTCACTTGATATGCGAGGACTGGTCATGGCCTTGTCAATTCCATCCCCCATGCCGCCCACTTGAAAATGCTTGTAGAAGACGCAACCTTTATCAACATCTACCATTACTGGCGGTCAGAAGTTCATTTTCTCATTCTCAAAGTGGCTATTGTTCCTTTGATAAAAGAAAGAATGACTTGGTCAGTGAGGTTTAAAGATTTTGGTATATTTGGTACCGTGGATTACGATGGATAACTGTTGTGGGCACACCAACAACCCGCCCTACAAATCCAACCAAATAATCATCGCACCTCTAGTATTCATTCCCCATGGTAACCCTAGTGAGCCTCCACTAAGAGTATTTATACCCCTAACACCCTTCAGTGTTTCAGCACTCAACCATCTTCTCCTTTCCTTCCCTTGTCTTCCCATTGAGTCTTTTTCTTGAGGCTTTTTATGTTGTTGAGTAAATACTTCTCCGTGTTCTCTTGAATCTTTCTTTAGCACTTGTCGGTTTGTGCTTAAGAACAGGCGCCAGTAATAGCTTTTTGTACCAAGTGGGTCTAACTTATTTCCCACTCCTGGACATGGGCTTAAACTTTTAAAGCTTTTTTTTTATTTGTCGTTCGTTATACTTTTTTTCCATTCACTTTCCCCTCATTGGGTAGATTTAGGGTTTGGATTAGGGTTACCTTTGTCAAAGAAAAATAAAGGTAGGAGAGAAAAAAGTCCTAATTAGCCAAATAGCTCTACTCTGGTCTTTCCCATTTGTTTTGTCATCTCTTTTGCATGGGGATAGTGAGATGATGATGATGATGGTTGCGAAGATCTAAAAGAAATTAACGAAACCAGTCACTGTTTGCCTATGGAGCATCATCAAGATTCACAAGCTTTATTAGGGCTAGTGTGTGGTGATGATGGTGGCTTTTGGTGGTCCCTTTTTTTCAATCCAATAGCCCTTTGAATTGGGAATCTTGATGATGCTGCAGCGGCAATAAATGGCTTATTTATCTCCTTTTCTCCAACTTTACCGGCTCCCAAAGATGAAGGTAAACTCACTAAATACTTTGAAATTGAAATATATACCTGTTTTTTTACTCAGTTAAATTATTAAACAGCATTCTTGGAGCTTATGTTTCGGTTCACTACTTAATTTGTTGTGGCTATTTTCAGTCATTGATACCTGTTAGGGTTTTGTGTTGTTTAACCCGAACTTGCACCAGGGTTTTGGTAATAGGGTGTAAATCTCTGCGTTCACTGAAGAGATTTGAATTTGTTGTGATGATTCCTTTTGAGTGCTTTTATCTGACTTACTTTTTTCAGGTGATTTTTTGGTACTGCCACCACCACTTGATCTGATCTTATTAAGTATGTCTGTACTTCGGTATGAACCTGTACATCGTTAGACATCGTGGGCCTCTTTTATTTCTTGGATACATGGAGGTTCTTTTGTTCTCTCTATTTATGTTTCTTCTCTTATCGTCCTTTCTTTAGATCTTGATCATCATTCCCAGCTGTGTATAATATTTGCAAGTGTTCAAATTACTGACAAAGCTTTTAATTATTCCTAGGATATGATGTGCTTGAATACACCAAGTCACACATACAATCATTTTGTTGCTCTTTTGTACATGTAGATTTGTGAAGTTTTGATTGTTTCGTTGCCTCTTCATGGAAATCTTTAGCTTGATGAAGGGAATTTTCGTATGTATTTTGCCTTTCAGTTTCTTATCACCAATATTGTAGCTGTACATTTGAGCATTAAAAGAAGGGATTACCGTGTGTTCTTCTAACCATATTCTTGGAAACTATGTTTTGTTTTTTCAGGTTCAGGGAAGATCTTGTGGTTTCTCAAAATTTCGGGGTGTGTGTGATAAAATATTCAAGAAAATATCCGTTTAATTTCAAGCTATTTATTAGGGTTTACTAATTTTGTTGTTTGTTCTTTCAGATAATAGCTTGTGCCGAGCTTGATAGGCTACTTGTTATATAATAGTACACCCATACGAGTTTTTACAAGGTACTATATTTGTTTTTCTTTCTAAAGCAAAATAAATATTCTAGATACCATGGGAATCAGATACCTTAATTAGATTGACGTTCGATTTTTGTTTTTGCTGTAAATAGTTAATTTATGTGCTAAAGATAAACCAATTGGCTGTATAATATCTTGTGGAGGTGCTCAAGTAATCTGATATGTACACTACTCAGGAAATTGCTCATGCCATATGTAATAATGGGAATTATTTTGAGTTGATCGATCTGGCTGTAAAGAAAGAATTTGCAGCATTGATTGTAGTTCTATAGTAGGAGCTAGATGATGAAGTGGATTATCCACTTTCCCCTGTAGGCTTTTAATCGGTACTAGAACCCTTTCTTTTTTTTACCGAAACAGCTGTTTCTATGAACATTTCAATATTGTCTTAAATTCTTCTACTCCACATAAATCCTTCTCCTTTTGTTCTCTTTCCAGTATTTTGGTTGCAATTGTCTTCCTTGTATATATTTATCCACTGTACTCAACGCTTTTAATCTCATGTATATGTTGCATATTCGATCGATTCATCGTAAGAAACCTGTGTTATCTGATGATCAATCTTGAAAGGAACCATGTTATTGTAAGTGATTTTGTGAGTGATGGATGTCGATGACATTATTCCTGATGTACCAATTCTGTATAATGGTTTAACGTCTGCCATATCTTTTCTTAATTGTCATAAATCTTCTTGCAAGTACCGATTACTTTTCAAATTAGTTCCACTATGCAGCTGAGCATACAAATATTTTAACTAAAGCCATGCATGGAATTGGTAACAATTAATCTCAGAAAGTTTGTATTGTATTTGGATTGCTTTATATTTGATGCTAGCTATGTTTTGGACAATTTAGGGTGTTCTGTTTTTAACATTGGACAATCCTGTGTTCTAGGTGTGCAGTGAAGTGCTTCGGCTGCGGAATGTTTGAGTGATAGTCAATATCTCAAGATCACTCTTCTAAACTCATGATCATCTAGTTGAACGCCCAGTGACACTTGAATTCGCGCATTGACTTTGTTTATAACAAGGGTTTGATTGAGCCTGCTGCATGTGTTATCTGAAAGAATAAACAGCAAAATTAGTAAACCCTAATATTTAGCTGATTTTTTGTAATTTGCATGAGATTCAAGTCAAATAATGTTATTTGCAATGTTTACCTTCATAAGATGAATTTCTTGTTCTTCTTGCATTTGCATTACAGCAATTGACTTGAAACCGGTGAGTCGGATAGCATCCGCTCAATATCATAGCAGATAACATCATGTTAATTCAATATACATAGATAGATTTTAATAAATATTCAGTTACTATCATCATTATTTTGTTCTTAGCTAGCAGTTAAAAATGGTGGAAAATCTATCTTTTTTATGTCAATTTGAGCGTAATTGATAACAAGCAAATGTCTAATAATTGTTTGAAGAAGAGAGAAGAAAACGCAGAAATAATCGAAGCAGCATGGACGAATTCGAAATTTGAAAATGGAAATGTTGTGATAAGGAAAAGAGAAATCTCGAAGGATTGACGGAGATTTTTTCTTAGATTTCTAGGTTCAAACTTTGAAGCTAAACTTATTAAAATCTTCTGAATGTATGATTCTAATACGAAGAATGTGTCACTAGAATCATTTAAGAAAAACATTATTTTCAATTTAAGGGTAAATTGATCCGAAAAAAAAAAAAGAAACGAAAAAAAACTAGAGAGGAAACATTAAGAAGATGAATGAAAAGAGGTTATGCTAATTATTAGTTGTGTTGTTGTGTTTTTATATGAGACATCATTAACCTAATTAACTGATCGAAGAAAATGGAGGAAACTAAAACTCGAGGGAAGCCCGTTCCGAACACGCAGAACCATTTTAGTACAAAGTTGATGAAAAATTATGGCTTCCACGTTCTTACAAGATTTTCAGGGAAGTTACGAGAAATAAAGTAGTATAGTTAAATTTTCCATAATTCAACACTTCTTTTATTATTCTCTCCACTAAAAGAAATGGAAAACATTACGGTGCTTTAGTATTTATTTAGTGTTATACAAACAGTAAATTACCTTATTTTTTTAAAAAAACTTTTTTTTTCTTTTTAAAAAATTCTAACTTTTATTTTTTTTTTTACTTTCAATTTTATCATTTTACTTTATTAATTTTGAATTGATTTTTCATAATTTATTTTGTATTTTTCAATAAAATAATCAAAATTTTAATCATATATCTTGATATTTAGTTGATACTTAATTTTATAAGTATTTATTTTTTTCTTATTATGTCATTAAATATAAAATATTTTAAAATATAAATTTTTAAACCCAATAAAATTAATAATCTAACTCACAGATTTTACAATTTAAACCATAAAACTTAAATCAATTTAATCAGCCATTCAAATTATTCTTAGACATGCATCAGATAAACTAGATAGGTTAGAACAATTCTTACATAGTTAAATTTAAATTAGGGCGAGGTATGAAATTAGATTAATTTGGGGAATTCAATGTTGAATTGAAAACTAGTTGTAACTAAGCTACAACATGCGGTAACGAATATAATATAATTAATTGCATGCACCGAATTTTACACAAAATAACGAATGAAGCTATTGATTAGGTCATTCTAAGAAAAAATAATAATTAAGTGAACAATTTCTCTAAATCTAAACCTTCAAAAAATGTATATCTCTCAATGCACCTCCAAATTAAAATATGTTTTTAATTATCAGAAATGTTAAATCGTCGACTCACAAACCATTTTTGTCCTTATACAGTGATGTTTTGAAATTGTTTTTTCTATTCAGGGGGCTGCGTATCTTGGAGTACTGGGGACGTTTCTTTCTTTTCATTGTCCTTTTTTTATATATATCTTTATTTACATATATTAGTGGTTAATTGCTGGATTAATGCTATGATTCTGAAAAATCATGTTCCAAATAGGTTTCTCAAATTATTCCTTCTCTCGAATAAGTCGAACTTCGATTACATTCATAAAAAAATAAAAATAAAAATAAAGAATCAGAGAAACCCATTTGGGGCATGATTTAGGATTTCTGGCGTTTCTCGGCGGTCGCATCCTTGTTGAGCTTCTGGCAGCTCAATGGTCTCTGAGGCTTTATGGACTTTTTGGTAGAGGGCCACACGGCCCAAAAATAATTCTAGGCAGCGTTTAATGGGCTTAGCTGAAATGATCTCGCTTTTATTTGGGTCAAGTGACAAATTAACCCAATAATTTTTGTTTGCTTTTCTTTAACTTTATTTTTTCCCTTTATTTTGTGGCTCGAGTTAGATTCAAAATATCTCTCTTTTTTTTTCTTTTTTTCCTGGAGAGAAGATATAAAAGCATCTTGACATGATGTTTGTTTTCAAAGTTAAATCCATGATCTTTGTACAAGATTGTCTGACAAAGGAGAACAAAATCCTGAATTCTTAATCGTAATCAATAGTAAGATCACGAAATCAAGCAATAAATATGCAGTGATAATTTAGCTTGCTCCGAATCATCCCGGACGATTTCTTGTTCCTCCACGCCATATTTTTAACACGTTTCGGTTCAGACAGCCAGGAAAAACATGAAAAAAAGAGAAATTGATTTGAACAAAGATACGGGGAATGATGTCTCATGTTCCCATAACGATTCTCTCCCTGCTATAAAATTATGCGGTACATAACGTCATTGCATCAAGCAGATCACATGCGCCTGTGGCATTCTTATCCCACATGTTCAAAGACAAAAAAAGATTTGAGTTAAGTATTCCCGTAAGGAAATCGGACACGATCATTGTTCAATTAGCTAAAGATTACATTGTTAAATAAAGGCATGTGTTCGGTTTCTGAATTTATTTATTTTTTTCAATTTCATTGCTTTCGATAAGCAGGAAAAAAAAAGATGAAATTTAGACTAGTGCTCGTGAACATTAAAGTTAGTGTCGGACAAAACCATATATAAATTTGGAATAAAAAGAATAGAATAAGACTTCAAAATGTAGGTTAATCAATTATAGATTACAAGTTAGCTTGCTTAAGAGAAAAGATTGACCAATATCCCATGATCCTAGATGCTTTCTCTCCTTTATAAATTTGTTTTGGTTTTGTTTTCCATGTGGTAGATGAGCTTTAAATGCCACAAAAAAAAAAAAAAAAAAAAAAAAAACCTTGCTTGCATGGTATTGTACATGCAGCATTTGAGAGAATTTTGACTAGTCAAGTTATCAGCTAATTAATCACAGACCACAACTTAAAAAAAATTGCCAGGAGAGAGTAACTAAATCAAAGACCTCACCAAAAAAGAAAGAATAAAAAAGGATGAATATTTTTGGAGTGATTCCTATCTTTAGACATGGCAAGCAAGCTTTAAGGGAGTTGCCCCTACTTTGCAACGATCAGTTCATTATAATTATAAAAATGCTGCTACTTATATGGAACCCATGATTGGAAATGCATTGGCATCGAAAATCACACAATTACTAATTGTTCTTTAATTTCAACTCCCATTCCACCATTAGTCCTTGATTATGGCTTTCATTTTATCAGACTAGAGTTGATTTTTCTGTGGAAGAAAGCCTTCATATTCAGTTAAAAAAAAAATACCACACACATAGCTAATCTGTAAGAATTGGTCTGAACATTCAAGTAAGAAACTTATAGAGGAGTTGCTGTCCTTGGAGGAATGATCTATTTGAGTAAGAATGAAGTAACAAACAAAATCGTTACTGTATATGAAGCGAGAAGATCTTCCTGTTTATTGGTTTGATACTTCTACCGCAAGCAAAATCTGCCTGTCTGTGATTTGTAGCTAGCAGCAAGAACATCGCTTTTTCAACGGGAACAAAAGCAGATTGTTTTGCTGAGGAAGATAACTTGTCTAAAAGCAACAAACCTAGTTATAAATTGTAAGAGCATCAGCTTGCTAGACCAAACAACGCATTCTCATCCAACTGATTCATTTAACTAGGACACAGTGGCTCGAATTCATGCAGGTATATGACCAGATCGCATGCATAAATGTCCATGCTTGTTGTTTCTGAGAGGTACCATATATGCCTTCAATCTTACATTGCTTGCAAGAAAATGTTAGCAGTCATAAAACTTGAGCTTCTTTGATTGTTTAGATTACAGTAAAGATCAATTGTTTTTCAATTTTTTCTTTTCTACTGATTATCTACTCAGCCTTCTGCAACTTACAACATTGAAATGCCACAATATAAGACCAGTCAGAAAAAAATTAAATTAGAAAGGAAAACATCAAGAAATATATTTCTTTCTCTTCACAAATTTCATACTTTCTTTGTAAAAATGCAGGAGGACAAAATCCCAACCGATCGCCATTGTATATCTATCAGATTACAAAATCTATATATTTCCGTAACCACAAATTATATCATATAGATCATGCATCTTCCGTGGCTTCAGATCATGTTCTGGTAGATTTGGTCTGCAATTAAAAATTTACATCTAAGTGGTTTTTTTAAAAACATAATGGAAGCCGTTATCCTCACCCCGCTATATCTAATGGTAAGAGGTCCGAGTAAGTGTAGCAGGCAATCTTTCAAGGTTTGCACATAATCATCGGTAAACAAGCCATTAGTTATTTTGAAGGTTATGTGATCATGTGACAGATATGTTCATCATAAAACAAACAATGTGAAAAATCTGTGATTAGACAGAAATGAAGTTAATATATACTTATATTGACTGTCCTCTCCTAACACAATCAAGGAGAATAACTATATCTGAATAAAATATCAGAAATAGGAGGCTCGGAATGCATAGAATCATCCTGCTTGATTTTTGTCTCCCTCCGAGTTATCTTTCTAGTGCATCTAGATTCTTATAGCAATGAGAAACTTAAATTTATTTTGGAAAAGGATAGGGCAAGTACCGAAGCCTCTACTTTGACATCAAATAGGCTCTACTTTGAAGATTTAAACAATGTAGTCCTCGTGGATGCATGTGATATTATCATCTCAATCAGAAAGAGCTCCCACCAAACTGTAATTTAACAATACCAATATGTTTCAAGTTATAATAACAACAAAGAAGACTTTGACAATGCAGGGTTAGTAAGAAGGATAGACTATAAGCAGCGATGTTATTATCCTAGATGACGAAACAATAAATTCAAAATCAATAGCGAAGGATGCGACCGAGTAGGACAAAGTTCTCAATCAACTACAGAACTTAATTAAGCTATATTAAGACAAAAACATTAACTACTCCATGATCCCAGATTCCTTCTCTTCTTTTCTTAATTTTGACGTTCGAGTTCATTTGCAGAATGAGAAAATTAATTCTGTGCTTGTATGGTACTGCAATTTACATTTGAGAAGAATTTTTTCGGGTCAAGTCAGATAATCACAAAGAAAATAAAGATGCCATGGAAACCAATGGGGGAGAAGGGCTGATAAGTTTAGAGTGAATGCATCCTGTCCTTAGAACATGGCATGCTTTAAGGGAGCTGCTCCTGCTTTTGCAATTTTGTTTCATATAGCATTTTCAAAAAGAAATGTTTTAATTTCCAGCAGTGGAGTTGGTGATAGATTTTCATCAGCATCGATGAAGAGCCCACTGTATTCTTTTCCATTTTTAATGCAAGGCAGCAGCCCAGGTCTTTTTATAAGCAAGCTGCATGAAAAGAAATTCCTATTGGGTTTGCAGATAGACTAATCATTGATCTCAGTTATTATTGTGAGCAAGATTCTCTAGGGACTATACTGAAGATCCATTTGAGTGGAAGTCAAGTATATTTTTTCTTGGTTTCTCATTTGTTGGAAACAAGAACGTTGTTTGGTACTCGTAGTAATCAAACATACGATTTTGTATGAACGGTGTGCCTTCATTTAGTTCATACATTCAGTTGGAACAGATAATAAAAGTAGCGTTTTGTTGCGATTTTTCGCTTTTGAAACCTAATGACTGGCATAGCCAATGTTTTGCTGTGTTGAACATCAGCAGAAGCAGTTCAATTAACAATATTCGTATCAGATAGGCATAACTTGAGAAAGATAATTGTTTCCAAGTTCCAAGTTCCAAGTTCCAAGGCCATCATCATCAATAGAAAACAGTTCAAAGGGCCAGGAAATCTCCTCCGATCATTAACCATATTAATCATCTGATTAGAAAATCAATCAAGTATGACACCTAAATTTAAAAAATACAGGCAGCATTCATTGTCTAAAACAATTGTGTTGCTCCAAATATCATATTCTACGTCACGAAGACTCCGACAGGAACGATAATAAAAACAATTTCCTTTGAACAAAGACATGGGTAATGGTGTTTAATGTTCCCTTAATGACCCTCTCTTTCAAATTGACTCACATGGATTTGACCAAATTGGGACAAAAATTATTTTGATCAAGGCTTGGAAAAGTTCTGCAAATTTTTTTTTTATCTTATTGCAGCTCTGCAAAGTAGATGTTGTGTGAAATAACTTTGACATTCACAGCCAAGTGCTTAGTGCCAATACATAACAAGAGGTTTGATTACCAATTTGGAGGCTATACTGTCATGGAGGCATGTGAGATTCTAACCCCGCTTTGATTAAACAAATGACAAAACGGAAAAGTTTTGCAGGAAGACTGTTTGTCCACTGACTTAAAATTCGAAGTTTTTATGGAATTACACGACTTGAAATGCAGCACATTAAAGCTGATACCAGAGTTTGTTCCTCTTTTTTTTACCTTTGCTTTTAGAACATTGCTGTAACTTCAGAGGTGAAGACACTCCTGCACGATGATAAAACAAGTCACAAGGGGAACAGTCAGCTCTTATTTAGAAACAGAGTCCAAAGAAAACATATCCAGAAAGAGGAAGATAAATCATGCCCAAGCTTGCCTGAGCAAAGTCAAAAGCATTGTTGGTGGTCCCAATTCTCAAACCTTGATTTAGAAACCATTATAGGGCACGACCGAGAAGGACAAGAGGCTCTGATTGGTTAGTTGATTAGCCTCCTCATGATCCCAAGAGGCTAAACTATTCCTTATTTTAGCCGTTTCCAATTTCATGCGTTGTCACGTTGATGTCACAAACTGAATTCTTTAGCATGCTGGCATCCATTTTGTAGTTGAGGAGAGCTTTGACTGCTCAACTCACCTAATCATTTTTATCAAGAAAAAGAAAACATCAACTAATCATCGCAAGAAAAATAATGACACCATATGAATTTATGCGGAAAAAAACTGATGATGAGTATTTTCAGGGTAAATGTGCACCCATGAACATTGCCTTCCTCATCAGAGCTGGTCCTTAATTTTCACAATGTATTCACAAAAAGTTGAGAACGCAGCTCAATACGCAGTCTCGACAATTGATAGTGCATCCACCGAGGAAAAAGGGATTAATCTGGAGTTCGGTGGTTACACTCTCTAAAGAGTAATTTTAAAAAATATAGTTTAACTGGTTACATTTTAAATTTATTTTTTAAAAATTATTAGTTTGAGTTTTATAAATTTTAAAATCATTATAAATTTATATAATTATTAATTTTAAAATCTATAAATTAATTGAAATATACATAAATTAGTAAAAACATTCTTCGTTAATTAAAAAAAAAAAACAGTCAGTAGCATAAAATCTAGGATGAAGCGAAGTGCAACAGTAAATAAAAGACTACTACGTCCTTTCAATTCTCTTCAAATTCTGATTCATGCGATTTAGTCAAGGTTTCGTTATAAACAAGAATAAGACTATGATGATGAGTTAATTTTTATTATTATTATTTTATTAAAATTTTTATTTATAAAAAATATTTTTAAATAAAATCAGTAATTATATCAAATCTAAAATATTTAGATTTAATAATCAATCAAGTTGAAGATAACATGAGTATAATAAACATACTAAATTTAAAAAATTTAAACTTTGTAGTTAATCAAACTCAAGAAAACTTGGATCTGATAAATATGACAAATAAAAAAAAATCTATAAATTAATTAACAACTATCTCAAAAACTAAATAATTTTTTAGTTATATATCTTGAATTTTGAAACATTATCACACTATAATCAAGAAATTTCCATTTCAGGATTTTCACTTTAGGAACTTCTCCAATAAAATTGCAATGAATAAATGAGCAAAACACATACTTCGGAATTGTAGGAAGCAATGAAAATTTCTTGTCTGTACATCCAAAGATTGTCCCAGGATTGTAAGAGGCATGGATTGGATCGGTTTTTCAGCTTGTCCAAGATGACCATGAATTTTTATTCACCGTTAATTCAACGATTTCGCCAGAGACTGAAACCGAACTACTCCAGTTATAATTGTCTGTCTAAATGCACTTAACCGAACCTGTATATTAGTGAGAACACCAACTAAACCACTCCAAATAAATGTTCGTGTCCAAACAGTACATTCGATTGGGACAAACTGCAACTTTAAGCTGAAGAACACGGGCACATTAGGACCCTCGAAATGCTCATTGCATTTCTTAAGGTGGCCATTTAATGTCCTCGAATGTACGATTTACTCTTTAGAGATTAATTTTCAAGAAGTTGTTGACATAGGAATCACTTGCACTATTGTGTTTAAATTTGTCTCCAACCTGACCCTCAAGACTGCATAGAAAGAGCCGATTTATACAAGAAATGTCACCAGGATCTTCGTTCTAAATGTGCACCATGTTTCCTCTGAAGACGCCCTAATCATCCGACATTTATTGCATTCAGATTAAAAGGAAGAAAATCTAAGGGTTGTCTGAATGTCAACTTACCCAGGTTAATGATTTATTTCAAAACCAATGAGAAGGACTTCAAGTCTGAGAGATTATTCAGTTCTTCTAAGGCAACGGTCTCTCTCACATTCATGCATGCAAGGGAAAAATATATAGTGTTTCCATTTTACAAGTGGATCCTAATTCCTAAACTTATGAATGTGAGCATGTAATTGATCAGCTAAATACTACCTATATATTTTAGGTTTAATGATTTACTTATATCTCGATCCAGAATTAACTTAATTTTGATATATAATTAATTCAAATATATTTTTACTATTAATAAAAAACATACGAGGACTAAAAGGACTAAGAGGTTGATTAAGATTATGATTATGGTTGCTATTTAAAGTGTTTTTTTTAGAAATACATCAAGATAATATTTTTTTATCTTTTTAAAAATTATTTTTAATATAAACATATTAAAACAATTCAAAAATATTAAAAATATATTTTTTAAAAAAATAAAAATATAAATTAACTCGTATTTCTAAATAGGCCTACACTGCAAAAATATAAACACATAACAAATCATAATTCAGTTCAAACTCAAACAATTTTCGAATTTCAAATGCAATTGGATCAATTTATCACGACTCCCGTACTAGAATTCTTGCTATATGACTGACATGTGATCATTTTTAAAAAAAATGTTGGAACCAATGACCGGACAACATCCAAAATTTATCAAACTAATTTCCATTCAATGAACCTTTTTAGTTTTTCTTTCTGTTCACAATGCCCAAAAATAAATTGCCTAGGAAATCACCTTCTACCTTATTTACACGTGTACGCACCAGATTCTCTCTCTCCTTGTCACTCGTGTAAAGACATTGACGTTTGACCAAAAAAGAAGGGTCAACAAGGACTTTTGGTCTCTGTGATCCGCAGTGCCGATCAACACCTGTGCAAAGAGGCACGTGTAACCTCAATACTTCAAAAGGACTTTCAATATCATACATGCAATACTCTTCTATAGAAACCCTTATAAGTCCAAAGAAAATCAAGAAAATTCAGAATCCCACCACAAATAGTGGTTGGTTATATTGAACTTTTAAAAAAACTATGGAAATTGAAACTGAATATAACACAATTAAGGGGATTGGAGTATAGTTTAGCCTAACTAAATTACCATATAGTGCGGAAACAATCTATAAAAAACTGGCCTCTATCGATATTAAGAGAGTGTTTGTTTATATTATTGCATTTGTGTTTTGCTTAAAATACAGATGCAACAATGTTTGTTAACAAAAAAATGTAAATTACTATTCATAGGTCCCATCAAATTTCAAGTTCAAAACGCTAAAAAACAAAAGCAGATCTTACCTGCTTCTTGCAGCTACACCATGCAGCATCTCTTCACACTGTTCACTAAAGTGAACAGTGTTTTCTTTTTAAAATTTTTTTTAAAAAAAATCATTTAATATTTTTTTTTCAAAAAATAATAATTTTTTTAAAAAAAATTAATTAAAGGTGAATTAAATTTATTCGTATTGTAATCTTAATTTTATTTATAATAATATTTTACCTAATTTTATTGCACGCTCAAAAAATCATGGAAACTGTAGTTCTTGTCGGATGAATTTTATATGTAATAGAATTGTAGATAGTTTAATGGAACAATAATTTTATATATATATATATATATATATGTATGTATGTATGTATAAAGTATGATTTATTTCACGATGTAATATCAATAGTTAAATCTACAATATTTAAATTAAAAACCATAAATATTAATATATATTTTTTAAAATTATTTTATAATCTCAATTTCAAAAGTATTCTTAACCAAATACATTAAATTACTTTTTGTTCAACCTCAATTTTAAACACAGTTTTAACCAAATATCTATTTTTTCAAACCAACCTCAACTAAAAATACATTTTATAAAATAATTTTTTTAAAACCACAAATACAACAACTACTGCAATACTAAATACATTCTAAGTTATCATGTGCACCATGTGATCACGCCAACCTACGAGATGACGCGATTCAAGAAGAATAATGCTTCCCTCTGCTACATATACTTGATACTAAATTGGTATATTTTAAATTCAAATATTCCTGGATATTTTACATGAATGAAGTGCCCAATATATTTTAAGCATTCCTTTTTGTTTTATTGTTTTAGTAAGTTTTGGATACTTATCAAAATAAATTGAAAGAAAATAAAGACTATAATGAAGCTTGAAATTAAACGAATTAGCTAACTTTAATGTCAACCAAATCTAATTAGTCCTTTTGTGAAATACCAGCTATATTTATTTCACTCGTTAAACTAGTTCATGGTCGAATGAAATAACACCTTGAAAAAAAAGGGCTAAATTTTAGAAAATAAACATGGATACCTTCAGGGAAACTGTCCCCTTGAATGATATGGCTATTAAAAATATAATTACTCAAAATGTTTGCTAAAAAAACGAAAATTTAGGGTATAATATTTTTATTGTGTTTTATTATTTTTGAAAATTCATGTATAATTCAAATAATATTAGTACTGTTTCTATCCTTAAAATTATCCATAGTAGTTGAATTTGAAATTAAGCTGATAAAATTATAATGGTCAAGTCATGAAAATGCTACCTTCAATCCCGGTTGAATAGCAAAAGGCTACACTAACTAGCCCTGCAGTTTTCAGATTCGTTGTTACAGGATTTGTCTTATTAACAATCGAGTTAGCTGCGGGGAATTTCATGCTCAACATTAACATTTCATTCAGACTACAGTTTCGAGACTTAAATGAGTGCTCGGGTGTATGATAACTTTTATTTTTTAAAGTATTTTAAAAATATATTTTATTTAAAAATTATGTTAAATTGATATTTTTATAATTTTTTTTATAATTTTGATGTGTTTATATTAAAATATATATATATATATAAATAAATAAATTATTTTAATATTTTTTAAAAAAATATTATATTTTATAACATGAAACACGCAAATATGTATAAATAAATATGTTGTAGGGTAAAAAAGATTACCAAGGAAGTTAAATAAAATAAAAGTTACAATATTGAAAGGGAAATCCCATTTTCTAAATTAATTCTTTTTTTTTATATATGTTTTGAGGTATTATATTAGACATTCTTAAATAATTTGATAGCATAACTTGAAGAGCTTCATATCTCTAGCTAATTTTTCTTTTACAAACAATAGTTCAGATTTTACATAGATTTCAGGCATTTCAAGAAGAAAAAAACCACAGCTTTGTTCTCTGAACATTAAATATACGGTACAGTTTCGCTAAAATTGCAAATGTGCTTTCTGTCATATTTCATGGATGGTCCTTGATGCATTATTTTTATCTTTACGGCCGTAGCCACGCATGATAAAGCCATGGAACAATTGGGGCCACCATTTGTACAGATCATTGAGCTTAAAATAGAAAGCACGCAACCATCAGTCACTGGGTCATGAGCCCTTCTTCGTCATGTCTTCGTAGATTGGAGCTGATTTCCTGCACTAGGTTACCCAAAGTGAAGAGCATGTTGGCTCAGTTACTGTGTACGGTCGCATCCACTGACCCACATAATCATTCACTAGCTGGAAGCTAACAAGTTCAATGGGCATGAAGATTTTGTATTTATTTCGTCAGTTAACTCTTGCAGAATTCTAGAAAGTCCCCGAGATTGCATTTCGATTCAGTCCCATGAAATCCTAGTAATTTGGGTCCAAGATTTATGATTTGGCTAATTATTTAATTTACTAGTTTTGATAATTTAATTTATTTTTTCTAACCAAAATAGCCGAAACGAAGAGTAAGGCTAAAAACATAGTATTGTTTTAATGATTTTATTGTTGAAAAACATTTTTGATATATATACTAATATTATAGAAAAATATTTCTCATATAAATATCAATGTTGATAAAAAATATCCTTGAAATATATATTATATTAGAAAGAGCTGGACGAGATGGCTACATGCATTAATATAAGTATGATTGTTGGCACTTAGAGGATTTTTATACTCCATCTCTTACACGACATTGATGTAAAAGGAAACATGATGAGTTCTTGAATAACTTTTATATATCTTTAGATTGTAGGAAGAGTAAGATTTAAGATGTAGTTGTGCCTATTGAACTGAGCTCTTTCCTTGGGCTGAGCCCAAAAGAGCTGAGTCATTTTCTTGGTTGAGCTCAATGAAGGTTATGTCTTTTCTGTGGTTGAGCCCAAGAAATGTGGTTTTTTAGAGGGGGTTTATACCTATTAAATAAGGGTTTATCAGTAGCCCTCAAGTCTTTATCAACATCCAAGATATAGTTTGTACCCATTAGATTGAACTCTTTCTTTGGGCTGAGCCCAAAGAAGCTGAGTCATTCCCTTGGTTGAGCCCAATAAAGGTTAGGTTTTTTTCCCTTGGCTGAGCCCAGGAGAAGTGGTTTTTTTTTTTAATCCCTTTAAATCCAGGTTTATCAGTAGTCCCTAAGTCTTTTGTGATATTTGTATGCAAAGATTTGTAAAAGTACTCGGTACGACGAGTTTGTTGAATTTTTTTGCATGAGAAGCAAGGTGAAAACTCTAATTAATATACTAGATAGCTCGTGTGCAGGGGTGTGCATCATGTTTGAAAAAAAAACTTCTAAGTATATAGAGGCGAACCTTGTACTTAGAAAAAGATTTTCTAATAAGTGGAGAAACTTATGGGGGAAGAGTTTGTACTTAGACAACTTCTAAATGGCCAAGAGAAATTCAAGGAGGGTGATGTTATTGCATCAGAAAGACCAAACCAGTCCATTCCTTGAGTATTTAATGCATTTTTTAAAAGTGGGAGATATATGCTCTTTATGGATGAGGTCATAAGGCGTAAGAGCCCTTACTAGAGAGAGATCAAACCTGATAATGAGAGATTCGAGATCATCCTTGAAGATACTGTAAGGTTCGAGAGCCTACCTGAAAAGTTATGTTAGTTCTCCGGGTTCCAGTTAGTCTTGGTGGTGTATACTTGTCCATAAAACAGGGGCTTTGTAGCTTTGTTGAGGTTGCTCATCTCAAGTTATCATGGGGGATGGTGTTATCGCATTAGAGAGAACCCCTTCAAAAGAGATTGTACCATCACACTAGGAAGAACCCATTGCAAGAAGATTGTGCAATCACGCCAAGAAGAACCTCTTTTAAAGAGACTGTGCACGAGTCTATAAACCCTCATTAAAATTTGTAGATAGAAAATATATGTTAGAGGGACAATTACTTTAATTTAAAAATAAATTTAATTTATATCAATGATACTATATCTTGATGTGATTTGTTGAATTCTAAGGAGCCCTCTAATCAATCATTATAGAGTGGTGTTATTACACTAGAAAGACCCCTAGTCAATCCCTTCCAAGAGTGGGGATGTTGCCGGTGCCAAGACTTACTGAGGTGGCAAAACTTGATTTTATCTATAAGTGGCAAACAAAGCCTGGATGTTGGGTTGCTCTTAGTTGATGAGTTGCTGGAAGTCCAAATTAGCAAAATTGCTTGTGATAACGGGTAAATCCATCAAGTATTTTAGCCCAAATGTGTCGTAGTTACTTGCCATTGGATGATTTTGAAATGTCATTAGAAAAAAACTGACGGTTTTTTATTAGTTTCCCACATACGTCATTTTGATGAAGTCCTAAAAAATCAAAGTAGTTTAGGGACAAGATTTATGTCTTGAATAATCAATTAATTTCTTGATTATGACAATTTGATCAATTTTTTCAATCCAAGGTGGCTAGAGATGGGTTCATGATACCTGTAAAAAGTCTCTTTTAGTGAATTTAGAGACTCTTCAATGATCAAATCATTGATTTTTTGAGAGAAAATACAATAATATTATAGAGAAATATTTTTGAAATAAATATGCAATAGAAAATTGAGATTTTAAACCTTTTTTGGTTGAAGAATTCATGGTCTATTTATATCTCGTAAATCTCTTCATGGAGAAGAGGGGTTAAAACGTAACATTATCCTAATAGTTGTAACGAGTGAAAATATCCCTAATATATGTATTAAAGTTGATGAGAAATATCCTTGATATATGTATTAATAAAGAAAAATGTTTATGATATATGTATTAATGTTGATGGAAATATAATGAGCCCTTAGATAATTTTTATACACCTAAAGATATAGGAAGAGTATGATTTAAAATGTAATTGTACTCATAAGACTAGACTCTTTTTTTAGTTGAACTAAAAAAAATGGATTCTTTTCTTGACTGAGTCTAAGGGAGATAAGTTCTTCACTTAACCAAGCTCAAGGGAAATTGAGTTTTTTTTTCTTGAATGAGCTCAAAAAAATTGATTCTTTTAATGTTTTTGTATCAATTAAATCTGGATTTATAACATTAAGATTGAATTTTTATTAGTCGAGATAACAACACTTTCATTTAAAAAAAAAACAAAACAGAGAAAAAGAAAGTCAAGGCTTAAATTTTGGCTATTCTATATCTACATTCTACACATCTATATTTATGAAGTTGTGCGCACATTCTGGGTTCTCGATTCCAATAAAAATGCTGAAATTCAAATTTTGAAATATTTTTTTTTTAAAAAAATTGCCTTGTCGTCATGGTACCCAATGCTTTCATCACTAGTAAAATGCAAAAAAAAACAAACTTGTGGAATTTTTATTGATTGTGGAGATTGTTTACTCATTGCACTCTGGTCCAACATTTGAACTAATACGTCCGTACAAAAAAATTAATGTCGTATTTTATTAAGTTTAAGTTTAATATTTCATAACTGCTCCGTGACTCTAATTAAGAATTCTATAACAAAAACTCAATTACTCTATCTAAAATAAAACATCAAAATCTCTGTGATATTGTACTCGAAGACATAATTATATATAATGAAAAAAGAAATGGAGTGCGAGTAAACTAGTGGGCCGTCGGAGTATGCTCCGTGTTGTTTAGGTGGTTTTGGGTGCGTGGTCGGTGGGTTCGTGCACTCAGGTAAGTATAGAAACTGCACTCCTCTGTCAGTCTCGACTAGAGTCAAATTTAACAATCCATGCATACTCATTAGAGTACTCAGAAAAATCTTTACTCTCTTTCTGTACTCGACACCACTTCAAGTTCATTCGACGATGAGTTGCCACCTGTGAATTTCTGGATCTTGTGGTGAAAATCAAGAAGATCTTTTGTCCTTTTTCTAAGAAGATAAAATCTTGGACTGCTTCACTTTTTCTTTTTCTTTTACCATACGTCCACCTTCCTAAGAAGGCTAGATTGTAAAATATAACAAATACTTTGAATAAACAATTCTTCATTTCTATTTTAAATAAAGTGAATATTTGAACATGACCCTTCTTGGATGTTCTCGTGAAAAAATGACACAAAAAAAATCCTTATAAGTCTATTTTATTCTTCACCCTTTTCCTATAATTGATAAAATAAAATACTCTTAAAAATATAAAAAAAACACGAGAAAGGAAAAAAAATACAAATACATTTTATTTTTTTATACCGTTTCTTATTATTATTTCTACTACTATTGTAATGAGGATTTTTTGAGATATTTTTAATAAAATCCTAATAGAAAAATTAAAAAACACAATGCATTATAATATCAAATAAAATATTTAGTGAGATCAATGTAAAATCATGATATGTATTTATTAACTAAATATTTTTAAAATTATAATTGAGATAAAATATAATTTGTACTAGGTCTTACTGTCTTGAAGTATATAATAAGCTGTTTTTTAAAAAAATTTTATTTAAAAATATAATATTAAAATAATTTAAAAAAATAAAAAAATAAAAAAAATATTAATTTAAATATCAATCACCACCTAAAAAAATGGACTGTTTACCAACCCAAAAGCGTGGAAAAAAGACAAAAATATCACACCCTCTCTGAAAAGTTAAAAGAGCGGCATGCCAAAAAAAACAAAACAAAAAAAAAAAAAGGGTAATCGAATTGGAAGCGACGAATTAAGCCCTGTAGGGCCTTTCGATAGCTTTTAAAGTTTAGACTTTAGACTGCTAAATACTAACTAGGTGCCTTTCAATTTTTTTTCTTTTTTTCTTTTTATATATATATATATAATTTTTGTGTTCTGATTTTTGATATGAAAGCACTGTAGCTGTAAACCTATCCATTGAAAAGGCTATAAAATGGATGACATCATGCAAATTGAGTGCCTTTTAGTTGTTGAATAGGCTTAGATTATTGTAACCGAAGCTATGGACGCCTGTAACCTCGAAATTTGCATTCCTGGCCGGTTTTTAAGAAAATTCGTTATAACGTTCGGTAACGTGCTGCATTATTTTTTAAAACTATTCTTTTATTTTAAATATATTAAAATAATTTTTTTTATTTTTAGCATCAATATATAAAATTATTTAAAAAATAATTTAATATTTTACTCAAATAAACAACAATTTAGAGAGCATTTTAGAAAACATAACCTCCCCCTCTTTGTAGATTTCATTGCGTGCAAGATACCATTTTCTTTTTATTGATGGTCTGTAGATGATAGGCATGTCAGAAATCGCCGGAAGGCCATCGATTGCATGTTTTTCAATTTGTGAATCGTGCTCCGTAAAATCATGTCTATTTATTCGATCGACTCAGTTGAAAGCAGAGAGATTTGCTAGAATTTATATTTTGTGAATGTATTAATGATTATTTATGAATGTATTTATCCCATATCAATATTAAAATTAAAAATAAATACTTCCTGGTACATGCTCCTCTCAGCTGATTTATGCATCCCCAATTTTTACCTCCCTCGCAGGGCTCTAACAGCAGCACAAACACAAAATGCCATCATAAAACAAGATTGAGATGATAACTGCTTAGACGAACCAAAAATAAAAAAATTCGAGGCGACAGGAACAAAACACTGTCTTTGTAGGGAAAAACACAAATTATGGTTTGTCTAAATTTCATATACAATTCACGGCAAAAATACAAATGAAAATCAGGCGCATTCACGACGTACACCGAGGCAAATTTTTTTTTTTTTTTTTTTTATTCTCACACCAAGGGAAAAAAAATGCCTTTTTTACTAAGAAATTTACAGTTACAGGCTTACAGCCCCACACAGATCAGTGAGATTTCCTGCATTAAATTTCCTCCACCCTCTCTCTCTCCCTTCCATGGTCCATGACGTGTGTATTGGGAACGAACCTCAATAAAATACAAATGGATTTTATATAAAATAATTAAACAATAAAAAAATTTACATGGTGGGCCTCCCGAGGCAAAGAAGGCCCGGGTGATACCCGCTGCACACCCATCCGCAACCCTTTTTATTCACTCTTCATTTATTATAAATAGGAGCCCCTAACCCACTAACCTGCCTCAGTGACGCGGTCTCAATACTCCAAGAAACTCACTGTTTTGTTTTAACTTCCTGTGACTCGTTCTCTCTCTCTCTCTCTCTCTCTCTGTTCTTGCTTAGAAACCCATTGAAAGAGGGAATTGAGAATTTTAAGTATTCTCGAGAAGTAAATTTTTGGTTGATTGTCATGGCTATTACTCTCACTCATAGTGCAAGTGAACCACAACAATTCTACTTTGATGACAAGTGGAAATTGTCCATGAAAGAGGGGTCATCAAGAAGCAGATCCTCAACTTCTTCTCTGATGAAGGATTCATCTCAAAGGAGATGTTCTTTTACAAGAAAGTGTGCAAGGCTTGTTAAAGAACAAAGAGCTAGGTTCTACATCGTGAGGAGGTGTGTGACGATGCTTATTTGTTGGAGAGACTATAGTGATGCTTAAAGAATCTGGGAAGAGAAAGAAAGGAAAGACAAAGGGATCTAGTGAGAGAAACATTGGTCGAAGTTTCTCTCCTTTTTTGGACTCTTAACTTTATATCTCCTTCATTCAATGAGATGGTTTCCTAGGTTTTGCTTCAATAAAACCCATTTTCAAGGCATTTTCTTGGCATCCAAGAGGAAGAGGAAGGGCAAGATATATATACATGTATAAAAAGATTTTTTAGCCTTTTTTTTTTTTTTTGCATTCTTTTGCTTTTTGGTTTTGTTTTTTTTTGGAATCTGGAAACTCCTTAGAAGGAGATGGTTTCTTGATGTTACTGTTAGTTTCAGTGTTAGAGATTAATATGATAGAGAGTTCATCCATGCGTAATTCTCACTATTGTTCCATGTCCATTATCTGCTTTCCCATTGTCTTAATGATTGAAGTGGAGGGTGGGATCTCACATCACTCTAGTTTCTTCTCTCTCTCTGGACTTTGTGAGAGAGACAGAGATTCCATTCAACCATTGCAGCAGCTATTGCAGGCGTGTCTCTGTGTGATTGTGGATCCGGTGTGCTTGGCCGCATCAGTTATATTTTTACTTCACTTTTTTTAATTTTTAATGTATCACCATCATGGATGTTGATAATCAATGAAATTAGTAGAGTCGTCTCAGTGAGAAGATGCATCAAGGGGGGGGGAGCGAGTATCTTTCTTAGGTCCTTCAATGGCCCAAAAAGAGCGCAAAAGAGATGCCTTTTTCTTCAATTATTTTTCCACATTAACTGCCATGGCAGTCAATAAAGCTTGATTTTGAAGAAATTAAAGATTACACTTAGCACTGTTTATGCATTGTCATTTCTGCTAAATAGGGTTTCCTTGTCATAGCTAGGGAAGTTAATGGACGCGAATCTCAATGTCCAGTATAATTCTCCAAATGACGATAATGTCCTGCATTCTTGAGCCGCATACCGGGGGAAGGACCACTTTGACTGCTTATCCTGTTCAGGGTTGTTCTTGTACTTTTCACGTGAACATCAGTGATAAAGGGAGGGGGTAAATGTAAATCTCCAAGGCATGTGAGTGGTAAATTAGCAAGTAGTTTGGGGGTAATTCTGTCTATGGAGATCATTTACAGCTGGGCTCCCCTCCCCTGTCGGCTGATACCTGATACCGTGGCTGTGCAGTGTGGTGTTTACATCATGGGTTCTGACCGCTACTCGTTATAAAATGGAAACCTTCGGGAATCATAAAGCTTCAAATTCTAAAATAAGGAAGCACACAATTAAGAATTTTAAACTTTTTGGCGTGTAATACAGATCGGAAATTACATGATTTTTCCATTATAGTACCGAGTATAGCATGCTGATTTACGTAGCAACAGCAGGGCAGTAGTTGTTGCGTTGGAAATATAAAGTTGGCTTCATTGCTGGCTATGCCCCGATTCATCTACCCATGGGTTCGCAAATTCGTATTCTTCGCGGCTCACATTTCACGTAGCAAATGTCTCTCACCTTTCTTCGACCGACGCCGTTTTGGATGATGATAATTGAACTCAGTGCACGTGCTTAATTCACGCTAATGATCTTACTAATTAGGTTTAAACGGGACCTTATGCGTGCAATGTAATATTTGCTTACATCTCAGCATTATAATTTATAGTTTACTGGGTTATGACATCGCCTTGATCCTGAGTTTGCAACAAGAAATTAAAATGTTTTCACTGATTTGTGTAAACATTTTTGCGCCATCTACTATTCTTGTTACAATAATAACGAAGCACTGTTTTTATTTCTTGATATTGATTAGAAGAATTAATTAAAAATACCACATCAAATAAAATTATATTAGTGTTACAGTAAATAGAGGGGTGAAAATAACAACGTAAAAAAAAAAAGTGTGGTGGTGCGCCGGAATCCCAAATCGGAATACATCATGTTCACTGTCTTTTTAGTTTGAATTCATGGGTTGATAATTGATAGTTTGGCTATTAGAGGTGTCTTTATTTTTCTTTTACTTTCCATTTTCTCTTCTTTCCCTGGTCTTACTTGTTCATTAGGGTCAAACAAAAACTTTACTTTCCTCCTAATTTTTTCTTCTTTACACGCACTTTCTACGCAATCAAACAAGCATATCTTCCAAACAAATTAAGATTTCGATATTAATCATTGGAATTTAGCTTGGCGTGCCAATGGAGACATCAAGAACAAAAAGAAAACAAGGATAAGAGGGTCTCCTTCCTTATCTTAATTAATTAGTGGAGAGGTGATCTGGACATGATAGCTCCTGGAGAAAAAGGAACAAGGTCAGCCCGCAAATCCTCGCCCACTTTTATCTGGGTCATAAGAATCTTGATGGGTTTTTCATGCGTAACGTTGGTTTATTTTCTATTCCATATATTACTATCTTTGTTACTGTTGTTTTTATTCTTATTTTTATTATTATTTTATAATTAATATAGATATTTGAATTAACTTGTGTACATCTTAAATAATTCTATAAACTTGAAATTAATGATTTATTATTACTATTTTTCACTAATTCACTAGGGAATTTACTATCATACAAAAACATTACTGAGTATTTGGAGATTAAAAAATGTTTTACAAGTAAATGTTTAGTGTGCATATTTCTCCTCAAGTGTAGCAAATATAAATTAATTTCCCACACCTCTCTAACATGGTCAATCCAAGTCATCATTTATGATCTTCACTTGATTCTTGGAACAAAATTTACTTGACAGCTGTGGTAATAGTAGATCGAATTTTGTACTCGAACGTGGAAAATGTTAAGAATCAATCTCTCTGGGACACACAAAATCCCCATTTATGATTGCATATTGATTCCCTTAGCCACAATGCGAGACTTGCGAGCTCTCTCAGCAAACTTTCCACTTTATCCTTCTCTTGACCAGGTCCATATATATAATCCACAGTAGCCTCAATTAAATTTTCCAAGCCTTTTCTTTTCGGCGTAAAGTATATTTTAAAAATCACTACTATTTATTTCACCTTTTCTTTTCAAGTTTTGCTATTCAAAAATAGTATAGCATGGTTGGCCGTGGATCCATTGGCCTTTTTCAAGTGAAAGTAATCATATGTTTTCTCGATCATAGAATAACAAGGAAGAATCAGCCGCACTGTTTGTCCCAACGGTCCATGTTCTTTGGGAGTCTTTGATGAACAAAAATAAAATAAAATTGTGGATTGAGTTTATACTAAAGGAATGTGGATGTTCATAGAATTTTTTTATTTTTTTATTTTTTTATCTTCAGCATTTCAATCCAAGCTCTATAAAACCGTTGATCAAGCCAAAATTCAGTGTATTAAATGAATTTGAGGAAGCTGTTTTATACCATGCATCATCATCGACAAACTTTGTATGTCTGTCTTATAAAGATGTGCCAAAGATCGGCACTCAATCTGCTGAAGCATATTTTAAAATATCGCACATAAACTATAATTTCATGTATGTGTATTTTTTATTGTTTTGATAAGATATTTTTAAAAATCGATGTTTCTGTTATTTCTTTATAAAATGCGGTTGTTTGGTACTCAAAAGCAATTATTTTTTTCCAGCTGCAGATCATCATTCATCGGTGAAAGGGAGCACTGATTTCCATCCTAGTTATATATATCTTTATTGACTAGACGGAGATGAACCAAAAGAAAAGTTTTAGCGTTTGCAGCAGCGGTGTGACAGGTTAAATTTTTATTTTATAAATTATAGTTTTTTTATAATATAAATTCTTTTAAAATTATAATTAAAACAAAAGACAACCGCTATGCCTTGCCACATTACCAAGCAGACACATCCTCGTGTACTCACGTACCTCGCCACATTACCGAGCAGACACATCCCCATGCACTAAAAATATTTCAAGGCAACAACTGTGGGCGCGCTCCACTGTTAATTTCGGGGAGAAGCAGAGAAGAAGCTACAAAAAACGTTTCTTTGTGTGGGCTATCAAGAAAAGCTGAACTGATGGTGGGCCCATTCCCGATCCGTGACCCGCTGGTTTTTCAAAAGCCCCCGCAGCAAAAGCAGCGCTCCAGGTCCCTGTTCGGTCAACGGTCACATCATGGACACGCGAGGGTGAGTAGTCTGATCAAGCGGCCGGAAATAAATATTACACAAAGTGGAACTCTTCTATTGCATGGCGCTATTCGGAAACGCGATCCCAACTGCGTTATTGCGTTTGGTGGGTCCCAATTGGGGGTTGTTATTTTATGGGATGAGTGGCGTGGTCTTGGATTGGGATGGGTAGGAGGTGGAGGCTCGAGCAATTATTGAAGGGAGGGACCCCTCCCTCGAGTTCCTCAGCTCCGAGGACATGGGCATGGTATGCAGATATCACGCTCCAACAATGGAGTTTGTGGGACTTGGGATCTTGGACCACTTTCTCTGTGACTAATACATTGCATTTTCCTATCACTTACAGTTTGACCACCTTTAATTTTAAGTGCTATCATTTCGGAAAATCTTATCTTCCTTTTCCTCGGAGGTCCCTTCCCCCCAGCCACTTGATAATGATATTACCAAGGCCATGCCCTTTTTTTGGTGATTAGAAAGCGATTATTTTAGGATATAGACGGCATTTATTTATTACCACCGGAAAAAAAACTAAGAATTAAATGTGTCTGTAAATACATAATATTTTCACCGTAATAATGTGATTATTATTTTATCATTTTAACAAAAAAATAATTAGGAGTAATGTGGTTTTTTTTATATATAAGAGCCATTAGATGTTGTGATATTTATTGGGGACAATTCAGTGCTTTAGTATTTTAAATACATGGTATAATATTACTCTTAAGAACAAATTTTTTAAAAAGTTGACGGGGAATAATCCAATATTCTTATCTTTTAATGTATAGTGTAAGGATTATAATACCTTTACAAACAAAGTTTTTTAAAAGGCTAACATGAGTAATTCGGTCTTTTTATATTTAAAATCACAGTTTAAGGACTGTATTACCTTTAAAAACATATCTTGTCAGCTTGCATTTAGGGTATTTTATGTATTTTTAAATTGGTATTAGTTATTACCAAGTCTACCAGTAAGCAATTTAGTATTTTGATAAATATAAATATTATTTTTTAAAAATTTTTTTGATGTGTGTGGTGTCATCCCACATTTAAATGTAGCCCTCAAGGATAGTGTTGGAAGGGTTTCGTCATGATTTTTCTGTTGGTACACAACGGAGCAATGGTTGGGCTCTGATAGATTTTTCTCTCTCCCTTCTCCTTGCCAAAATATAAATGTGTCCTTTTATTTTTTATTTTTTATTTTATCCCTCGTTATTTGATTCTATTTATTTATTTTTTATATGAAACTTGGTCTCTATTTTTTTATATATATTTTTCTTTTCCTAATTGAACTTTTTTTTTAGTTTCATCACTCAACATTTGATTTCAAGTTATTTTTATGTCTAATTTGGTCCCCAATATTTTTATTTATATTTCTTTTATGTTTGGATCCTTTTTTGTATATTTTATTCAATTCCATCCCTTAATTTTGTTGTGCTATTTTTTAGGGTTTACCTTCTCTAGGGTTGGTCACATGTTGATTTTGGTTATTTTTCAAGTTATTTTTTTAAATTGATTTTTTTTCAACATTTGATTTATTAAAAATTAGTTTTTGTACTTCTTTTTTTCACTTTTATTTATATGGGGTTATACCAATGTCATGCCCAGGGTTGCAAGGTTAACCTTATTTTACCTATATATATATTTTTTGTAATTTTTTTTTCAATTTTCCCTTCAATATTAAATTGTTTGATAATTGAATTTCATAGTTTTTTTTATTCTGTTAATTCTTTTGTTGATTTGTTTATTGTTGTTGCTTTTTTTATTCGTATTATTTAAAATAGTTGAGCCATTAAATACAGTCGAGTCAACGATCTAACTTTCAGATTTTTTTTTTAACTTTTTTAGAAACACTTGCATCACCTTAGTATTCTTTTTTTTACGTTGAAAAAAATTGAGCCAACCTACGATGTAGAGCGGGCTCTATTTAGTTTGAAACTATGGTTCGTGACATGGAAAACCAAACACCCCAAAATGAAACATTATTTTCCAAAATATATGGTCTTAAAAAAGTTTTAGAAAATGTGGAATTCTAGCCAAACTTGTTATGTCCCAAAACTCAAAATATATAAATAACATGTTATTTAGTGTTTGGGGTAATGGTTAATTAATATGTTCAAGTACTTGGATTTCTTCTCTTTGTTCTTAGGAATTCCATGCTTGTAGTAAAAGTTTAAACATCTGAAAAACACAGTTCCAATCGATGAAACTTAAAGACCCATCGATGTTAAAGTTAGTATATATGATAAATGCAATAAATATCTTAAGGCAACAAATGACTTGAAAGAGTCTTAAATTCAAGGAACAAATATGTTTTTTTAAAAAAAGTTTTAAGTTGGTTAATACTCTAAAATCCATAAGATTTTATCTTGCAAGATAAAAAAAATTATAAACCCTTACTTGGATGGTTCAAGGGATATATATATATATATATCCCCTTGAACATTGTCGTTTTAATAGAAAGGAATGATTGAAAAGTCATCTACTTTAGACAACATTAACAAGACACAAAATAACCCTTATATATATTAATGAGGCAGTAAGTATGGCAGGTCTCTTAAGAGACCCTGTATACACTCATAAGTATAGAAAAATCATTACATTAACATGAATGATTATTATAAATAAAGAGGCATGACAATTTATCATGCATTCAATACTTCTATTTTAAGAGATTGTCTAGAATTAAGCACAAAGTCTTAGAGCATGGTAATGGTTGAATCGAAATGTTTTGAGTTTAGCATATTTGTTAGACTTGTGTTTTCTTAGGCCTGTCAGTTAGCCAGGCCCAAGTTTTTTGGATTTAGCATGTTTGACAAATCTAAATTAGCTAAACCCACGCTGCATTGGGCATGGCTGACCATTAACCCAAGCAAGGTTGTTAAAATTACGATTTAACTCGTAAAATCGTACGATTTTACGAGTCAATGTAGGCTTTACATGCTAAATCGTTTATAAAACTCGAAAATAAGTAAAATCAGATTAAATCGAGTAAAATCGGGTGAAATCGTGTAAAATCGCGTTTTTACCACCGATTTAACGATTTTACCTACAGGAAATAAATTACAATTGCTATTACAGGTGTCGACTAACTATTAGCGGTGTCGATTGACTATTAGCATTTGGTGCAGTGCAGTGTACGTGTAGCGCGAGAAACAACATGTACTTGTTCATTGTTACTGTTTCCTTGTCATTTTAAATTAATTTTTGCGTAAGCTAGACGACTCCTGTCATTTTTCATGTCTTTTCTACCTTGTTCTAGCATGTTAGGCAACTTACCCCTTCTAACATGTTGTTCGATGAATCTCTATCAAGTATCAACTCTAGATAATTTGGAGCAGCAGTTTAGTTAGATTAAATTGAGTGTAGATCTTGACAATAAAAGAGAGTTGTCTATTGTAATTTACTCTACTTCTTTGGAATATAACATTGCTTTATATTTGTTTTAGCGGTTTACTTGTTGTTTTTAAAAAAAATTAACTTTTTTAAAATTAATTTAATTTTGATATTTTTAGATTTTTTAATGTGTTGATATAAAAAATAAAATTTTAATATATATATATATATATTATTTTAAATGTTAAAATATTTGATAAAAATCTTATAAATTTGAATTGTTTATTTAGGTTCATACAAAATAAAGAAATCACGATGAATCTAGTTTTAGTTTACATAACACACCAGCAGATTGTTTGTTTTAAATTTGTTAATTATTAGTCAATGAAAAATTATTTAAATTATGTATGAATTTTTATTTGAATAATGTATTTTAAGGTGCTTGAACTATGTATGAATTTTTATTTAAAGCATGTATTTTAAGGTACTTGAACTATGTATGAATTTTTATTTGAAGCATGAATTTTTTTTAATATATTTTTAAATTCCTTACGATTTTATGATTTTACAATCCGAGTTTATTTTGTATTTTTCGTGTCGTGTTAAAATCACGATTTTAACAACCTTGAGCCCAAGTTATTTGGATCTCTCATGTTTGATAGACTCACGTTTTCTTGGGTTTGGTTGATTGTCAAATCCAAGTTTTTTAGGTTTAATATATTTGTAAGATGCACGCTACCTTGGTCTTGACTAACTGTCAAGTTTAAGGTTTTTTAGGTTTGTCATGTTTGTTAAATCCATGCTATCTTAGACTTGGCTTAATGCCAAGTTTAATTCTTTAAGTCTGATATGTTTGCAGACTTAGACTACTTTGAAATTGGCTGACTCTCAAACTCAAATTATATAGGTCCGATGTATTTACTAGATCTATTTTATTTGGTTAATATTTTTTCTATAAATAAAAATTTTACCCAAATATTTTGACTCAGACTTTATATAAATGATACCTTTGGAAATACTAGCTGAAGTTTTTAATTATAATTATTGATTCGACAACCAATGTCACTAGATAAATCCTAATAGAATCTACCCAATTTAATAATTTTTTCAAGTTATTTTACATAAATATAGACTAATTAAGTCTCTGAAAGCGACGAATCATTCTGCATTCGACACCATACTATTCCACGAGTTCAAAAGAAGTTAAACGGTAGATTTCTACAGGCGGAGCATTGGAGGAGTGATATTAGCTCAGCAAAACTAAACACTTAAACCAACATTAGACTCGCGTACATCCCATACCAAGCCTAAAAAATCCAACCCTGCAATGAGAAGAAGAGACCATGGGCTTTAAAGTTCTTTCTCTCTAATCGTATACTGGGCTTCAAGCCCACATTCACATTTGTCGCTCACTATATTCGTTTCTTCTCACACACAGCTGTGCTGAGAGACCACACCAAGACGCCTATGGCCACCGATATCCCTGTCATTTCCCTCGATTCCTCGTCACTGATTCAACCCGATTTCTCCATCTCTTCTCGTATTCTCTTCTCTCTCACTGAACCAGGTCAGTTCAAAAAAAAAAAAAAAACATTCATCATCTGGTTGTAAGATTTTATTGCAGTTTTTTTTTTTTTAAAAAAAAAAAATTGTGTATTCGTATAGTGAAATTTGAACTGATGTTCGATTAATATGCATCTAATCACTTGTTTCTGTATATTAATATAGAAATGTGAGGCAAAATGAAGCAGTATTAATCTTTATTTTATTAGTAATGAAAACCCTAGGGTTCTGGTCCCGATTTTCGTTATTTTTTTTGTCTGATTCTAGCTCAATAGCCAATAATAATAAATGTTAATTAGTGACTATTATCTGATCTAATTCGATGAATCAGGCTGTTGAGGTGAAATGAGTGATTCAATTGATTTATCCGGTGATGGAGGTGTTGTCAAGACAATCTTGAGGAAAGCGAAAGCTGATGCGCTTTGTCCTTCGGATGATCTTCCTCTTGTTGATGGTATGGTATGCTCTTGTTGCTAGTTAGTGATTTTAACTAACTTGTTTTTGGTTTGCCAAATAAAATATGAATTCTTGCTTTGAACAGTTCAATACGAGGGCACACTTGCTGAAACCGGTGAAGTTTTTGATACGACACGCATGGATAATACTGTGTTCTCATTTGAACTTGGGAAGGGCTCGGTGATTCAGGCATGGGAAATTGCAGTGAAAACCATGAAGGTCAAAACTTGCTTTCTCAATGCAAGATTTCTACTTCGTTTTAAGATTTTTATCTCTTGTAGAGTAACATGTATATTTTTGGTTTTACCAGGTTGGGGAGGTTGCAAAAATTACTTGCAAACCAGAATTTGCTTATGGCAGTGCAGGTTCTCCGCCAGACATCCCACCTGAGTATGTCAATGTAGATTCGTTTTTCAATTTATTGTTTAGAATTACTTATCGGATACCGTGACTTGTTTGAATTAGGAACATTTGTGCTCAAAATCAATGGCCTAGGAAAGATCTAATGGAGATGAAATAAATGTGATTGGAGTTTTTTTGTCTCCAAAAGCGTTTCCTAAATATGATTGGTATTTTTACTAGAATCACCTACTGCCACTGCCACCACCATTTTCACCCCAGCTCGTTGAGCATCCTCATTGGAATCCTTATTGGCCGCCACCATTATTTTCAACACGGGCTGCTTGAATATCCTCCTTGGCACCGCACCCTCTCATCAGCAACCTATTCAAAGTATTAATAAAATCTGCATGTGTGCACAATCAACGAGGTAGTCTTAGACTGGTGTTTAAACACTAACAGGAAGTCCATCCTTAATTTTCCCCCGTATAGACTCGGACCTCCCTTTTAGACGGCCTTTCAAATCTCCCACAAGATTTAAACCTTGGTGGATGGCAGTTGAACTGAATGTTTTCCTAAACAAGTAATCCAATTCTCCTTGTGGATAGTTCTGGGTGTAGTCTTTGATCTTCCATCTTGGATATCTGATTCTAGTTTTCTGAGAGATATTAACAAAGGATGTATACCTACCTATTCTTTTGATTTTATAATAAAAAAAATAACTCATTAATCATGCATATAACATTTGAGGTGACTGTTTCGATGAAACTAGTCATGCAATTTTGTGACAGAAACAAGATATGAATTTGTGGGTCCAACTACAGAGGTAGACTGTATGTTGGTCCAACTACCATTAGAGATAAGCAAGAACCTTGTGCAATTTTATTATAAACTTTGCAAATCAGTTACTTTGGTGGATCAAAGATCTAAATTATTTGAATTGAAAATGGAGCTTATATGTGGCTAAAATAATCCAATGTGCCAGTTTGTGCACGCTCTTGGTAATTGTCTTCGCACTATCATAAAAACGGAGGTTTGGATCTGCCTTGATTAAATATTTGTATACTTTAAACAGCGCAACTCTTATTTTTGAGGTGGAGTTAGTGGCCTGCAAGCCACGGAAGGGTTCCAGTGTGACCAGTGTTTCAGAAGAGAGGGCCAGGCTCGAGTAAGTTATACTCCTTGACATAAAAAAAATAGATCACTCTCTCAATTTTGGATTTTTTTTTTTTTGGAATTTTCCTCAGTGACAATAAAATGGCCTTAAGACATTCTTTAATGTTGAATCAGGGAGCTGAAGAAGCAGAGGGAGCTTGCTGCTGCAGCTAAAGAGGAAGAGAAGAAGAGGAGAGAAGAAGCTAAAGCCGCCGCAGCCGCCAGAATACAAGCCAAGCTGGAATCGAAGAAAGGTCAGGGGAAGGGGAAGGGGAAGGCAAAATAGGGCTATGCCGCTGTTAACTTAATGAAGAACGAGTGTTTCGATAAATGAGATGATACATTTGTTGTGTGCTTATTGACTTGACCATATGATGATATGAAGGACCTTTAAATTATGAGTTGTTAATACCTTAGCTTTTCAGTTATGGACTAGTCAAGATTTAGATGGTACGGGCCCTGGTAGTGCTCATGCCTCTGAGATAAAGTTCCAGTCCGCTCTCACCTGGGATGGTGAACTGGGTTATCCTTTTGGATTAAGCAAAGAGCTAGAGAGGCCGAGTCTGTTAGTGTCCCCTCGTTGCTCGGAACAGATGGTGAAAGTATTATGCCCGAGCTTTAAAAAGGAATCAATCTATTACTTAGACAGGCTTTAATCTGCATCCTTCGACCCTGAAGGAAGATTTTACCATATAGTATTTCTTAGATCCCACATTGCTCGGTTGGCACCGTTATACAATATAACTACCTTTCTGAGATGCTGAAATACTGTGATATAACTTGTATTTATGTCATTTGATTATACAGGAACCTCCGTTTTTATAATGTTAAATCAAGTGTTACAACAATTGCTAAGCCACCCTCAATTAGTCCTTCCATGTTCATCAATGAGCTTATAAATGCTGTGTATTTAGTATATAAATCTATCAAAACTATATGCCAGTGCTTGTAACTAAACCATGTATGAAGCATCCAATCCACCTTGTCCATTTTCATTCCACCCAGATCCTGCCCTAAATTTACAGACTGGGCATGTTCCCTGTTGCCGTAGCCATGGATCAATGCAATTCGCATGGAACTGCAAAATGAAGATATTTTCTGGCATGAGGTCTCAAAACTTGTACTGGTAAAACACAAAGCCATTGAAGATTACTGTTTTGCATATGCATAAAATTCATCTGTTTAATCAATAAAATTCAGGATTATTTCACCCAAAGAGGGAGATAATTAGAGTCAGGGGAAAGAAAGGGAAAAGGGGAACTGAAATAACTGCAACATAGCAGATGCAGAGAAATTGCTTCAACAAGTCACTACTTAGTATGGGCAAAATTTGAACCGAGTTTCTGACTGCCCAAGGAAGCAAGTCAGAGACCAAATGGCATAAAAGAATGCACAGCGGTCTATGTTTTTAGCACTTCTATGAGGGACCCTCTGTGGAGTTAATGAGACCAAGTGGTCAGTGCAGATCAATAAAATAAAAGGGTGCAGCAAAGTTAAACAACTACGAGAAGAGTCTGAACCTGATGTAAACATGGCAAGGTGCGGATCACTTCCCCCACACTAACTTGCTCCAAGCACACACTGCAAGTCAGCTCATCATCTGAAGACTTCATGCACCCAATAGCATTACCTGTATCTTGCTTCTTTAGCTACAGAGAAGAATAAAAGAATGGCTGATTAACTGCGCTGATGTGAGCCAAAATGAAATTGAAAAATAGAGAGCTGCTGTAAAAAGGCATCATTATGCCTGATGTACTATAAAGTGGTCAGCAGGTGCAGAAATACTTAAGCTGTCTCCAGTTGCAGATGCAGTATTATGTTACTGTGTTCAGTATGCACGCCCAGTTGCATATGTAGCATCATCTACTGTGTCCAGTAGGCACACCCCGTTGCATGTGTAGCATCATAGACTGTGTTTGGCATGCATACCTACTCCCACAGATAGAATTGTATGTGCCTGACATGGTTGCTCATGCAAAGATCCACAAAAGTTGATTGTTTGAAACTTAGGAGATGCCCATTTGACAAGAAACGATTATTTGAAGCCAGTTCTAGACCATTAAAGATGGTAAACTAATTATCTATCCCCCACACTTCTATACCACTAAGTAAGGAGCTTCACAGCACTGACTTTTACAGGGATACAGCCAGTGAATGTGCATTGATAGACCAGAACTAAAGCAGTTGAATTGTTAAATGACAAGGCAGCAGATTGCGAACCACATTTGCACGTCTCAATGTGTACAATATAAATTTTAATGAACCTGAAGTTCTGACATACCTAGACAAAAAAAAAAGAAGGAAAAAAAGTAATTGACATGAGACAAAGGCTTGTACCTCAGCCGAGACAGAAGAAGAGGCTTGTTGCATTGAGGAGCCACCACTGTCAACAAGAAACAGCTTGTTGTCAAGACATCAAAACACAAAAAAGCTCAGGATATGCAGAGAGAACAAAAATATGTATGATAAGCTATACATATGTTGCTGATTCAGACTGGTTTTGTTTCTTTTCTAAAAGAAAAACTACATTCTTCTAAAAATCATCTTATGTGTTTGATTATTTTTCACTTTGCTAAAACAGCTATCCAAGACCTGATGTCAGGGAATGTTGGAAGAGGTGGGCAAGTGAGGAGGCTCTACCTTCTCTGGATTTGGAGTGTTGTTCATTCATTCACACTGTTTTTTAAGATATTCAAGTTCTCGTAATTAACAAAGAAATCTGAAAAGGTCATGGGGAACTCCAAAAATTTTTTAACTAACTGCTCCAGCCCGACAATCAAACTGTTTATATGGAAACAAAATTGACACAATATGCAATCCCTAAATATGGCATGCTTGCAGACACCCACAACCAAAAGGCCAAATGCCGAAGCAACCTCCTATGTCTCTATAATGCCATTCATATATTTTTCGAGCAACATTCACATAAAAGCACTTCTAAAACACACAAGTCAAACAAAACATTAACACTTACTTTTGAGGACCAGTGACCTTGTACTTGTGAACTGGAAGGGCATTTATCTCTTCCTCGCTCATTGAAGTGCCACTGGGAACGTTATCACCATCCAGTGCTCTCAAAGTTTCATAATCTGCATGCAAACAACAACCCCTACATGAACAATCGTTTTCAGAAAACAAACGAAATTAACAAGGAAAGAACAAAAGTAAAATGAAAACCAAACAGCCTGTTTCATATTTCAAAAAAAATGACTCGTAACACATAATTGTCCCCTTCCATGCACAAAATACAACCACGAACACAAACCTAGGTCATCAAACTCTCGATCAAGAAGTGCAAGCTGAAGCCTGAGTCCTTGCAAACGCCCTCTGGTAGCAAGGGCTATGGATGGCGGCATATGCAACCGCAACTCAGTATGACCAAGAAGACCACTTGCCATCACAGCATGGGCTTGCGCCTGAGCTTGGAGTTGTTGACAAGTTGCATACATCCTCAAAGTTGTCGCCATAAAAAACACACCAAGCACTAGCCAAAGCTACATCTCAAAAAAAAAAAAAAATAACATAGTTAAGCACAAACAACTCTAAAACTCATCATTATCAGTAAAGAAAGACATGGAATTTACTAGATTCCGTATTCAGTAAAAAAAAAAAAAAAAGAGAAAAATACCAGGAAATTAGGCGACATTTGGTGCGAGTTCAAAATCATGAATAGCAAGAGAACTGCCACAACCAATATTAAATAAATAAAACAAAAGGCAGCAAGAAGAATTTGAAAGAAAAAACGATTAAACTCTAAGACGGATTTATTATTGTTGTTGTTATTATTATTATTATTGAAATTGAAGTTACCTGTAACAAGAAAAACAAGTGAATTGGAATTGACAGGCCGAGTTGCGTGAACACGCTGATTATTGTTATTAGAAAAAACCACAACAAATTATTATATAATCAACAAGAAACAAAAATAAAGAAAGGAGTGACATTAATAATAAGATTACCAGTGTACGTCGTTCAGGTACAAAACTAGGGAAGCCATTTTCGATATCAGATCGAGTTCCCCGGAAAACAAAACTCATTCTTCTTTTCGTTGCTTCTATCTTGATAATAATTATATTATCAATGTATTTCTTTTAATAGCAATAACAATAGCAACAGCACCAGCTTCTCCACTCAGCTTCGATTCCGTCAATCTGCAATTAGTTCGTGATTTAGGGTTTCAATTTTCAAACACCTAACTCAATCAATGAAATGAGATGTACTTACAGAGGATAATCATGATGGATATGATGCGATCTAAGGGGTTGGACAACGAATTTGTTGGTTGGTTTTAGGCCTTTCCTTTTGTTTTGTTGCCTAAAACCAACGCTTTCATTTCAACCTTGGTCGACTCCCCGAAAGCCAATACTCGGTTCCTTTCGTTTTGTGACCATTGCGTCCGTTATTATTTGTTAGTGATGATGGTCTAAGCGACGTCGGTTTTGTGCTTCTTATTCACCACACGAAAATGCTTCCCATGTTTTCTCTTTCTTGGGATCCTTGGGCTAGGCTGGGATGGATGAGTATTTTGTTACAAAAGTACGTTTTTTAAGATAAATCAACAATAATAAGCTCTTTCTCGACTTTTAAAACTAATAAATTCACTTCTATTGAATTGCATTGACTATTTTACCTCTTCTTATATTTTTTTAAAAAGTCACTGTTTCAGTGATATTCTATTTTCTTTAGATTTTCTTATGAAACGGTCTTATTTTTTTAATATATCTAATTCATCTCTCTTGTAAGGCATATTATAAATTCAAATGAAATTACTATTGTGAGAGAAGTAGATACGATTTCGTCTTTGTAATCCCGGTTTCAGGAATCAAGCTTGTGGACCATTACTATGCAGGGGTGCTCTAGACTTTTTTCTAAGAATTACTTCAATTAACGAGGATAAAAAAATATTGTTAGTTCATGGTAGTTAACCGTTGCAGTAATTAAATAATTTTGAGTTTCAAAATTATCATTTAATCATATTATAAATCCAACAATTGATACACGTGGCTAGTTGATGGTGATAAGATTAACATTTAAATTTAAAAAATTGACATTCGATTAATTATTACAACATTGAACTGCCACCAACCTTAATTTTTTTTCTTGTTCGTTAATTATCATGCGTGTGCGGACCAGAAGCCTGCGAGCCGGATTTCATGCTCAACTTTAAGGAGTGTCTGGATATTAGTAGTTATAATTTTTTATAATGTTTTATATTTGAAAATATATTAAGATAATTTTTTATTTTTTTTAAAAAAGAATATTAACATATTAAAAAATATATAAAAATCTAAAACCTCATAAAACTTCGGTGCAACAGCTACCCCCAAACAAACTTGAAGGGGGAGGCATATTTGAACTTACCTATCTTTAGAGAGGGATAGATAGGAACTGAATTTGCCTGCAACAGTGACGCGCACACATGTCACACACGTCAGTGTCTGTACGGGTATTTTTTTTTAACTAGTGTTTGTTTTTATGTTTAAATTTATTTTTTAAATTATTTTTTATCTAAAAAATATTAAATTAATTTCTTGGATGTTTTTAAATGATTTTAATATGAAAAAAAAATATTTTAATGTATTTTTAATTAAAAATACTTTTATAAAACATTATTAATTATAATACTAAACACCCATAACTGCATGGACGGTACGGGCCTTTGGAAGGCTTTTTGCCAAGCTGTCACTAGCTATGTCCAATCCCACATAATCTTAATACCTAACTTACTCCCTTCAGCTATGCTTTTTATCTGCTAACCTCCCTGATTTAGATTTCTCCAATCAGATCAAAATGGATTTGGTTTCTAATTTGTTGCATATAAAACTACAAAGATAAGATTCGGAAGGGACAGTCATGTAAATATTTCATTTTTTCCGAAGGAGATTTTTCTACAGTCCGATTGAAAAATGTTGAATGACTACACATATACAAGTGGAGCACATATGGCGGCTGACACTGGCAGCCTACCTCTCAGAAAGTTCAGAAATCCGTGTCCAGAAAAACTAATAGCCTGTTTATTTTAAAAAAATATATAATTTTTTATGTTTTCAAATTTTTATTTTATTTTTTCAAATCATTTTAATATAAAAAATAATTTTTAAAAACTAAAAGAATATATTATTTAAATATATTGTAAAAAACACTCAATACCGTATTTTTACTCTACACCAGGAACCGGAAGTCAGGAACCACAGACGAGGCTCAAAACATCTATATGATTACAAGCAGTGTATTTGCATCAAAAGACAGGAGAGTACCTTAACAGGAGAACCGCTGGCTGGACAGAGACACGGGGATTGATGACATTTCACAATCGAATGGCTCTCCAGAACAGCCGATAGGGCATCTTTTGTACACTATTGCTAGTTGTAAAGTGCAGAACAGAGCAAAATGTGTTGGCACCCACAAGCCAACTGCCCCCAGTATTAAACCAAATTAATCACATTTCATTAGTTATTTATTATTATTATTATTATAGTAGCAATTGATTTTTAAAATATTATTTTTATTTTTAAAATTTATATATGACATCATATATCAAAATTATACGAAAATAAAAAAATAAAAAAATTATTTTTTTTAAAAAATCATTTTTAAAATATGAAGACAAAGTCACTCGGTAACCTGACACAAACCTAACCACATTCAACAGAGATTCAGAGAATAACAAATATGAAAGCAATGGAAGCGAGTTGAATAATGTCATGTACGATACAAAAATATATTACTGAGCATTGCATTTGATGCTCCCAAATCCCAAATTTTCTTCACCCACAGACACTGTCCGGTCAATGGCCACGTGTAAGCATCGTGGTGAACCATGGAGTGGACACGGACTCATTAATTGATCACAAAATCCAATCCCCACACTCCGCAACGCCCCCAAAAACCATGGAACTTTATAGATTCTCTACTCTTTAAAATAGGGTGGCACCCCATCCATCGAAGCCGGGTAATAATGGCCTTCTCCCTTTTTTCTACTGAGAATATAGACTCGATTAGCCCCACGTGTGAGCTGACCCGGCGCAGAGTCGTCATGCTCAATTCTTGACGTCCAAGCCGAGCCGTTGACCAGCAAGATCACACCTTAACTCCGCAAATCCAATCCTCGAATTTTCAAGATCATACTCCATCCAAACATTTTGTTGTTGGTGATGACCAATCAAGAACGATGAAATTCCCAACTCGTCAGAGTTTCCGAAAGTAAAGCACCACACTGAATCCTTCCCTCTAACTTCACCCGGGACCCGATACAACAGTCTTTGACCCGATACACTCATCTCGGCTCCCCGAAACATTAACTTAACAACCGGTAGATTTGGAAGGGTAGAGCTAATTGAGTCAATCAAATAACAGAGATCCATTGCTCCTTGAAACACGTAGTGAGGTTCGTTTAAAACTCTTAGAACCCCTGCAGTTTGTAATAGAAATTCTTCTCTCAAGGCACTATAAACCGGACCCAATAAAAACGTGAACTGGGTACCCGAGTCGACCATGGTTTGCCCTGCTCCGGTATGGTCCGGTACAAACACCGATTTGGGCAAAGACAAAACCTTGTTATTTACCTTTATTCCCTCAAGCTGTACCGAGTAAGCGACCCGATCAAAGTAGGGTAAAGGGGTCGACATTTGAACCAAAGGAGTGTAATTTAAGGGCTTAAGCCACGAGTATCTGGCCTCCCCGAGAAGCAAAAAACCGGTCGAGTCAAGACCCGATATGCAATACGAGAATTTTCCAAATCCCATTTGGTTCACAAATGATAATGACCCACGGTTCATGCCCATTAACCCGGTTGTCTTTGCATCTTCCTCTGAATTGGAGCTAGAGCCCGAGTCCATGCACCCGAAAACAGTAGCGGGCCGCGTCAACGATCCGAACCGGAAAGTTTCAAATGCAAGGTGGCCTTCAACGGAAGAGGCATCAGCGTAGGAGATGATGAAGTGGCAGAGCTTGGCTGGGTCACAAGTAACGGGCAGGGTAAGGTCACTGGTTCGTGTCTTGCAGGTTTGTGAAGAACAAGGTATTTTAGTGTATGTTTTGGAGGCAAGAGGATTAAAAATGGATGTAAAGTTTGGTTCTTTTTTGCAACGGAGCCAAGAAAGCTCACTGCCTGTGTCAAGAACCATTGTAATGTTTTGTGGGGGCGTGCCAATGGTGAGAGAGGCAGTGAGGGTAACATTGTGATGAAATAAGAGCTTGCCTGTGGTTTTTGAAGAACTATTGGAGAAGAGTCTTCGTGCTGAGATATGATGGTTGTTCTGGGTTCTTAGAGGTAATATTATTGGTGATTGATTTGAAGAGAAACATTGTTTGGATCGCAAGAAAATGAAGGAAATAAATAGCTGGACAAGAAGCCGAAGAAAAACCATGATGTTTTGTTTAATAAATTCTGTTTATCCTGGCTTGGGGCTTCAATCGCTTTCAGTGGCTTATAATTGAAAACTTGAAAGATCAATGAACTAATTGATGAAGGCGAGGGAGGGAGATGCGGTTATTCTTGTGGAGTTTCCTTTAATTGTGTTGCTTAAATACTAAGCTTGGAAAAATGCATTAATTGTAAGGGAATACGTGTTGTTATTTTGGAGACTGGGATTTTCGTCGTGTGGACAATCACAAAACAAAAGGCCTTTTCTCGGGGATGATGTGAATGACAAATTCGAGTCCATCACAGTTGTTCATGATACTGCTGTTACAGGTTTAATTTATGGTCGAAATTTTCCAGCTTTTATGCGGCAGACTAGCTTCTTCTCGAATCCAGTCCTCCTTTTTTTATCTACTCGTTTTTATCTAATAATCAAGTGTTTTTTATATATATATTTCTTCACACTCTCTCTTGTCACGAGAGACAAACAAAATACAATTAGACACATATTATTACATGAACCAATCTTAACTTTTATTAATCTCAACCATAACAAAACACACATAAATTTATATGTGCTAGGCACAAAACTTACATACTACATACAAAACTAACATATTATACATCCATGTTAATATTCCCTATACACAGCTAAGACTTCATAACTTATTTAGAAAAAAGCATATGAAAAATAATAAAGCATAAACTATAATCTCTATATTTTATGGACTTAGTGGATGGTTTTATCTCATAATCTTATGATCTTATTATTTGAAGAGGTAATCTCAATCATATTTTCATGTTTAGTAATTATACCCTTTTTATCTAGGCACTTATTTTTTCCATAAAGTTATGATCGTAATTGATGTAATAACCCACTGTATTGTTGTATAAATGTCATTCTATATTATTGAATTTTCTATGTTTGTTGCATGTCTTGAATTGTCTATCATCTAAATCCAAACTCATATTAGTCCACTGCTCATATAGATCAATACTGTTGCATGTCTTGAATTGTATAAATGTCGAATTTAATATTATTTCACAAGCTAGCACTATTTATTATGTATTTCCAGTAATATTTTTCATCAACATATTCATGTTGGATTTTGATTTTATTACATGCACCCTTACAGGTAGGATAAGGATAATTTTCCAAAATGAAATTGACAAATTTCATCTGCTAAGTTTATCCACGGCACACATGATAATAGTTATAAGATAATGATGGTTATTGAATCAACCATGTTGAAGTGGGGATTAGTACATGTTTGGTCGGGAGATGACATATAGATCTTAGGTTAGGTGCTTAATCAATTGTTTTTAATAAAATCATAATTTAAAATTCGAATGTTACTTTTCTCCTTCCATTGTCGTAGTTAACTAATAATTTCTTTGTGGTTTCTGAATTTGGCACGAAAAGCAACTGTTATATGTGATGGGCAATGCACTGCGGCTTGCATTTTGGCAAATTCCACTCCCCTTTCTTTGCATTCTGATAGGTAGCAATTGCTTAATGTTGCCCCAAGTCAATTTAGATACTAAAAAATTAGTTAATCAAGGCTTGAATTTGTTGATGACGAAACAAAAACTGTCTTGTTCTAAAGTGATTGCTACATTGAAACTATATAAAAGAGTTTGGTAATTAAAACATCTCCTTTGAGAACTGTGAGCACTTACAATTTTTGTCTTTATGAGAAATCTGTTGTTTTTTTCAGTTCAAAGACTGTATCTCCAACTGCTTTCATGGTGCAGGGAGACAGTATTACAATGGCCAACGAGCCCTTTCAAAAAGGGTTATCTCTGGAAGGTGCAGTGGGGGACAAAAAGTGGATTGTTTTATCAAAACCAGGAGAGCCCAAGAACCGGTAGCCATCAAAACCCTTCGGTTGGACATGAGAAGCTCTTATTTAATCTTGACTCTCGAACAATAATAGACAAGCCAAATTGATTTATGTGTAAAATATTCGTGATTGTAACCCAGAATTAAACAAAGGTTTGAAATTTGAAACTTTCGGCAAAGATTCGTAATCGAGACTTTGGTCTTTGAGCAGGAACTAGCTCGCCAACTCTTCCAATCAATAAGCTGTAACAGGGAGAAAATTTTTAACTTTAGGTTTGTCTCGATTGCTGATTGACGGAAACAAGTCAATTATAACATATTGACAAGAGTTTTGATTTCTTATTGTAATTTCACATCTCAAGAATGTCGTGACGTAACTAAACAAATGTTGTTTTTTTATATTATTATTATTATTGTATTTGGCAATCATTCTACATTGCATATTATGAAGTTAAAATATTGAATTAATTATATGCTGAGGTAAAAAAAAGCAAGGATCAAAATTCTAAAATACAAGGACCACGCGGGATGAAACTCAAAATAGTCAATTAGTTCATCAAGCTCTAAGTATAGATTTATAATTTATATTATTAATTAATTTAAATTATAAAAAAGAGTAAAAATATTGAGATTTGAATTCATCCCCATTTAAACAACAAAATTTTAATACCATATTAAAAAAATTACAATTCAATAACTTAAAATATATATTAAATAAATAAAATTATAAAATATAATTTATATTATTATTCTACATAAATAATTCCTAAATGAATTGGCGGCCACCAAAATTCACTGTGCCGCTGCTTCATCGTCCATTAGCTTTCTATCGTGAGACAAGCCAAGTCACAACTGTACTAAAGAATCACGAATCTAGCTAGCTAGCTAGCGATGACACCTCAAGTAACCAGACGAACCTCTCGCTATCAATCGCAAATCGAATAGTTATTGCATCGTTGGCTTTTACACAATCATGCAACACATTTTCTAGAATAAAGACAGAATACTTTTGACGGTAAAGCGCCATATTTACACTTCCCTGGAAAATTGCAGGGGTTACGAAGTTCATCTTATGTCCACTAGTGAGTTGAAAATTGCCTCTCCTTCCAATCCATTGTCTGGTTACCGACTCACTTTCCAAAATACTTTCAATTACTGTTCGATAGCTGGATTGATATTGAGACCGGCAAGACACTCAATGCCAAGAGAACAGCTCCGGTTCATCTCATCTTGAACCATTGAGTTGAAAACTTAAACAACAACAATCTTGGAGTGGATAGGCGCCGATATTAAAAACAAAACTTGAACTTTGCTAGAATCGACCTTCGGGTTGCTAGTTACATATTTTAAACAATTAGACCTCCGAGCTATTTGCTTTTCAGTTCGGTATGTGTGGTCGATAGTCTATATCCTTCTTTTATAATTGCTTCTAAACATAAACATACCTAACAAAACTGGGACTACTTGTCTCGCTGAAGTTTATTTACACAAATTGTTTTTAAACATATTAATGGCTAATGGAAAAGTCAAACAGAAGGAAACAAAAGAATTTGGTGCGCTTTCATCATCAAAAGTCATGACCTAGGAAGAAGGTCAGTCGTCGATGCATGCAAAGTGTGATGTGAACTTTGTTCTTAGCTAGGAAACCTAACGCGTTTTTAAATGTAGAAACAAGACCCCACTTCATTGGATTTGTGGATGCTGATTCCAGCAGTAGCGTTTGATTGTTTCTGGGGGAGGCATGCTTATTTCTCCATACATTAATACTTACGAATTCCATGCATGATTGCTCTAATCTTACAAAGACTAATCCAGATCTTTCCCAGCTACTTGATACTATGTTGATTAATATTGACCTTGGTGAGGCATCTGTCGGTCCATCTTTCATTTCAGTTTCTTTATTGCAATTCTTGTTCTTGGAATTTATACATAAATCTTGTCACGACTGTGGTGAAAAGTTCACTTTTTTATTTCTGGAAGTCTTCTTGTCCCTTTTCATGCTTGATATTTAAAAGGAAAATAAACTTGAAACTAAAATAACACTGCGACTTTTTGTAAATCTATGCAAGTAATTGTATATAATAATTTTTTGCTTGCACAAGTAATTTGTAATTTTACTATTCAAGATCTAATTCTGCAAATAGGACAACTCTAATGTCATCAGTATGGCTACTGCCGAGCATAAAGTGTAATGGAAAACCTGTAAAAGCTTGAAACTCTTGACCATTACACTCCAAAGAAGCCTCCTACTAGTTGTCCCTATAAAAGTAACAAATACTGCCGCAATAACAACGCAGCGGCTCAGGGGGTATCCTAGTACTTTCACTGCACTCTCCTTTGGATTTTATCAGGACTTGGAGAAGCACAAGGCGCGTCAACTTTCTTCTTCTGGACAAATATACCCTGGAACGAAGCATTAACAAGAATCCCACATCGGAAACAAACGCAGGAGTAAATGACATAATAAAGTGGCGGAGAAGATAACTGTGCACGACCTTACTTGAACAGGATCTGTTCTATAGGATCGTACATCTGTATCCTTTAACACAAAGGAGACAGGAACCTGAGTCTGGCTGATGATTTATGACCGTATGATCATAGCGTGAGTAATAGCTCGATAATTCTTCTGATTATCATGGCTGTAGAGGATCGTTCCCGGTCATGTTCTTGCTGCGGATGGTCATGCGGTTGCCTGACAGGCTAAAATGTAACCTTTTGCTTTAAATCAAATCATTATTTAGTCCAGCTCCTTGTTCTATATATATATATATATATATATATATATAATATCACTAATTTTAAAATGAAGTGTTTTGAAAAATAATATTATTTTAATATATTTCTATAAAAAATATCAGCAGTACAATTCTGCAATTAAATTTACGTGGACGGGCAAAGCCTTGAATAATAACCTTTTGCATTAAAAAAAACAACGAAGAGACGGGACCAACTCTTGTTAGGAATTAAAATGGAAGGCATTTCCCCTGAGAGAGGAAGCCATTTAATACTTGTTTTACGTTTAAATTGCTTGAAGTATCTGTACAAGCTGGATAGAAATCTTTGTTAAGAAACAATATAAAATTATTATTGGATTAATATAAAAATAATATAAAGTCTTTGTTAAAATTATTGTGCTGAGTTGATTTTTTAGGCATGATATCATAGTTAATTGTATCATTGCAATATAACCTCCCAGAGAAACACATCTTCTTTAGTTTATAGCTCAGAGCAGCCAACCACGACCATGAATCTCAATGCAGTCGACCTCAATCCAACACCACATAATTCTCACCATTATTTTTCTTTGAAGCAGCTTACCCATAAAAATTACTTATTTTAAAAGGCCCATTGAAACCAACTCTCAATCCGGACCACACTTCATGGGTGTATCTTGACTGCCCTGGAATTAATCATATCTTTTTTCATTTCAAGTTAAGAGTCATTTTGTTTTTATATTTTAAATGTATTTTTGAAAAAAAAAATAAAAAAATTTATATTTTTATTTTAAATTTATATTTTTTTTATATTTTCATATTATTTTGATGTGCTAATATCAAAAATAATTTTTTAAAAATAAAAAAATATTATTTTAATATATTTTTAAATCAAAAATATGTTAAACTAGTACTAGTCCCATTTTGAAAGTGTGAAAGCATCTTGCTTGATCTCAATTTCACGTGTTGGTCAATAGGCCCAAAATCGATCTGCCGGCTAGACGGCAAGTAGATTGTTATATGTGCGTGTGTAACACATCCTGAATGTTAGTAATGTCGAGTAGGGTTTCAAACAAGAGGTAAAAACACATCCACGTTGATTTGAACAAGGAGGCTGATGTGGTGCTCGTGGGTTTTTTATTGAACGGTCCAAATTCAGACAGTACAGAATCATATGCCTAGAGCCAGGCAATCTTAGAAATCAATCGCGTGAGAGTAAAATATTTCAATATTGTATTGCATTTTCGATATGGCGAGAATTGCTTAAATATATTTGTGTCGCCTAGAAAAGATTCTGGCACAGTTTTTACTTTCCATGAGGATCACTGATCCCAATTGAACGCAAACTGGGGATCGAATAAAATCTTGTTCCACATGCCTCGCACACTGCAAATCAGAAGCATGCGTGAGGAGTTGGCAACTCAGAATTCTGATATATTGCAAATTCTCGAACTGCAAAATTGATGTGGAATAATTTTCTTTATTCATGCTCTTGTCATCATTCCTTTCCAAGGTAAGGTCCTCGCCGAATCTTGGCACTTCCAGGGCATGATTTTAAGCTTAAATTACCGCATTCTAGTCACCGTTTTGTCCCCAAAAGGCATGCACTCCGTATGCAACTTGGTCTGCCAGCTTAGGAGGCCCTGAGTTTTGTTGGAATCACAACGGTAGAGGGTCCCAATATATATATGCATGGACCAAATCTCACTTCAGAATTTTCTGTATTAATGACAATACAATATGATTCCTGATTGCTACCCTCCATAATTCAACACATTTTATTTCTTTTTTATTGGAATTCTTGCAGAGCAAGAGAGCCAATAACTCGAATAGGCTCAACTTTGCCAGCACATGTTAATTTCGAATAAATAAAATAAAATTGATTCGCTATGTCCGTTCCGTTCTATTATTAAACCCCACTTGTCAATATGCGTGACAAGGTTTTGTTGAAGAGCTCAATTAACTTTTGTGTCCGAGATTTTATTAAGATATTTTTAAAATAATTTTATAAAAAATATATATTGAAAAATTTAACTTTTTTTATTTTAACTTATCAAAATTATCAGAGAACACTAAAAAAATTATTAATTCTATAAAAAAACCTAAAAATTTATTAATTTAATATTTTTTTTCAAGTTCAAAATACTTTAAAAAAATATTTAAAAGCATTTACAAACACACTCAAAGTAAAATATAATGGCGGTTGCATTTCAAAATAAAAAATTCCTTTCAAGTCATTTACAAACCCAACAATATGTATATATATATATATATATATTCAAATAAAAAATATCTTAAGAAAGTAACCATTACCATTATATATCAATGTGTAAAAACTAATTCTCTTTTTGAATGCTTTTCAAAAATTCTTTTGAATTAAAAAAATATTAAATTAATTTTTTTAATATTTATTAAAATATTAATGTATTGATGTTAAATATATATATATATATATTAAAAAAATACATTAAAAGCAAGTTGCCACACGTAACTCCCTTCAAGTTTAGACAAGACACGGTCTAGGGTTACTCCTATGTTCCAGAAAGTGTGAGAAATAGGCCTGCAACCAGAACTCCAAGAAGATCCAACATAAGTGCTGTGCGTGCAAGTGAAAACATACAGAAGCAAAACGCCCAAACCAAAGCAGCTCTTGCAACGTGCTTCAAACTTTAGAGGTGCTAGAATTTATAGATTTCTTAGAAAAAGAATGACAGATGGAAAACAACTGCTGGTCTGCTGCTAACTTACAAATACCAAATAATGGAACGTTAAAGAAGAAACAAAAAAAATAAAAATTGCAAGGCCTGTAGTAGTTCACTGCATGAAAACTAGTTAAAAGGCACTTTCGTATAATGAGGCCTGTACCTTCTTGCTCCCAATATGTTCTTCTCCAGATGCCAAGCTCCAGAGCATCTTTCAGGTACCTTGCTCCCACTGATTCTTCGAGATTCTTTCATTGAGACAGTATCGTTACACAATTCATAAAACCTCTCTACTTTTTTTATATTATGAACTGAAACTCACAATTGGGTGTCATTCTCAAATCTCCGTATATACAATTCAGTAACAAGAACCTTCGAAGCAAAAACCATTTGATCATCTCTTGTTAATGAATTCTCACCGTCTCCTTCCAGTATTAATCTCAGCGCCCCAACCCCTTCTCCTCATCGAAGAGGAACTGCTTAAAACAGGAGAAGGCCTATTCCTCCCGGTGACTCTGGAGTTTGAACTCGAACCCCGTCCCACGCCAAAACAAGCAAACCAATGCCTCAAAACTCTCCCAAAACCAAACCCTCTATTACCACCGTCTCTACCACCATTAACCCCACCACCATTCATAAAACCTCTCTACTTTTTTTATATTATGAACTGAAACTCACAATTGGGTGTCATTCTCAAATCTCCGTATATACAATTCAGTAACAAGAACCTTCGAAGCAAAAACCATTTGATCATCTCTTATTAATGAATTCTCACCGTCTCCTTCCAGTATTAATCTCAGCGCCCCAACCCCTTCTCCTCATCGAAGAGGAACTGCTTAAAACAGGAGAAGGCCTATTCCTCCCGGTGACTCTGGAGTTTGAACTCGAACCCCGTCCCACGCCAAAACAAGCAAACCAATGCCTCAAAACTCTCCCAAAACCAAACCCTCTATTACCACCGTCTCTACCACCATTAACCCCACCACCATTCTCCCTCCTTCCACCCCCTCTAGACCCCCAAGATATCCTCCTCGGCAATCCACCATTGTTAAACGCACCATCCATCTCTGTATATACCACGGGCAACTCTCTTTCTCCCCTCCTCGCCCCTGCAAACCTCCCCACCGCATACCCTCCTCCAGGTAACCTCCATATCGTCAGCCCAACTGCCTCCTCCTCGTTATTTCCCTGTATATTCCCTGCTTCAGGTAACGGACTCCCAACCCCATCCTCACCGTCTTCATCACCAGAAGGCAATTCATGTCGACAAACCGGACAAGAATTACGAATAGATAACCAAGGAAGTATACAATCAGTATGATAGATATGTTTACAAGGCATCTCTCGTGCTTCGGATTCTAATTCAAAAGCCTCCTTGCAAACAGCACAATGCGATTCGGTAAAAATATGAGATTCGTTAATAATTACCGTAGGCATCGATTCAATCGCCGACTTTGACGCCGGTGGGTGCTGATTCTCATAGCGGCCAAACCCTCCATTCATTTCAATCTGTGTTAACTGATCTAACAATCTCTCAAACCCTGATCCCAATAAAAATTCCGACATGCTCGGCGGCAACGGCCTCAACCCGGACCCACCACCGTCGTCATAATAAAGCTCAAACCCTCCACCACCGCGGCCACCGTCATCTCCCACTACGTCCTCCGCCGCCCCTCCAGGCCCACCACGAAGCACGATCACTGGATTGATCGGGGACCGGTCTCCGCTCCCGGCGGCTCCACCGCGACGGTGCCGGCGATGGGGGTTTGAGCGGTTACCGATCATGAACATCGTTCCAGCAGCGGGAGAAAGTCTGCGGTGCCTTTCACGTGATGCTTCTGTTTGAATCATGTGCGGAGGGTTTTCGATTTCTTCAATGAACCCGGATTCACATTCTGGGCAAGTTACCGAGTCTTGTCTCCAAACCTGAACGAAACGGTTGCATCTATAGCACCAGTACGACGGCGTGGTTGGAGATGACATCAAATTAAAGAAAACCAAAATTTATTTTGCGTCAGATCTGTAGAAAGATTGGAGCTTTTTGGTGTTTGGTAGGAGAGAAAATGAAAGGGGAAATTTTGGGTTTTTATTCTAAAGGGAAAAAATGGAAGGGGTTGGGATTAAATGAGTGGAGAGGGGTAATTTAACGGCTTAAACACGTAAACGGTGTTCGGGCCGTAAGAACGCGAAACGTGGTTTGTGATGATTGGTGACAGATAAGCGGACGTTATAGTGGGATTTCCATGTTTTTTATTATTGTTGTTGTTGTATAAAAGGAAGGTAGATTTTTACAAAAAGATTCTTTTAAGAATTTTCTGGGTAAGAGGTGAATTTTGATGCTTTTATGGTGCGGTGTCATTTCTAGGTTTTTTAAAAATATCTTTTTAGTATGACGATATTTTAAAAACAAATATTTTTAATACAGTTATATAAAATTATAAAAAAATAAAAAATATCAATCTAATATTTTTTAAATCAAATATATTTTTAAAATGCATATGCTATTCTTTCTATTCATTTAGAGTTTAAAGTCAAATATAAAAGAGAATCAAATGCTATGAAATTCTTTTTTTCAGAAAAAAACATTCTTGGGTGTGAATAGCTTCATAAATTCCACCGAATCGAAACAAACATAACTTTTTCTTTTTTGAGGAAAAATAATTATATTTACCAAAACCACAACGCTGTTTCTTACTACAAAACAGATGCTGGCTTTGTCCTTGCTAGAAAAGTCAAAAGAATTGCAGGATCACGAAGAATCCCAGGATGATTGTGAGAGGAAAATTAAGTTTTTAAGATGTCATTTTCAGGAGCAGGCATGGAAAAAAAAATCTTTCTAATATCAGCTTTTACCCACAGCCAGTTAGAGAGATCGTAGCTTGTTCAACGTACACCTTTTCAAACGCATACATTATCAAGTTGGACTGCCATCTTTTATTTATTTATTTTTTAAAAAAATAATATAAATATTTAAATAAACTTACGTGTATCTCAATTAATTTTATAAATTCTAAAATTAACAATCATTTAATTTTTCAGTGATTCTGAGATTTATAAAACTTAAACTAATAATATTTAAAAAACAAATTCAAGATCTGATCAATTAAATTTTATTTTTTAAAAATTTTATTTTTTTTATTAGTTTGTGTCATCGATGAGCAACTTCTACATTTAAATTAACAATAATTTCTTGTTGCCCGGAACAACAAGAATTTCTCCAATCTAGTATAAAAAACGTTAAGAATATAATTGTTTAGAAAATAATTAAAGGTGTTATCTCTTTTATTCTTTAATTTTTCTTTTTTCATTGTACGTAGAGTTTTCTTGATTTCTAATCATAATAATTAATGATAGTATTGTTACTTGCTGCTTGTTAGATTATAAAAACTCCGATTATCTTTAACTGTCACGAGAAGTTGGAAATTGTTCCTGTGTTGATGATAAGTGATTTTACATGAATAATTATAAATTAGGAAGCTAAATTTTTTAACGATCAACATGACAGTAGATGCAGTAGGGTTTTTAGAAGGAAGAAAAAACAGTCATTGTTAATCTCTATTTAGTTAAGGAAAAATATTTTTTTTATGGTGATTTTTTCATTCTAGTTTATAAAATCAAATATCAAGAATGTTAATTTTATGTCTTCTAGTTTGTCCAGGATTTTTATCTCTTTTTCTTTATTTTAGGGTTAGGGTTCTTGTGTTTTATATTCAACAATAAAACTATGAATTAGAGTTGTTGTGTTCCATCATATTTCGCCCATTAATTTATTTTCTCTTGTTATTATCTTGTTGTTTTTGCTTTTGTGGAGAGTTTTTGAGGCATACCAGATGACTTTAACAATTGAGAAATAATAAGGGTGTTAGCAGAAATAAATTCCCAAAGTACAATATAATATATGAGAAGAAAAAAGATGCAATAATAACTAGAGGACGATGAACACCCCACCTTGGCCGACTCAACGGGCTCCACATACAACAAGTCAGGATTTTAGTTATAATCTCAAAATGTATTGTTATTGATATTGAGATTTGAAGCACTGGGCTAATAACAAGTGCAACAAGCTCGAGAGCTGATGGGGCAAGAATCTATTGATAGAAAAACATGTGGATATAATTGATCCCAAAAAAATTAATTTGAAAGAAAATTTTAAATTTAAATGAAAAATAAATTTAATTTAATATTAAATAAGTACTAGGAGTGTTTTGCCACATATGTTCGCTAACATCCAGCCAGAACCTGTATTCATTCAATGTTAATTATTTATTATCTAAACCCATTATTCTCTCCACCAAAAGAATACAAATATCAGTACCAACTAAATGTTTGGAAATTTGTTTGATAGTGTAATAATTAATATTTAATTAATAAAAAAATATAAAAAAATTGGAATGTAGATATTTTTTCAAAAAAAGGTAAAAAATTAAAAATTAAAAAAATTAAATTAATTTTTTTACTGGTCATTCAAGTTATTTTTTATATATCAAATCAACTAGATGAGTTAATTTTAATTTTAAATTTATGCTAGATAAAAATAATATATTATTTGAGAGTTATTTTTTAAACATTAATTTTAAAATAAAAGGAAATCATTAGCACGATATTAAACCTACTTCAAGATTTTATAAAACAATGGTATTGTACTGGAGCTGTTTTATTTATTTGATTTAATGAAATTTTTTTATTATTAATTAGATTTACTGATGATTTTATAAGATTTACTGCAAAATAAATAACTTCATATCCTTCGCCACCAATTCATAATTAAAGTTCTGTTAAAATGTTTAAGAAAATCTATTTTCAGGAAAAAAAATTTCATATCGAGATATGATATTTTTATTTTTTACAGGTGAAGTACAAATAATAATAATAATAATATTTATCTACCATTGCTGACAAATTACGGGGTATAAGTTGCAAATAAATTTAAATATGGGGGTTGAATTGATAATACCGAGAAATCTTAAAACCCATGGGGCTGGCAGGAGCTGATCGGTAGTGAAACGTGGCAGAAAGGGCAATGCCGAGTCATGGTTCGAGAGAAGGTGGACGGTCTGCACTCTGACACGTCACCATCTACCCACATAGCACGCATCATGTCCCGTTCTGCGGCTGCGTTTCGTTGGTTTTTTCTGTTTCGTGACTTTATTTATTATTAGAAACCCTTTTCTTTTTTAAAAAAATGATAATAATGCCTTCTAGTGCATGCAACTTGTAAATGGCTTCATTATTAAATCTTGAAAATAAATTGTTTGTTATAAACTTATTGACATAGAAGAAGACAGCAGCCACCTGGTACTGCATTTTTTTACTAATTTAATAAATAGCTGGGATCGATTATTATAAGCAATTAAATAGAATTTTGGATTGATCAATTTCAGCTGGTCTCTGACCTGGCTTAATTCCTATCAGCATAACCACACATGGGGTATCATCATCAATGATGGAAGTCAGACGAACCATTAATGTTTAAGATCATGACATCTTATCAAACTCTGGCCACGTTAATATTACAGCGCCCCCTCTCTCCATGCGTACATGGCTAGGTGTTTAATAGATCATTTTTGTATTTAGCCAGTGTTATTTTTGCTTTATAATCTATTTTTTAAATTAAATTTCAAATTGTTTTTCTTGTGCTAGTTGCTAAATTGATATATTTTTATGTGTTTTTTTATAGTTTTAATATATTAATATAAAAAAATATTTTGATATATTTTTAATTAAAAAATATGGTATCAATAGACATTGCATGGAGTTAAATTTGAAGATTATCAAATTTCTTTAAGTAAAATTATAATTATTTATTAAATATCATAAAAATCCATATTGTATAGTGTGATTATTTTATATCAGTACATTTCATATCATTTAATTAAAAAACTCAACTACCTTGACATTACGTATAATATGAAAGGTTTTTTTTTTTTTTGTTAATTAAAAGCACTGATTTGCTTGACACTGTTCCTAAAAAATTAAAAAAAAAATAGTTAAAATTTAATATGATTTATATATTTTTGATTGTTTTGATGTGTGAATATCAAAAATAATTTTTTAAAAATAAAACAAAAATTATTAATATATATTTTAACATAAAAAATTATTTAAAAAAATACAGTTACTACATTATTAAATATATCCCATAAACTTCCATCAGCACTTTGGCTTACAAAAAGAGCCAGTCTTTTCTAGCTATTAGGGTCTCTTTGCTGCATGCCAACTTTATGCAGTGAAAAGAGCAATCCCTATCCTCGATCAAAACTAATGCTTTATATATTATCCATTTAATTTCTTATAAAAATCTACGTACATGCATCTAATCTTCATGATCTTGACCAGAATGTATGCAGGCATTAGGTTCACGAGAATTTTTGCGAGGTTCATTTCACTTTTATTGTTTGTGCATTTTTTCCATATTGGTGGGATTGCTACAGGTCTTGGTGGGATCATGGGTAGAAAAAGGAAGAGATAAGTAAAGAGATTTCCCACCGAATTCTCAGTTGTTCACAACACTCTCCATAGAACTTTAAAATGATTGCTAGCTGGATAAATGATTGATTTAAAAACACACTGAATCGTGGTTAAATTGAGATAGGCTCCTATCTTTATAAATATTAGTTTAATTATCGTGAATATATATATATATATATATATATATATATAAAATAAAATCATATGACAGTTTTAAAAAATGACCCTTGTCTCATTAACTAATATCCTCGTACAAGTGTCACGTTTTAAATTTAAACTGGTGGAACATGTGTTACTTTTCAAGACAATAACATGATCCCACGGGGTCAGTATCGAAAAACTGATCAAAGGAGCCTATTATTATATATATATATATATATATATATAATAGTTCATGGTAGTTAAATTAAAGGTTTTAAAAAAACAGGGGCCTTTCTCAATTTGATCGAGAATTCAAAACAAGAAGCAGTGATCCAACCTACTTTAATGGACTGATTCTCAAACCAAGCAGTTCTTAACTGACCACAAGAAGCGGTGTTCTAACCTCAACGGTTAAAATAAACCCAGTGCCTAGTTAGCCATGTAGATGTGGTCGGGTGACAAGCATATAGTATAGGGTTGACAAGCGGGCAATGATGACGCAGAGCCAAAGCGGGCGGACAGACAGACAGACAGATACACCAACGTATGTAGAGATAGATTACAGGAAACAAGACTTCAAAGAAAAACTATATTATTTTATAAGTTTATGTTTTCTGAAAAGAAAAGCGAGCTGTGTTTCATGGAATGAATAGGAGAATGCATCAAGCCTTCAGAAATAAACAACCAGTCGTTAGACTCAACTAGTCGCCATAAATATATAGCTTTTTCCAAAGGCAAATGAAAATGTCAAAACTACCTCACCAAACAAGGATTACTTTGAGAACAGCAAGAAACTTCTCCTATGCGTCAAAGTTATTCCACCGTTTCATTCGATTATGGATGGCCTATTTCAAGAGAAAAGGCATGCTCTGGGGACCATAATTCTTATGGTCGGTATTGAAAACCCAGTTGACGAGGAATCTTTGACGAGAGAAGAAAATAGTTACACTCGTTAATTTGTGAGATGACTAGTGGATATATAGGCTTACGAAGTATGAACAGATCCTAGCAGCCATGCCTAAATGGCCTAAACCTGTAAATCTCTCGAGAATCAGAACCTTACCGCAAGTCCTGAATCGACGATTAACCGCAATTAATGGAAAATCTCTTGTTTAATTTTTAAACTCCATACATATTTTCACTAGAATGATCTCTGTGGGGGCCGGGAGGTGGGATATGGATACAGTTGGTGTTAGGTCCTGAACCGAACAGAATGATGGTCCATCTATAGATAGCTTTACTAGGCATGTGAATTGCTTTGTCGTAGCCCATCATATGTTACCTCGTTGAATCTGCATCATCGTCTCTGCAATTGAGGTGTATTTATTTCGTGGTCCATCTGTAATTAAGATGCCAGTTCGTGGACCAGAGCTCGGCTTTTTATTCGCTCATCAGAGTACATAAAAAGGAAAGGCATTGCAGGTATATATTGATTCTCCTCTCCCTTATTTTCGACCTCCGTTTATTGTTTTTTGATAAAGACAGGTATAGTTTTCCTTGATTTGTAACATCGAGTAAATTGTTATTTATTTCTTCCAATACGGATTAAATGAGATTACATATATAATTATATCAGTACTCAGGAAAACAACTTACAGATTGCTGGGAATTAGGAGTAATGTTTCTTTTTATTTTTTATTTTTGCTCACTGGAGTATCTAATTAACAAGAAATGTATATATCCTTTCATAATCGGAAGCAATTTAAAAATATTAAGCGTAGTAAAAATTGATTAAAAAGAAAAATGATAACATAAACATATATACTTGATAGATGAACTACAAATAAGAAAAGTTCCAAGTCCAAATGAGATCACTAACAATGATAAAAATAATATGATTGACGTTAGTAATCCTCGTATATTATTCAACAATTCCATGAAAGAACAATTAAAAATAAAAAGAATACAAATCCCGGCCATATGCAAAAACAAAAAGAAAAGAAAAGAAAACATGAACGGGGATAAACTGAAGCAGATATATAAATAAGTCTTAGTTTCATATATGATGATAGCTAGTGAAAAAAAGGCTTGAACGTGCTCACCACCTTCTTGATCTGATCAACGAATGAAGTGTACGATACTGTTCCATCGTTCCCAGCGAGAACCCTGTACTTGTCCTTTCTAGTGAAGTTTGTGCATTCGAATCCTAATGTAGCTGCTAAGATTCTTTGGACATAATTGGCAACATCATGTGGGCTTTTACCAGATGAGCATGTAGCTTCTACTGGCAACTGATTCAAGAAAGTCACCTCGTAAACTGGTCTAGGATTCATGAAGAAGAATATAGGATCCAGAGCTTTGCATCCTCTTGCTGTAGTTGCATGGAAAAAACCAACCCTGTAATTCATTGCCACTGGCACTATCTGGTCAGTTAATTCAGCGAAAAGTGCACTAAATCTCAATAGAAATGGTTCTCTACAAGTTGTTCCTTCTGGACAAACCACGAGGTCACCTTTGGCTAGTTCTGTTTTGATTTTCTCAGCATCAACATTGCGGATCCTTGTTAACCGAACGGTGGGGATTGGTGATAGGATCTCTGATAATCTCGAAAGGGAGTATGTGACTGCTGGGATTTTACGCCTTAGCACCGTGGATAGGACAACAGGGTCCATTAGAGTTCGATGCGTGCAAACAAATAGCACACCACTATTGCCACCGGACGCAGGCGGTGGCGGCTTGCCTTTGACAATGACTTTGCCACCCAATACTCTGGACAAGTTAGGTTTAGCCCACATCGGTAGCATTAGTCCCACTAGAATTCGGATTGTTGCAAGTATGATGCCTAGTGGCATCCAGATGATGATTAGGAGAGCCGTGGATGGTGTTGGGCGCTTGACCAGGCGGCCATCATGAAAGATTACAGGGAGAGGGCGGACGAGCTGGTGATCATATTGGTTTTGATTGGCCATGAATGGGGGATGTATTTGTTCCTGTCAAGTGTCAACACAAGAAATGGATGTAATTGTTAGCGGTAGCTAGCTCGATTAATTAACATGAATAGTATTTTACTTTGGTATTCCATGGGAGATCAAATGGATCTTTAGCTATACTTAATGTGATAACCCCTCTCATCCAGCATAAACCATGCACAATCCTCGTCTAGAGTTTGAATCTGAGACCTTCTAATAAAACTTCAAATTTTAGTTTTTAAACAATTGAACTATCAACCGAGAAAGCTTTGATCAAGTTAATAACCTTAAATTAATCACACTAGCTGAGGTAATTGCTACTAATATATATACGCACTCACCTTGCATAGGGATAGGAATGAAGAAGTAATCGTCCCTAGTCCAAGACCAGGCTTTTCATCGATAAATAGTTTGGCGACACGACTCGAGATATAAGAATCAATAGTGTTGCCCTTGACAAATCCAGTGGCGAACCCAAACCGGCTTATCACAAGTTCACTCCCAATAACCTCGTCGGCTCTCAGATGCTCCTTCACAAACCTTTCGACCATGATCCTTGGCATTTTAGTCACCACAACTCTTTTATCATATGAGCTAAACACTTTCCAAGCCTCCATGTCAATACCATCCATGTAAAACTTTGGTAAAACGGCTCTTGCTACCGACTCAATCTCCGATTCACTAACACCCGCAGTGGCAACGAAGACCACTAGTTTGAGCCCATACTCTCCCATCCCTAACATCTCTAGTAACCAAATCACAGGCCAAAAAATCAATAACAAGGCAAAGCGAAGCAAACCCGATGCCTCAAATGCTACTAACATGAAATAAGAAAAGGGGTCTCGGTCTTTGAGAAGAGTTCCTTCGAGCTCTGAAACAACTGCATCCATTAGGGTTTTGTTTTGGTTGGTTTTTGGTGTTTTGATATTTAATTGTTTATCTTGAGAGGATATTTGTGTGTTCAAAATGTTTGTTTGGTTCTTTGCTTCGAAGGTGACAACGGTTTATGGGCTGAAAAGATTGTTATGGGAGAGGTTGGCTTGACTGCTCTCTGATCCTGGAATTTGACGGTTTATCAGTTTACATCTGCCTCTTATATACTTTATAAACACTGCCTCTTGCCCTCTTGCCTGGGTGTATATATCTATAGATCAATATCTGTAGGATTATGCGCCACGTTACCACACAAAGATTGATTACTTAACCCCAACAACTTTGTCTAATTTTATTTGTCAAGATTTATAACAGGTTGAACAGTCTATAATTTGTACACCTAAAGTATAACTATTATTAGGTTACTAACCTAGATAACTTGAGCCGTATGTGTATGTACGTACGTATGTATGTGGTATGTATTTGTCATGTAATTCAATTCTTGATTTGTAAAGTTTGTGATAGTGATCACTCCCACGTTGTTGCATGGGAACTAGCAAAGCTGGCTGATTATTTCTGTTGCTTCTTCACTGTTCACATTTTTCTTTAGTTCTCTCCTCGCAGTTTCTGGAACTCTTTCTGGCTGTGCACTTGTTCTCTATCTAGCTTGCAATGTGTCAAATCATGTGAATTTAGAGTCAGAAAAACAGAAGATGTGCATAGCTTGGATGCTTTGATCCGTGATGTTTTTTCTTATTTTCTTTTAAAGAAGTGACCGAATCAAGATTGTTAAGTGAGACGGACATTTCACGTGCTAGCTAGGCTTTGAGTTGTTATCGTTGAAATCAGAATAATTAAGGTCAATATGTGGTGTACTGGTTTAGTCCTTTCATATGGAGCATTTTCTGCAATGGCTTCCGAGAAATTTCAAACACGCGTGCTGGTTTTACATAACCGTGCGGTGATCTATTAAACTATGATTGGATCTGCTTACAAATCAACCTTTTATTCAGTACATGTATGATGATGTTTTTTTTCCAAAACCAAAGGCACACTGTAGATGGCATCGCATTAATTAGGTGTTGGCCCGTCCACATAGCCATTCCACCCCTGCTTGACATTGACGACCTTTGTCGTTAATTGTCACACACATGCACAAACACGCACACGAAACCTTTGATAAAAAAAGAAGAAGAATCACACCAAAGAGTTTGGATATATACTGTGTGTGAGAAATATGAGATTGAGATTGTGTTTAACAAAATCATTACGGTTTTATTAAGCGACATGTTTCCTCTCCTACTAAAAAAGAATTAATTTAAAGAAAAAACTGTCTTCACCACACTATTTGATTTTCATATGGATTACAAGCCACTCAAGATGGCCAGCACGCTTCATACGTAAATAATAAATAATCACCAGGTAGTTCGTTTCTTGGCTATACGTATATAATTAATTGCCCGGATGAATGAAAACCATTGTATAAGTTTATCCAGCCGAAGACGTCCCGAAGCTGCAAATATTTGGCTATCATCATGGGATCCTTGATGATGTTTTAAAGCTCCCTGAGAATTAAAGTAGCTCGGAAAGAAATTGTTTTTGCCTTCTTTGAGTACGGTTGGTCAACTTCTTTTGCGCGACACTCCTTTCGATTATAAAATGCTAGTAGTTAATTTGCTTTTCAGGTTTTTGTGAACACTTTCTCCCTTGAGTTAGGTCAGGTTGGCAGGAAAATGAGAAACTTGTTAGGAAATGTTGGCTTTGTGTATTGTGTGAGAGCTGAGTTTATCCAAAGACTTGGCCAAGTAATATTGCAGATCAAAGTTGGGCTGTGTCCTGGTCTGCAAGCAGGGAAAGGCAATACAATTTAATTATGAAGTTGGTGTTTAATTAAGCTGCGATTTCTTAAAAACCAAGCAAGTAATCATAATTTGAGGATTGCCATGAATATAAATAAACAAAAAATAAGTTGCTGGGTTTGAGTGGGCATTGATTCTAGTTGGGTTAACTTTGCGTGGAGAAAGTTTGAGAGAAGGCCTTGATACATGAACTACCCCGAGCTCCATAAGATGTTGGAGAGCCACTCAGCCTAAGCCCAGCTCCTCGATATGCTTCTGTAACACAGCAAAAGTTTCGAGGTTGCCTCCATCCATTTATATTTAGCCCCAACGATGTGTTGATTGATCTAATTAATGTGATTGTCCGATAGGAAGCTCAGGCCATCAAATTGGTTTGGTCAAGTAGTGCCATTGGGCTCGTTTCCACTGCCCGTTTATGCCTGTGTTCGAGTCAATATTGGCTGCAACCTTGGCGACGAGGGAAGTTGGAAACTCCTATAATCCTTTTATTTTTTATATTTTAAAAATAATTTTAAAAAAAATAATTTTTTTAAATTAAAATTTTTTATTGTTTTTAAATTATTTTAATTTAAAATTGATTTTTTAAATTTTTTTAGTGTTTATAATAAAAAGAAATTTAATTTTATTCTAGCTAAAATATTTAAAATTGATTTGAAAAAACATTTGTCATCCTTCATTGAATCCGTCTTTAACTCTTTGTTGTTAAAAATAATGAAAACCCAGTACTTTTTATCGTCTCATTCATCCTTCCGGCCAATCTTTCACGACAGACACACCCAGAAGGAAAGCAGAGAAGAATGGAGGACAGGCAATTTTATTTCACTTCCTTCCCTACCTCTTCTCGTGACCTGCTCCCGTCATTATATTTTACCCTCGGCAGTTCTGCGAGGTGTTGCATAACATCTCTCTCTGGAAACAAGCCAGCTTGTATTTTTTTTATTTTTTTTTAACAAGAAGAAGAAAATCTGAAAGTATATTTTAAAAAAAACAGCATTACTTACACATCAAATGCAATATCTATTTCCCTCTAATCAAGTCGAGGACAGAGTTAATTACTCATGCATTCTGATTGATTCGAGCAAGATACAAAAGCAGCAAGAACATGATTCTTAAAAGTATGTAATACTTATTTCTTGCAGATAATGTCCAGATCAGTTTATCACGTAACCAAGGTAATTAATGGGAGCACAAGTTCATGAACGTGGCTGTGATGACATGCCTGAGTTTTCCAGCACTCACTGTCTGCGCTTCCAGTCTACGATGCCTTGATTGACCTCTCATGCAGTGGGTTTTTTTTTATTATTATTAATTTAGATGTTTAAATTAATTTATATGTGTTTTAATTAATTTTATAAATTTTAAATTTAATAATTATATAAGTCTTTAGTAATTTTAAAGTTTGTGAAACTCAAATTAATAATTTTTAAAACATAAATATAAAATCTAATCAATTAAGTTATATTCTATTAAGATTTTCATTTAATAATTTTTAATTTATACACTTCAATGTATCTGGATTTTATTTATTTCATTCTAGACGGTGAGAGAGTCGAGTAAGAGCACTGAAATCATAGGATAGAAGATAACATAAGTTAATAGGGAAGGAATATCTACGTATAAAATTATATCTGTGAAAACAGAAAAAATCAGATTGTTCATGGTCTTCGGAATGTATCTTGCAGGTAAAATAACAATTCCGAGGGTGTTTGGAGATGCGTTAATCGGATACTGACAGGTCACGTGATCATAGTTGAATATTTTATCTTATGGGGCTAAACGGCGTCACATGTTTGTAAAATCATCTTTATCCGTTAGATTTTAAAAAAAGAGAGGAAAGGCTGACATAATCACCGAAAATAATGCAAGGGGCTTGGACAGTGCGTGGATGCTTTTGTCACACCGCACACGAGATATCGAAGGCATCTTGAGGTCCTATGTTTGTTGGGCACTGCACCAAAAGCCAGAAAGCTACTTCACCGGCACCTTTCCTGGATTAATATAAATATATTAAAAAAATTAAAAAATTATTAATGTAACACTTTTTCAAATTAAAAGCATTTAAAAGCGGAAATTACCACATTCCCAGATGGGTATTAACTTGAATTCTCTCGTATAAATTAATTGAAAAATATTGTTTACTTTTTTAATCATATATGAAAAAATCAGCTATAATCTTGATTGGAGGGTAAAACTCAATTAGCCAATCTCTAAATTTATTCTTTAAAATTTATCAGTTTAAATTTCACAAACTTTAAAGGCATTGAAATATTATATAGTCGTTAATTTTATGGCCCGTGAAATTATTCGAGGTATACATTAGCTGAAGTGAACATTCATATTAATAATAAAAAAAATTAATTTTGACATGAGATGCGGTTGTTTTCCTAGCTTACATGACTATCGCTTTAGTTTTCCTGCACAAGTTTGGAGTTTTTGAAGGAGAGTCGTGTATGCTGTCCCCTTAATCATGTAGTTTTCTTCTTTTTTTTTTCAAAATAAAAGGTAAATAGATAAAAATGGTGATTTAATATAATTCACGTGAAGTACTGATAATATTTCAGTAGTCGTTGTCCATGTAGTATTAGTGGACATATTACACCGACCGACCAAATTATTTTAAGTCTATGATAATGATCGGATTTTTTTTATTACACGAGCCAAGTGATCTAGGGCAGGTAGGTACATTATTTTAATATTCTATAATTTAAATTGCATGGTTTCCTTCTTTCAAATAAATGGACAACACATTGTTTGTCCATGTAATCCGGTATGATAAATTTCGGGCATCTTCCATGACTAAATTGGATTTTTAGGTATTAGGATCCAAAAACCTCCAATTTCAATTTTATTTTATTTTTTTACAGAAAAAACCTAAAAAGTAATACATTACATGAAACTCAATAACCCCATTCACAGCACCAAACACATCCTATTGTCAATCTAAAAATTAAAAATAAAATTGAATAAAAAAATCTTCACAGGCTTCAATTTATTTTTTTCAATATAATTAGAAATTTGAGTTATTTTTATTGAAAACTCATTTTTGATATGAATCTATTGGCAGCGAAATTAATATTTTTATTAGTAAAATATAATTTATGTAAAATTGTATCTCTCCTCTTCATCTTTGGTAACTTTCTTTACTTTTTCAATATTTATGAACTGAAACACAATAAAAATAAATTTTAAGTATAAAAACCTAAATATCTAAATATATAGTGATGAAATAAATGAAAAATCATTAAATTGAGAGAACAAACTATATTTTCACACGTGAATTCTAACCTTTTCACTGTGGCAATTCAGTATATACTAGTTACATGCCCCGCGCGATGCCGCGGGTCAATTATTTTTTGCATTTTAAAAACAATCAAGATCTAAAAGTGTTAGATTTTTTTGTAAAGTTATATCCAAAAGTCTTAGTTTTGGTTGCATCGCCTAATCCAAGAGTAATGTTTATAATATTAATAATAACATTAAACTTGGGTTAACCCCTAGCATAAAAATGTCTAGACTCCAATACCAGATCCAATAGCATTGGACGTGGATCTGGCTGCAAGGTCATGTCATAAAAGTGTGATAATTAAATAGATTAGTTAAAAAAAAAACCAACAGGAAGAAAAAAACTAATGAAAAAAAGAAAAAAAAATATGAATTAATTGGGTTAACCCTTCAAATCAGGTTAACCCGTCATACCTTGAATTCGCATCATGAAAGTTTTATAATTAAAAAAATAAATTAATGGGTTTACCCAGAATTAACTGGGCTAACTCATCAAATCAGGTTAACCTGTCAAACCCGAAATCCGTATAATGAAAGTTTGATAACTAAATAGAAAAAAATTTAACATTAACAATTTAAATTAAACAAAAAAAATTAATTAAAAAAAACAAAAGGCATCAGCCTTTTCACTGTGGACTGCACTGTGCAATCCACAGTCAAAGGCATAAAAAAAAAAAAAAACTAAAGGCATCAGCAAAAAACTACTTAGAAAAAAATTTAATATTAATAAACTAAATTAATTAAATAAAATTAATTAAAAGAAAAAATAAAAGAAAAAAAACCTCTAAGAAGAAAAAAAATATTAAATAGAAAGAAATTTAACATTAACAAACTAAACGAAACGAAAAAAATAATTAAAAAAAAAATCAGGTTAACTCGTCAAACCAAGTTAACCCGTTAAACCTGGGATCCGTGTCATGAATGTCTGGTAACTAAATAAAAAAAAAAGTGAACATTAACAAACTAAACTAAACAAAAAAAATTAATTAAAAAGAAAAAAAAATCTGGGTTAGCTCGTCAAACTATGCTAACCCGTTAAACCTAGTATCTGTGTCATGAAAGTCTTGTAACTAAATAAAAAAAAATTTAACATTAACAAACTAAATTAAACAAAAACATTTATGAAAATAATAATAATAAAAAATTAACGGGTCAACCCGGAATTAACTGGGTTCACCCTTGAAATCATGTTAACCCGTGAAATTCGGGATATGTGTCATGAAAGTCTAATAACTAAATAGAAAGAAATTTAACATTAACAAACTAAACTAAACGAAAAAAATTAATTAAAAAGAATAAAAGGCAAAAAAAATAAATTATTTTAACTTGTCAAACCAAGTTAACCCTTTAAATCCGGTAAATGTGTCATAAAAGTCTAACAACTAAATAAAAAAATTAAACATTAATAAACTAAATTAAACAAAAAAAATTTTGTTAAAAAAAAACAAAGGAAGAAGCAAAAAAAATCCCAAAAAACATAAAAAAAAAACAGCTAAAAAAACTAAGACAACTTAAAAAAAAAAAAAACACACCTAAGGAATCAATGTTTTATTATGGAAATGAAAAAATTAATTAAAAAAAAAATCTGAGTTAACCCATTAAACCTGGAATGCGTGTTATAAAAGTTTGAGATAGAAAAAAAATTTAACATTAATAAAAAATTTTATTTTTAAAATATCCATTAAAAAAAACAAAGAAAAAATAAAGAAAAAGAAAAGCAAAAAGTAAAAAAAAAAATTTGAATTAGTTGGGTTAACCCTCAAACCAAGTTAACCCGTAAAACCAGGGATTTGCGTCATGAAAGTTTGATAATTGCATAGAAAAAAAAATTAACGGGTTAACCCGTAATTAATTTGGTTAACCTATGAAACCAGAAAAAAAATCTGAGTTAACCCGGAATGCGTGTTATAAAAGTTTGAGATACAAAAAAATTTAACATTAACAAAATTTTTTTTAAAAAAACATTCATTAAACAAAAATAAAGAAAAAAAAATTAAAAAAAAAAAAAAAAAAAAAAAAAAAAAAAACCGTGAATCAGCAGGGATCGGTGTTTTATTGTGGACTGCACAGCGCAGTCCACAGTAAAACACTGATCCCTTTTAGTTATACTAGTTACATGCCCCGCGCGATGCCGCGAGTCAATTATTTTTTGCATTTTAAAAATAGCCAAGATTTAAAAGTGTTAGATTTTTTTATAAAGTTATACCCAAAAGTTTCAGTTTTGGTTGCATCGCCTGATCCAAGAGTAATATTTATAATATTAATAATAAAATTAAACTTGGGTTAACCCTTAGCATAAAAGTGTCTGGACTACAATATCAGATCCAATAGCATTGGACGTGGGTTTGGCTGCAAGGTCGTGTCATAAAAGTATGATAATTAAATAGATTAGTTAAAAAAAAACCAACATGAAGAAAAAAACTAATGAAAAAAAAGAAAAAAAAATATGAATTAATTGGGTTAACCCTTCAAACCAGGTTAACCCGTCATACCTTGAATTCGCATCATGAAAGTTTGATAATTAAAAAAAAAAACAAATTAATGGGTTAACCCAGAATTAACTGGGCTAACTCGTCAAACCAGGTTAACATGTCAAACCCGGAATCCGTGTAATGAAAGTTTGATAACTAAATAGAAAAAAATTTAACATTAACAATTTAAATTAAATGAAAAAACTTAATTAAAAAAAAAAGCATCAGCCTTTTCACTGTGGACTGCACTGTGCAGTCCATAGTCAAAAACATAATAAAAAAAAAAAACTAAAGGCATCAGCCAAAAACTACTTAGAAAAAAAATTAATATTAATAAACTAAATTAATTAAATAAAATTAATTAAAAATAAAAAATAAAAGAAAAAAAACCTCTAAGAAGAAAAAAATACTAAATAGAAAGAAATTTAACATTAACAAACTAAACGAAACGAAAATAATAATAATAAAAAAAATTCAGGTTAACTCGTCAAACCAAGTTAACCTGTTAAATCCGGAATCCGTGTCATGAATGTCTGGTAACTAAATAAAAAAAAAGTGAACATTAACAAACTAAACTAAATAAAAAAAAATTAATTAAAAAGAATAAAAAATCTGGATTAACTCGTCAAACCATGCTAACCCGTTAAACCCAGGATCTGTGTCATGAAAATTTGATAACTAAATAAAAAAAATTAACATTAACAAACTAAATTAAACAAAAACATTTATGAAAATAATAATAAAACAAATTGACGGGTCAACCTGGAATTGACTGGGTTCACCCGTGAAACCAGGTTAACCCGTGAAACTCGGGATATGTGTCATGAAAGTCTAATAACTAAATAGAAAGAAATTTAACATTAACAAACTAAACTAAACGAAAAAAATTAATTAAAAAGAATAAAAAGCAAAAAAAAATATTCTATTTTAACTTGTCAAACCAAGTTAACCCGTTAAATTCGGTAAACGTGTCATGAAAGTCTGACAACTAAATAAAAAAATTAAACATTAATAAACTAAATTAAACAAAAAAAATTTGTTAAAAAAAAAAACAAAGGAAGAAGCAAAAAAAAAATCCCAAAAAACATAAAAAAAACAGCTAAAAAAACTAAGACAACTTAAAAAAAAAAAGGCCTAAGGAATCGGTGTTTTACTATAGAAATGACAAAATTAATTAAAAAGAAAAACCAAGAAAAAAAATCCGAGTTAACCCATTAAACCTGAAATGCGTGTTATAAAAGTTTGAGATAGAAAAAAAATTTAACATTAATAAAAATTTTTATTTTTAAAATATCCATTAAAAAAACAAAGAAAAAATGAAGAAAAAAAAAAGCAAAAAGTAAAAAAGAAAAATATGAATTAATTGGGTTAACCCTCAAACCAAGTTAACCCATCAAATCAGGGATTCACGTCATGAAAGTTTGATAACTGCATAGAAAAAAAAAATTGACGGGTTAACCCATAATTAATTTGGTTAACCTATGAAACCAGAAAAAAAAAAAATTAGGTTAACCCGTTAAACCCGGAATGCGTGTTATAAAAATTTGAGATACAAAAAAATTTAACATTAACAATTTTTTTTTTAAAATATCCATTAAACAAAAACAAAGAAAAAAAAACAAAAAGTAAAATGTAAAAAACGAAAACGAAAAAAAAAGACAGGTCAATTAAAAAAAAAAAAGACTTAAAAAAAAAGAGCAAAAAGCAAAAAGTTATAAAAAAAAAAGAAAAAACCGTAAAACAACACTGAACAGTGTTTTACTGTGGACTGCACAGTGCAGTCCACAGTAAAACACTGATTCGTTTTAGTATATTTTACAATTTCAATTTATTTATACAAATGAACAATACAGCATAAGATTTAATTTATTTTGTATTGTAACTAGCCTTTATACTTGAACTACGCCGTGGGGCTAGATTATTTTTCAAACAAAAAATAATGTTCAGCTGCTAAAAATAAGTAATGTATATAAAGTTCATAACAAACATGTAAAAACACTTATTAGAGCTATTCCAACAAAAAACATTTCATCAAATTCACAATCTAGATTTCATAAACAATATTATTATCGATGTTATTACTATTATCATTATCATAACAATTATTATTGATATTTTTATTATCATCATCATTCTTTTTCTTCTTCTTCTATCTGTAGTGGTAATAATAATAATAATTATAGTAGCAATATAATTGTTATCACTACAGCCACTGCAATAATTACTATTATTATTATCACCACTGATTTTGTTGTTGTTGTTGAAAAAAATAATCATGAACTTGGTATGAATGATAGAATTCAAAACTATAAAATTTTTAACAAAAAGATCAAGAAAAATAATAGAAAATCAAAAGAAAATTGAACAAATTAAAATCATTATTATTATTGAAAAAATAAAAATCATAAACTTGATTTGAGGATAAAATCAAAATACATAAAAACTTTGATAAAGGAGCAAAGGAAAGAAATAAAAAATTAAAAGCAAAAAGATCAAATCAAAATACCTTATATATATACCTTGTATATACAAATTAAAAACCAATGGTTAAATTGAAAATAAAAAAACTCAAACAAAAAAGAAAATGACTAAAAAACAACAATCAAGACTAAAAGGTTTGAATTTGAAAAAAAATAATAATGAGGACCGCAGTGTATTTACCAGGGTAGGAGTGAAAAATGAAAGGAAAAAAAAGGAAATGGTCATTGCCAATTCACCGGCTATATTCGAAGCACACATGCCACTTATAACAAAAAAAAAAGATGAAGAGGAATCAACTAAAACGGTGGAAGAAATTTTTTTACTGTTGGAAACTGTTGCATGTGCTCCCTAATATGTGCGGCAATACCAACATGATAACGCTTGCTCTTCCCAGGCTAACAACTTTTCAATTAAAATCTTATTATTTTAAAGGGGAATTGTATTACTACGATACTACCCTCAATCAAATTCAAAATCAACAACAAAACCTTGGGCTAAAAAATCAAAATACCCTTTATCACAATGAATTAAATGTATCGCATCAAAGGTTGCATTTGTAATCATATCGTGTATAAAAAATACCTAAATCCCTATCTGAGACCCTAGTTTTGAAACCAGCCTGGCCTGGCGGGTCGACTTAGGACCCTACAGACCCGAGGTTGGAACCAGATTAGATTTAAAAAAAATAAGAAAAGAAAAAACTAGGGTGACCCTGTGACCTGGTTAACCAAGCAAAACCCGATCAAAAACTTGATTGTCATAGTTTTTAAACCCGGCTCAGTCTAAGGTCTGGGTTCCGGGTTTTGACTGCGTTACTGAGGTTATTTTTTAAAAAAAAATCAAAATAACATTATTTTAATAAAAAAAATAAAAATCAATGGATGATAACTCACATAATTTTGAAACCAACTATATAGTTTTTAAAACAAACCAGCGCGGTCCAGGATCCATGTCGATGAGTTCTTATATCAACCTGCCATACCGTGATGAGTTTCAAAACACTGGATCGTTGTCTTCAATTCAAGTTTTCACATGCTGGAAGCAAAATTGTTTCCAATCTCGCCCTTGATTTTTTTTTTCTCGTTTCCCGCCATTTTTTTCTAAGAACATTTTACATAGTCCGTGACATGCGTGGGCTCTTGTTTTGAGCTCGACGGGCTTGACCTTGCGCGCGCCCTGTTGTTTCGTGAAAAATCAAACATACACGTTATTTTTTTTTTCACGATCAAACAGAACTGATTAAAGATCCATTTAATTCATAGATATCAATCACAATCTCGAATGAAATCTAACACACGCACATGTTATTTATTATATTCATTTTTTACTTTAATTTTTCAATCCTATATTATAATTTATTCAAGCTTGGAGAGATGATGCATGAGGAAGCTAAGTAGGATGAGACGAAAATAACAACAAAAAACTACAAGAAAAACCACATAAGGTTTAATGTAAAAATATTGCATATGTGAATTTTGAATTCATAATTTTATTTTTTAAAAAATAAAAAATATATTAATTGTTTCTTTTAAAGATTTACAAAATCTTTAAATAAAGTAATAAAACCGACATTCCTTAGCAAGCAATCTAAACTCCAAAAGCATTGAGGGAAACAAAATAAATTCATCATAAAAAAACAAGAAATCCAAATAAACATAGAAAAAAATTGACTCAATCAAGGGCATCTGAGCCTGAAATCTAGTTTTGGAATATCCAACCATTCAAAAGGAACGCCATGGTTTTTTAATAAGAAAATTACCTTTGAAATTACCTAGAAAAAATCAAACTTGATTTAATAATTAGATTTTTTGATATCTCAACTTTAAGATACTAATCTAATTTGATGTGACCAAAATCTTTTTAAACTTGATTTATATCACTAATCCATAAAAATATGTCCTGAATTATCCATACAATATATCTAAGTTAGGTGACCGTCTAATAATGTTAGATTATTATCCGAATATAGTCGCTCGTGTCTACAGATTCGATCACATCAGAAGATTTCAAATCTGGCACATGTCATCTTTACTAGCATCCCAGGTGTTTTTTTATCCTACCTTGTCATTTTTTTTTACTTTGTGTTTTTATTACCTTTTGGACTAAATTTTTTTTGGAATGGAATTAAGAATTTAACAAGTGTCATCATGCTCATGGACCATGCTATCATTTATTAGATGTTTAATTGGTGGGGGATTTCCCGAGCCACGCACCGCTACTTAAATATAATAATATATTTGATATGAAAAGTTTTTTAAAGTTTTTTTTTAAATATATTATATATATATTTTAATTTTTAATATTAGTATATTAAAATAATAATAAAATTTTAATTTAATATTTTTCTAAACCAGTCATATTTTAAAAACATACTTAACTGGAATTTCAACAGGAAAAAAAACATGCAGTAAAATTTGAAAGAGTGAAGACAGAGTGTGAATTTTTCAGAGATGTCGAGCTTTCTAGATGAAAATACACCGGGAGAGGGTATGGCTTGAAGGCTTAAACAATTACAACGAGTGCATTTTTTTTAATTAAAGTGAATTACTTTTGTGTCCTTGGAGTTAGGTTGGACGTGTGGGGGTCGACTACTCTATATTTAGGGATTGACGGCCACATCAACAAAACAGATAGGTGTCTAAATAAAAACTATTTTAAAAATATTTTATTAAGTTTGATGGTACATGAGTTATAAATTTAATAAATTAGTTTAGATTAATTTTAATTAATTTAAAATACTATCATCGATATTTTTTTTAAAATTAATTTATATACATTACATTTTGAGTTCTTAATGAAAATTTGATGTGTAAATAGAAATTATATTAGAAACACTTACATATATATTTTTTTAAAATATATTTTGTCCAATCTGAAGGGAAGCACTAATCAATTACCTAGCACCAAGCTAAATCATTCCAATAGGATGATAAGTTGGTACATTATATCTACACATGATTGATAATGGATAAAAACGATTTTATTTCTATAATTGTCGTAAAAGTTAGATCGTTTTCATCTCCCTGTTTTTTTTTTTCAAATAAATGCCTTGTGCTTAGAATTGTATTGTATAGACTATAACATTCTTGCTTATTTCACAATATACTTTTTAAAAAATATTATTATTATTTTTTAAAAATTATTTAAATATATTGTCATTAAAAATATATTTTTTAAAATTAAAAAAAATATTATTTTAATATATTTTTAAATAAAAATATTTTAAAAAATAATTACTACCATAATAATAACAATAATAATAAACAAATTCTAAAATAAGATACAAGAAAAAAAAGTTTCAATTTTGGCAATGCAACGCAACATATTTTAACCAATAGCTAGTGAGAGATCCCAAGAGTGACAGGAGCCAGGAGCCTTTTCGCAACTATACCCTAAGAAAAGCAAGAAAAAAAAACAGAGGAAGCTAGGAGCCTAATACCACTGTATCAAGATGAGAAAACAAACGTGACTTTATTGTTGTTATTACCAAACAAACCAAAGATACCGGCAAGAAAAAAAAAAAAAAAATCAGTAATTGGGCATTAAATCATATGAAATAAAACCCTAAAGACCCTTATTGTAAGAACAAATCCGGGTAGAATCAATCCCTGCCTTCAATTGACAAATCCAACGGCTCAGATCTGTCCACCGTTAGTGCTTATCACTCTCCTCTTTCCTCACTTCACTCTGCCCCCCCCCTCCCTCTACCATCTCTCAGAAAAACATGGCTGAAGCCACTATCTTCATTGATCACCTGCAATACTTTTAACTACCACTCTGATCTCCGTGTTTATAATCAAAGTCCCAATCTTTTCCAGAAATCAACTGTTTAACACGAAATCAAAGATTCTGCTTTCATTTTCTTTCTGAAGTTTTAACTTCTGGGTTACATGGGTTCTTGGTTTTGATCAACATACCTACTTATTTGAATCTAATAAACAAAACCCGGTTTTGTTTTATCACTTTTTAACTAAAATTTAGCTCGGAGTTTTAATCTTTACACTTACATCTAATGATCACAGACATATATTCAAAGGTTTTGCCTGACATCTCAAAGCGATCAATGCTCAAAAACGAGGAGTTGAACAAGCTAATTAGAGAGCAAAGGCTACAAAAAGAGGCAGCAAGTGAAAGAGAGAAAGAACTCAATATTTATCGAAGTGGGTCAGCACCGCCTACTGTAGAAGGGTCTTTAAGCTCTATTGGAGGCTTGTTTGATGGTACTGGGATTCCTGGTATCAAAAAGAGCAATAAAGGTGAGTTTTTGAGCGAAGAGGACTTTAGGTCTGATCCAGCTTATGTTAATTATTATTATTCTAATGTGAACTTGAATCCAAGATTGCCCCCTCCATTATTGTCAAAGGAGGATTGGAGATTTGCACAGAGATTACATGGTAGTAGTGGTGGTTCTAATTCCGTGGTTGGGGATAGAAGGAAGGGAAGTAGAGGTGGTGATAATGAAGGGCAAAGGTCACTTTTTGCAGTGCAGCCAGGGTTCGGAGGAGGGCAGGAGGAGAATGGGAATGGAGTGGAGTGGGGAGGAGATGGGCTTATTGGATTGCCAGGTTTGGGGTTAGGGAGTAGGCAAAAGAGTATCGCGGAGATCATTCAGGTAAAGCTACAATTTTTTTTGTTTATTGTCTGGGTTTGTGTTGGTATTGGGAAGATTGATTGTTGGTACTGTATTTTTCGTTATCTGATAAAGATATTCTGTGGTACTGAGTGTAATATTTGTTGATACCATCATTCTTTTTATGTGGATTTATGTTGCCTAAAGCTGACTCGGTATAGCATACAAAATTCTTGTTCGCTTTTGCATGGCATGAAAACTCCACTTTGTTTTGATAATTAGCTGAATTAATTATATTGTAAAACTTTGTATGTGTTTAGACGTCTGTGTATGCTATACTGAGACTCACTGATACCCATCGTTCTTCATAATTTTCATTTCCAGTTATTTGTTTTTTCCTTTGTGATAATTTACTGCAAGACTAGAAGAACTCCACTCTGTTAAATCTTATTCCCAAGCTAGGGAGTCAACTACAAGGATCTTTATTCTCCATTCTGTTTTGTTAAATTCAATTTTTTGATGAGGTATCGCAATTTTTTGATACTCGATCCTCTTTCACCACTTCAGCCAACTCTCATATTTTTAATGAGAGTTAATACATCTAATTTTCTGTTATTTAATGCCTTTTAGTATTCTCCTCATTGGCAGCTATGGCTCTTCCCAGTTTGGCTCCTCTTGCTTTGTTTGTTTGCCAACTATTTATTGTGCTTAAAAAGACGTGCCTGTCATTATCTCTGGAAAGGAAGAACAAGTTACGTTGTTATTGCTATTATTTTTCAATGGCATTACTCTGCTGTGTCGAGGAGTGAGTAGTGACACTGGAGAGGGACAGAGGTCTCACCCCATGACAACTTTCTATTTCCAGAGAGAAAAAGTTAGGGTATTCTGGTTTGATGTTGCTCTGAGAATGAGGACCTGTTATCTGATCCTTTTGCTTTCTTTACATGTTTTAGATTTCTAATTGTTTGCTTTCTCTGATCACTTGTAGTGCTGAAAAGGTGTGTAACTATACGCGACGGGGTCGTTATTCTCTTTTACTTTTCCTATGGTTGTTGACTGAATCATGCATAAATGTCTACATGCAAAAACTTTTTATTGTATGTTAAAGCATACTTGATTGCTATGGCAAGCCTAATGAAACAGAAGACTTCATTGTTGTGAAATATCTACAGTCTACCAGCAGATTCTTTCCTATTTTTTTTTATTTGAACACATAATTGATGTAATTTGCAGATGATGGTTTTGGTGATTAACTTATGTTGTAAAAACTAGTTTGTATTTGAAAGAACTTTCCCTTTTCTGTTCCTGTTGTTCTTGATTGATTGTATCTGCTCAAAATTTCACTGAATTTCTGTGTTTCACTTGCTTTCTTGATGATAGATTAATGGTTTAGTTTTGCAATATAGGATGATATGGGTCATGCAAACCCCATCTCAAGGCACCCTTCACGTCCCACCAGCCGCAATGCATTTGATGACAATGTAGAAACTTCTGAAGCTCAGTTTAGTCAGCTGCGTGGTGATTTGGCATCTATTGATGCTCTATGCTCCAGTTCAAACAAACAGGGCATTTCTGCAGTTCAAAATGTTGGCGCATCAGCTTCTCATACCTATGCTTCTGCATTAGGTGCCTCCTTGTCACGAAGCACTACACCTGACCCTCAGCTTGTAGCGAGAGCTCCTAGTCCTCGCATTCCACCTATTGGAGGAGGTAGGACCAATTCCATGGATAAAAGAGATGTGAGTGGTTCACACTCATATAATGGTATCTCAACAAGCTTGAATGATTCTGAGCTCATAGCTGCTTTGTCTGGGTTGAAGATGTCAACAAATGGTCTAGTTGATGAAGAGAACCACTCACGGTCACGAGCACAACATGAAATTGATGATCGCCATCACCTGTTCAATTTGCAAGGTGATCAAAACCATTTCAAGAAACAATCATATTTAAATAAGTCACCTGCCAGCACAAACCTTAAAGTACCCTCGACGCTGACTCTGAATGGTCGAGGAGGTTCTCCTTCTAACCACCAGAATGCAGACAACATGAATTCCCCATATGCTAACTATGGCTTAAGTGGGTATCCTGTGAATCCTTCATCGCCGTCCATGATAGGAAGCCCTCTTGGGAATGGGAGTCTGCCACCTTTGTTTGAAAATGCTGCTGCTGCTGCAATGGCTGGAACTGGGTTAGATTCTAGAGCACTAGGTGCTTTAGGGCCAAACTTAATGGCTACTGCAGCAGAATTGCAAAATCACAGTAGACTAGGGAATCACACTGCAGGTGTGCCTCTTGTGGACCCATTGTATCTTCAGTACTTGAGATCAAATGAGTATGCTGCTGCACAGCTTGCAGCTCTCAATGACCCCATGCTGGATAGGGAGTATGTTGGTAATGCATACGATCTCCTCCAAAAACTTCAATTGGAAACATTGATGTCATCCCAAAAGTCTCAGTATGGTGTTCCTTACCTTGGCAAATCTGGTAGCTTGAATCATAATTACTATGGAAACACTGGATTTGGTCTCGGCATGTCCTATTCTGGAAGCCCATTAGGGGGGCCCCTTCTTCCAAACTCATCTGTTGGATCAGGTGGTCCTTTGAGGCACAGTGAACGGAATATGCTTTTTTCTCCTGCAATAAGGAATCTGTCTGGGGGTGTCATGGGATCTTGGCGCTCAGACGCTGGTAGTAACCTGGATGAAAGTTTTCCTTCCTCTTTACTGGAAGAGTTCAAAAGCAATAAAACTAGATGTTTTGAACTCTCAGAAATTGCTGGTCATGTTGTTGAGTTCAGGTATATACAGCTACCTGATTGAACCTTTTCATCTTTGTAGTTTAGGCCTCTGTAATTTTACTTATTTTATTTGTACATCTTCAATGAACAGTGCTGATCAGTATGGGAGCCGATTCATTCAACAGAAACTTGAGACTGCAATGACAGAAGAGAAGAACATGGTTTTTGATGAAATTATGCCCCAAGCCCTATCACTAATGACTGATGTTTTTGGTAACTATGTGATTCAGAAGGTATTTTCTCATCAGAATAACTTGAATTCTTATGATGTACATACTACTGTGACCTTTAATGCTTATCATGTGCTTAAGTCTTTTCATACACCCTCACCTACACTAAAGAAGGCAAAAAAGAAAAGAAAAGAAATGAGTTACATATAAAAACTTTCCTGTTTGTCTTCAGTTTTTTGAGCATGGATCTGCATCCCAAATAAGAGAACTGGCTGACCAGCTAACTGGCCATGTGCTGACCCTTAGCCTTCAAATGTATGGCTGTCGTGTGATCCAAAAGGTATGCTTCCTCAATGACCATGCTTATGGAACCTGTGCTATTTCTAAAGTTGTCTTGTATATTCTGAAGGTAGTTTCTTCTATAATCTGCTGTTGTGCCTTATGCCTGCATAATTCTGTTTTTATCATAAGCTAGGCTGAAGACATGACCAAATCACTTTACTGGCATCTTACTGAAGCCCTTGCTTTGCTACCACTTGCAAACTAATGTTTGACTAAATGTAGAATGGTGTGTTAGACTTGGTTAAAACCTAACCTCTTAGGTTTAATGCTCATTGATCATAATAACCAGGCTATAGAAGTAGTTGAACTGGACCAGCAGACTAAAATGGTTACAGAGCTTGATGGTCATATTATGAGATGTGTACGGGATCAGAATGGGAACCATGTCATTCAGAAGTGTATTGAATGTGTACCTGAAGATGCTATACAGTTTATTGTCTCAACATTTTATGATCAAGTTGTGACACTTTCCACTCATCCATATGGTTGCCGTGTGATACAGGTGTGTAAACTCTGTTTTTACTTGTCACAAACATCTGTTTGTCTATATTATTACATAGATTTGATTTGAATTTTATGTGACAGAGAGTGCTGGAGCACTGCCAAGACACCAAAACCCAGCGTATAATGATGGATGAGATTTTGCAATCTGTTTGCATGTTGGCACAAGACCAATATGGAAATTATGTTGTCCAGGTTTGTTGTACATATGTGAATGCTTCTTAAAGTATATGCATTTATTTAACATGGATGCCCATCAAGGGGCAGTGTGTGAGGTCATGTATGTAATTTATGTTTTGAACATGTTTGGCAAGCAATTGCCAGTGCCATAGAAGTGCCAATTTCTGACCTGTTGGGAATAGCCCCAGCTCCCACGTTGAAGAATCCCTCTTTATTGCATTTTCTGCATGTTGAGAAATTTAATTCTGATAAACTATTCTTTGATTGGCAAGTTGGTACCCACCCTTAATTGTACAATTGATCAATGCTAGATAGCAACCTGTGTATCGTTCCATGACAGCACATTATGTTTGATCCCTTTACTGTTGTGGACTCAAAGTTGTTCAGTTGATAATAAAACAACCAACTGCCATAATATTTGTGGAAACTTCTCGTGTTTGTATCTGTTAAATGAGCATAATGAACAAATCCTTCTATACCTGATTAAATTTGGGGATTTCTAATCAATGACATCATTTGTGAAGTTCAACACGAAGTTTAATTGCTGCCATGCCTTGATTGCCTGAAGCATTTGGCTGTTATTCACTGCTAACACCTTTGTATTTCCCTTCTTACAGACACAATTCATGTCCATCAAATCTGTTCTGCAGATTATTATAATAACTGCAATCTCCCTCCCTCTTTCTCTCTAAACACACATTTGGTTTCGTTTTATTTTAAACATATTTGCTCTAGTTGCTTTCAAATAATGTTGCAGCATGTGCTGGAGCATGGGAAACCACATGAGCGTTCAGCAATAATAAAGAAATTAACTGGGCAGATAGTTCAAATGAGCCAGCAGAAGTTTGCCTCCAATGTTATAGAGAAATGTTTAACTTTTGGCACTCCTGCAGAACGCCAGGCCCTGGTGGATGAGATGCTTGGCACCACTGATGAAAATGAGCCTCTTCAGGTCTATAACTAACTTGCTGATAAGCATTTAAAGTTTCTGCATATTTATTGGCTTATTACCACATTGCATTCTTTCACTTCTTTGCCTTGTATATTTACTTATTGCTATTTTTTTAAATTAGTTAATGGTTAGGTTTCATTCTCTTTAGTTAAAGTTTTAATTGGTGAACTGTGGCACACTCTTCTGTTTAGCTGATATAATGTGAATCTGTGGGACTTTATTTGGTAATTTGCTTGAATGGGCAATTCTCCCGCTTCAATGTCCTTGGAGTCATTGATTCCCTGTTTTGACATCATTTCTTGTTATATGCAGGCCATGATGAAAGACCAGTTTGCAAATTATGTTGTACAGAAAGTGCTGGAAACTTGTGATGACCAGCAACTTGAACTGATCCTCAATCGAATAAAAGTTCACTTAAATGCTCTGAAGAAGTATACTTATGGGAAACATATAGTTGCACGTGTAGAGAAACTTGTTGCAGCTGGAGGTAAGCATACTCCCTTTTCCTGCTGATTATATCTGGCTCTCTTGTAACTGGTTTGCACAGAAGGAAGAACATCCCTAAATGCTGCAAGCCTTCGGTTCATTGATTTTTGCCCACTCTATTTGTTTATTACTCTCGTTTTTTGATGTTTGATTGAAGACACAAGTGCTTGGATGAGCATTTTGTGGTGTTTCATGAGCAAGATGAGCAGGAAGATTAATGATGTTTCATGTCATGTTTTGTTATTTCTGTAGCAAGTGAAAACATTATTCTATTTAGTATTTTAGTGCTTGAAACATGCAGGTAAAATATTAAGATTTTTGAGGGCTGCCAAAGCAAGCTTTTCCCAGACAAGTGCCTGGATTCCATATGCGTGTCTCACCCGCTAATTTAGGAAAGCTTTTGATATTAATGCATTTTCTTACTCTAGATTGAAGAGAGAAATGCATGCAAAATATCTTTAATGATCTTCCATATTCAATTTTATTTTTTCGTTTTCTTTTTCAATGACATGAAGGGCTAATGATACCTAGTATTCTGTCTTTCCTATCGGCGATGCTACATTTTAAGATTTTCAGGCGTGGAAGATTAATGTTCCATGTTAAATTGCATTGCTTGTGCAGAAATGGCTCTTATAAGTTCTCTGCCTTTTGTTTTGTTTTTTTGCAGAGAGGAGAATTAGCTTCCTTACACTGCATCCTGCTGCTGCTTAGAAGGCTAGGGTTGTACAGCTAACTGAGGATAGTATTAAGCGCCTCTCTCTTTGGTACTTCTTTTCATATCTAGTAAGGGCTCTGTCTACTAGTTGAATAGATTGGAGCTGAATGAAAAATAAAAACTGTCGGTTGTACTGAAAACTGTACATTTTTAGTTTTGAGGATATACCTAGAATCAGGTTAGCTGAGTTCAGATGGTGAACATGCCGATGTTCTTGCAGAGAAGATAAAGAATTACTGTACAAGTTTTAAGGGTGTAAAAAGGGAGGTAGTTAATTTATGATCGTGACTGTACAAAATGTTACCAGGCGGAAACAGCTTTTGTGTTTAGGAGGGTTTGGAATTTTCCTGATGTATGGGATTTGCTTATCTTTCTTATTTAAATAACTTTTACTCCCACTTACCATGGTTGTGCCCGCTTGCTCGCTTGCTCGCCTGGTACAGGAATGGATTTCAATACGTGGTATATCATGATTTGTCTAAAATTTTATGCATGCCCCTTGAATCATGTCACTAGTTGGGTTCAAGAAATATATCATATCCCAGATGACAATTTCAATTTTATTAGTATTCGGGAGTGTTCTTGGGCGTTGCCGCCTCGCTCCGCTGTCATCAGTTCTAAAGACCACAAGTGTGCGTTGAACTCTCCTTTCGGGCGCTCCCATGAACATGTGATTTTAAGGAAACGCTTTTCTCTCAAAAATCTGTTCTGTTGGGATTTTTCTTTTCAGAAGCCAAATCCAGACCGTTCGGTCTACCTTAAAAGCTGATTAGATCATCAGCTACGTCAATGGAGAAGCTAGAAAACAGAGCCTTTTGAAATGGGTTTCTGAGTATTATTGAGATGCTTAAAATATTTTCAATAAATATCTTCTACATCCATGGCAATACAGCTACAACAGCAGCGGTAGTCACAGCCAGCATTTGTGCAACGTGGACAAAGATTTAGGCATCAGGTTTCCTAAAATTATTGAAACCCCTTACAATTCTCTGTACGGGGGGGGGGGGGGGGGGTAAACGAGGCCGTACTAGCAGGAGCTCATAGATATGCACGAGCTGAGCAAAACCCAAAATAAAAAAGAGAAGAAAAAACAGCTTTTCTATATAGTAGAAAGCTCATGTATTCTGTTGCTGGCTTGGAAACCACTCTGTGCTATCTTAGATCATCTCCAACGACAAAAATCGTTTAGAAAGGCTAAATTGTTGATATGGCTTTTTAAATAGTGTAAATTATATATATATATATGCACCCAATGGAAAAAAAAACCATTTTAGCAGCCCAATTGTATTTTAATATATTTAATATTAATACTTTTGTTTTTTTGAAAAAAGTTATTGAGAAAAATTTAAATGATGAAAAAAGAAATCTTTAAATAATATATTTTAATGTTTTAGCTATGTTGATAGATACACAGGAATGCTTTTTCTCTGATAACCTTCGATTCTCCCATTAGAACTGCAAAATCATAGAAGGAATAGTGTTTTTATTTTTTATTTTTGGCTTTTCTATAGAAGATGCCCTTGCTGTGCTAACATAGAAACACATGGGCAATAAGTTCAGTTGCTTTCTAACTCGACTTTGAGAAGCCCGGTGTTGGCTTTTCCATCCATTTTGTTTGAAAGAGTATATCTGAGGTAATCGCCATACTTGATGCTTTTGTACATTACAGGGCGATTATAATCATCCACCATTGTCTCCACTGGACCTAGTTCCACGTCGTCATCCGGCATCACAAATGTTGCAATGGACATTCTTGCCGCTGTCACACTCGTCACCGCCCTGTGCTCAATGCTTTGGTATACTCCATTGCTCCAACTCTGGAAAATATAAGAATAGAATCAGACTTGCATGCTACTTTTCGCAACACTAGAAATGCCTTGCCAAATTCTTACTATATCTTTTTTAGTCTTTTTTATGCAACAAACAATCAATAAAATCTTTATCATTCTTGGAAGGAAAAAACAGGAAACATATTTTTAATGTTGTCCTCGCAACCGAACTGAAGAGTATGATTTTGAACTAGAAAATACCTCAATAACATCACCAATATTCACTACTATGGCATTTGGAATTGGTTTCACCGGAACCCATCCTTCCTCGTGCCTTATCTGGAGACCAGTGATATCATCATCCTGGAGAAGAAAGGTTATGGAGCTCACATCAGAATGCGGACCAACTCCAAGCACAAGTTCAGGCCTCGAGCAGGTTGGATAATAGTTCATTCGTATTCCATGCTTAATCATCTCCCCATGCAACCGTTTTAGAGCATCTTTGTCCATTCCCATTAACAATGATATGTTGGCAAAGATGTCCTCAGTCAGCTTAAGAATTTCTGCTGAGTACTGTTCGACTGCCTCCCTGAAAATTAAAGAGAGAGAATCACAGAGTTTGACTTGTTTTTAAACAATACAGAAATACCTAACATGTTACATATGCTGTATAGTTATGTCGTCTCCTATTGGAAAAGCGCTAAGTACATACTTGAAACCTGGTATCGTAACCGGCCAGTATTTCATTTTCTTGTATTTTGGGGGGGATGTCACCAAGAACATCAAGTCACACCAGTCGAGTTTTTGATGCTCAGAGACTACAAAGCCTTGGCCATATCCATGAATATCATTGGCCGCCATTGCATAATTTCTTTTCTCTTCCAATGGAAGTTCAAAAAATGCTGCCACAGCGGCCTTCATTTGCTTTATCACCTCTTCTGACACCTCATGATTTGTTATCTACAAAAGAAAAAAAAAAAAAAAGCATTCTCAGCTGTGCTCTAGCACAAACAAAAATTCTAGGCACAATTTCATTTGTTTTTACCTGAAAGAAACCCCACTCCTTGCAGGCAAGATCTAGCTTCCTCCGTTCATCCTCGTCTCCATTGACTAGCAAGGAGAAATTTATGACTGGGATCTCGGATGAATTTGGACACATTTCAGCTTCCACTGGTCTGTCTTTGTGTTCCTGTATATATCTTTCAGGGACACCCCGAGAATCTTTTCTCACCATTTCTTGGACACTTGGTACCGGCAATGATTTTCCCCAACCCATCACCTCATCTCCCTGCATGCTTCCATTTTCAACATTTGGATCCATTTCTATTAGTTAAATCTTGTTCTCTAAGTTCAGGTACATATATATATGTGCAAGTTGGCACGTAGCAGACTTGATTCTTTTAAACTAAAAAACGAAAGGAATCTATTGCTTCCGCTTCTTAATAGATCCCCTGTAAGAAATTATTGGAGTTTTGCATCTTGTTTGACTTACCAAATTTCAATGTTTAGTGTAGAGAGATATTCTGGAAGTGTTGGGCGGTGACAACAACATGGTTTATTGTTAAGAAAGGATCAGCAATATCTCACGTTTACGTAATGTATTAGGTAACATATGCTGTCAAGGACATCCTTTTTTTATTGCAACTCTTATTCCAAAAAATAGCTTAGCACAATATAGGAATGTATTTTTGTATATAGCTGCAGCGACAGATTCAATGAATGACAATTGAGTTGGCAAATCTTTTCTTTCTCTGAATTTACATGGTATCAGAGCTTGGGTTAACCTAGCTCTCTATCTCTGCCTCTGTCTCTGCCTCAATATCTTGCCTCAATTTTTCTGCCGATTGTTCACTGCCATGGAACACGAGCAATTTTCTAAGGATATCTTCGTCTTTACATTCTTCAGTTGAAAACAGATTGCGTTGTTCTACTACCCTTAATAAGCACACATTCTGGAAACCGCATTGTCGTTAAGTTGTATGTTCTCTCCTGATGTGTTGTAGTCTCTATATCTGTTTAGATTTTATTCTTTGTTCGACTTTCATGAAGTTCGACGTTGTTGTATCTTATTGATCCAAAACCACTTGCATAACATTCACTCGTTCGTGGAAATTAAACGACATCTATAATAGCATGTAAAATGAAGAACATCCTTAGAAGCACAGCGGCAGAGGAAATAGAGAAAGGACATCGAAATTAAATCAGTAGATCAGTCCCCATCAAGTGAAATCCACACCTTGTTTTCTTGTTAAGCTAGCTTATAATTGCCATACATAATTAGAAATCAAGCAAGTGTGAAAAATAAAAAAGAGCAGGGCTGAAGATAACATTGTCAATCAATGCTTCTCGTCCTCTGGATTCCTGAGCTTAAATCACCATCAATTAGGAGGACAAAAGGTAATAACATACCGAGAAGCCTTACAAGTCTTAAGCCCTGAAGCATCATCAAAGGCAAAGCTATAGGCCTTGGGACAAATTGCCTTAAAAAGATGACTAAAAACAGTAGGCTTGCAACTTTTAGGATTTGCATACTCCCCAGTACAACAATATCTATCAGTTTTTGCAGCCAAGCATGCGCTCTTGCAACCCACCACCTTCCCCTGTCGCTTCACAACCAATGTAGAAGGGCAACAGACATTCAGATCCGTCTCACACGCGGCAATTCCACACCCTGCACCACCACCAACAGGCATCATAGAAACTGGAACATTAAATCCATCAACCAAACTCACATCATAGTAATGCAAGGCGGATTCTGAAGTTCCAAGTGTCATTTCCACTAAAGTTGCTGGAGGGACACCACCAACGCCTCTACACTGTAAAAGGCCAACGCAGTCTCCGGTCTGGCATGAACCTCTGCCGGTGGTTTCATCAAAACAGCAACCTTGTCTTGGCCAAATTCTTCCTGACCACTTGTCAGGGACTTGGAGGACTATTTGTTCTCCGCTGAGTAGAAGGAAGCCTCCTTCTCTGGGGGTCACATGGCCTGCAGTGCCAAGGATCCCAGGCCATATGCTGTCCTTGCAGTTGTTTACTATAATGAGTTCAGTCCCATCTGCAATTAGAAAAAAGAAAAAAAAAGGAACAGATGTGAGTTCTTTAATGCAGAAGTTGTAAGGAACCAGTAACCATATAGAGTTTAGATTTTGGTTGTGCAAGAGAGAAAAAACCTGTGATGGAAAGGGAGATGATCATGCAGAGGAAGAAGAGAAGAAACTGATGAGAAGAAGTTGACATTTGTTTTTGAATTTTCGGTGATTTTGGGACCTGTTGGTTTTATGGCATATTTGTACACGAGAGGGGAGGTGGGGGTTGGGTTTCCTTATATTCTGCCACCACGAAAGGATTTTGACTGATTAAACAACGGCTTTGTGCAAAAACGGTTTACTGTAAATCATATGACAACTGTTGATTTTCTCGCAATGTTTAATTTTTGTTTTTTCAATATTTACTGCTGAAGTTAAGAATTTTTTTTTTTATTATTATTAATATGAATGTCTGGATCAGCTTGTGTGTACTTCAACTAATATCATGAACCCTAAAATTAATAATTATATAAATTTTTAGTAACTATTATATTAACAACTACAATAATTATCATATAAGTTTTCAGTGATTAACTATTATACGAGCTTGAAGTTAATTTTTTTTTTGAAAATATAATTAAGAACTGGATTTTTTTTTTTGTTATGAACTGGATTTACTTGGCTAAGTGATGGTAATCGAAAGCTCCACACATAATAAATGATTGGATATTGGTTATCTTCATTAAGTTTTGAAACTAGTGTAGCGGTAATTCAAAAGCAGAAATCACGCCTCTTCACCTTTCCATGCCCCCTTCAGCGTAAGATTCCGTTCTTTGGGTCCAAGAATTGATTAAAAAATTAAATGTTATCGGTGTTTGCATTCATGTAATCGATAAAGATAAAGGTAATGTTTGAATAATTGTTCTTCAAAGTTTAAAATTATATTAAAATAATATATATTTTTTTATTTTTACTATTAACCTATCAAAACAAATCAAAAACATAAAAAAAAAAAAAAACATTTCAACAGTATTTTTTTACAGCAAAAACATACACGATCAAAGTCTCTGTGAGAGGACTTTCAACAAATAAGTGGATTATGAGATGGATTTGTAGATGATGCAAGCTGTAAGTAGCAATTAATCCTCGAAATTCGCTAATGGATTTCACGTTAAATCAAATTCATAAATGCGTGGTTTATGCGCTGGACATCTGGTTAAAATATTGGTTACACGAGATCTTAATACAAAATTTTAACTTAGGGTTTGTTGTTTTTTTCACAACTTTTATGGTTGTGTATTAAAAAAATTAAGTTGAGAGAAATTATTTTTAGTTGTAATTAGTTAGATTTAGATATGTGTTTAGTAAAAATTATGATTAAAGCTTATATTTAATAAAAAAAACATGTAAAAATATTTAGATAAAATGTTTTGGTTTTTTTATAAATAGTAAAAAGAAGACTAGTAAAATATATTTACAAAACTTAATCAACAAAACATGTAAAAACTGCTGTATAAAATCTGTGTTTTAAACTTAAATTTTTAGGGGATATCACAATTAATTTTTTTTTTTATTAATGTAGGTATCTAAGTCAGTTTGTACATACCTCGACTAATTTCAAAGGTTTTAAAATTAATAATTATTTAAGCCTCCAGTGACTATTATATTAACAATCACATGGTTCGAATCTAAAATCATAAAAAAAACAAATCACTTGATCCCAAACTTTTATCACTCACCATTCACAGCTAAATTTTATAGTATATCATTACTGTATTTGTTTCACCATTATCACTTAATCTGATCGCAACCAACTTAGTACAAAACTCTAGCATGATACATCCAAAACTCATGGTTTTTGCGTAGGAAATATATTCAAGTAGAGCTTAATAAATTATTGAAGCTTGAAAACATGGCAGCTCTTCAAATCCCAGGAATTCTAGAACACAAATGAATAGTGATATTAAATCCTGGCAGATTTCCGGCCCTCATCTATCTTTGTGTACGAATACTTTTCTTTAATTTTATGAAAAAAATTAGTTTTGGTGGGTACAGTGGCAGAGCGATGAGGATGGCAGGGGCCTGCTCCTGAAAGATAAACGAAACGATTAAACTAGTAAAATTTTAATTTTAATTCTCTAAAAATATTTTCAGATGATGACCTTTCTAAAAAAAAATATTTTTGGCTCCACCCCCTCATTATAGACTTACAAAAAGGTATAATTATAATTTTAAAACTCGGTGTGGTTTGGCGGATCCATACGAGATCCGGAGTAAAAACCAAGCTGGGTTGAAAAAAAAATAAAAAAGAAAAAACCCGGTGTGACCCGACAAGACTCTGTCAAAAACCTAGTTGTAACTCATTCACTTTTATTTTTTGTTTTTTTATACTAAAATAATTTCATTTTGATTTTTTTTAAAAAATTAATTTGGATGATCCAGTGATCCGGTTAAAACTCGGAACCTGAACCTTAAACCGGACCGGGTCTAAAAACTATAGGTATAACATATATATTTTATTTTTCTTTACTTTCTTTTTGTTTAAGCATAAGCCATCGTGATGGTAGTGTTTCTTACATTCAATCCAAATCCTGGTTGATAATATAAGAAGCAAATTCACAAAATATTAAATCAATTTCTGTTTGAGGATAAGAATTTCACACAAAACTTAGTGAATTTGCATTCGAAAAATGTTAAAAAAAACCATTAATCTAACAAAAATATAAAAATAAAGAGGCGTGTACAGTAAATAAACAGTTAAATTCCTGCAAGAAAAAGAAACCAAAAAGAAATAATAAAAGACTAAAAACTGCACGCATTAACAGAAACCTTTTGAGTTTTGAGGTGGTAAACAGGGAAGGAAACAACGTAACTGTCATGAACCAGATGTTACTCACCGGTCGGTCTATTTTTATCATCTCCAATTACTCCAACCGTTTCCGGCTTTCTCGCTAGGAAACTGAGACTTCCGGTTTTCATTTACTGAAACCGGTCCCCTTCATAACTGGCTGACTCGGTAAAACCGAGCAGATTATAGTTAAAACACAAATTCGGCTAATCCCAAACCCTAACCGGTCCGTCCGGTCATCAAAACCATTAAAATCGGTTTATAAAAAAACATTTAAACTCCCTTAACTCGGTCCTCTCTCTAAAAAAAACACAGATACCCAACAGTCGAAAACCCAAGTAAGTTTATTATCCTCTCTTGTTATGTTCCATGTCTTTAGTTCTTGCCTTTTTGATGTCACAATCTTTGTCTATGCAAAGGGGGTTTTGTCAGTTTAGATTGTCTCTTTGAATTTAAGAAGATAGAAGGGAAAAGTTCATATTTTTGTGAGTTTGGGTATAGAAAGATTTAAGCTTTGGTGGTAATTGATTATTGAGGTTTGTTGAAATGGGCTCTAATTTGGAGCCAATTCCGATAACATCGCAAAAACATGACCCGGCGTGGAAGCATTGTCAAATGTTTAAGAACGGAGAGAGGGTGCAGTTAAAATGTGTGTATTGTGGCAAAATTTTTAAAGGAGGAGGGATTCATAGGATTAAGGAACATTTAGCTGGTCAAAAGGGTAATGCTGCTACTTGTTTACAAGTTCCTTCGGATGTTAGGCATATGATGCAGCAAAGTTTAGATGGGGTTGTAGTTAAGAAGCGGAAGAAGCAAAAAATTGCAGAGGAGATAACGAATTTGAATCCAGTTTCTAGTGAGATAGGGTTTTTTGATAAGGATGTTAATACTGGAATGGAGTTAACTGGGGTTTCAGATGCTATTGACCCTGTTTCAAGTTTGTTAGTTAGTGGAGAAGATGGAATGAGAAAAAAAGGCCGGGAGAGGAGGAAGAGGGGAAGGGGTAGAGGCAGAGGTTCTGTTACAAATGCTAAAGCTGTTGTTACCATGAGTAGTGGTATGCCGTTATCAGGGGGTAAAAGGACAAACGATCACATTCATATGGCAATAGGGAGGTTTTTGTATGATATCGGGGCATCTTTGGATGCTGTGAACTCGGCTTATTTTCAGCTAATGGTTCAAGCAATTGCTTCAGGAGGATCAGAGGTTGCAGTGCCTTCATACCACGATCTTCGAGGTTGGGTACTGAAGAATTCAGTTGAAGAAGTAAAGAATGATGTTGATAAGCACAGAGCAACTTGGGAAAGGACTGGTTGTTCTGTTCTGGTTGATCAGTGGAACACAGTAATGGGTAGAACTCTGATAAATTTTTTGGTTTATTGTCCTGATGGAGTGGTGTTTTTGAAATCCGTGGATGCATCTGATATTATTAATTTACCAGATGCTCTTTACGAATTGCTTAAGCAAGTAGTTGAAGAAATTGGAGCAAGACATGTTTTACAAGTCATTACTCGAATGGAAGAGCAATTAATCTGTGCAGGGAGAAGGTTAGCTGATACTTTCCCTAACCTTTATTGGGCTCCTTGTGCAGCTCATTGTCTAGATTTGATACTTGAGGATTTTGCAAAACTTGAGTGGATAAATTCAGTAATTGAACAGGCGAGGTCTATTACAAGATTTGTATACAATCATAGTGTGGTTTTGAATATGATGAAAAGGTATACTTTTGGAAATGATATTGTAGAACCAGGACTTAGTCGCTTTGCCACAAACTTTGGAACATTGAAACGAATGGTTGATCTTAAACATAACCTGCAGACCATGGTTACTTCACAGGAGTGGGTGGACTGCCCATATTCAAAGAAACCTGGGGGGCTGGAAATGTTAGATTTAGTAAGCGATCAGTCATTTTGGTCATCATGCGTCCTAATAACCCATTTAACTAATCCTCTCTTGCAAGTTTTGAGACTAGTTGGCAGCAAGAAGAGGCCTGCTATGGGATATATTTATGCAGGAATGTATCGAGCTAAAGAAGCAATTAAGAAAGAACTTGTAAAGAGGGAGGAGTATGTTGTCTACTGGAATATTATAGACCATTGGTGGGAACAAGAATGGAGTCTCCCTCTTCATGCTGCGGGTTTCTACCTGAATCCCAAGTTCTTTTATAGTTTTGAAGGAGATATGCCCAATGAGATTCAGTCTGGGATGTACGATTGCATAGAAAAGTTTGTTCCTGACTTAAATGTCCAAGATAAAATCATCAAAGAGGTAAACTCTTACAAGAATGCTGGTGGTGATTTTGGGAGGAAGATGGCTGTTAGAGCTAGGGACACTATGCTTCCTGGTGAGTCCTTTTACTCTGATGCCATGTTATAAATTAGTTTTTTGATAGTTAGATAACATGCATTTTCAGATCTTTAGTACCTGGGAGCGGAAGCATCTGAGTTATAATAAAATTTTTCTCTTGCCACCCTGCATCTACACATATTCATTCTCATGTGGTATATATGATTAGAACATTAGATGCATCATTTTCTATATACAGCAGGACCATTACTGGAACCTTGTGTGTATCCTGTGGGAACTGTGAGACCTGTTTGACCAAACTAGTGGCCATCATGCATTGTGGTGGTTCAAATGCCTTCTTGGCATGTAGATGCAGGAATTGCCATTTATTTTTATTTTGTTTTTCAAAAAATTCTGTGTTGTATGTGGTGTTTTATCCTATTGGAATATGTTAATCTGATGTTTTTTCACTGTTTATAGCGGAATGGTGGTCAACATATGGAGGAAGTTGCCCAAACTTGGTGCGTTTGGCCATCCGTATTCTCGGTCAAACCTGCAGTTCAATTGAGTATAAGCGAAGCCAGATTCCTTTTGAACAATTGCATGATACAAAAAATTGCCTGGAGCGTCAACGACTCAGTGATCTAGTTTTTGTTCAGTGCAACTTGCGACTCAGACAAATGTCTGTTTTACTGATGGAAACCTTATACAATTATAGATGTTACTTGAAAATTGGGTAAAAAGAAAAGTCTAACTCCTTTCTTAACAATTTTTTTACAGGGTCGATGAGAATGAGGAACAGGATCCTATATCATTTGATAGCAATAATACATTGAACGACTGGGTCAAGGGAAAAGAATTGTGCCCGGAAGACTTTGATACATTGAATTGGATGGCAGTTGATCCACCTTCTGACAATGCAAGTCTCCTGGGAACTTCACACAGTGAAATCGAAGACTTAGGTGCAGGTGCTTTTCTATGTGCAAAATACTACTAAAGAAGCTCTTTTTTGTAGTGTGTTATTGTTGGTTAGAGAAGCTTTCTTTTCATTTAATGCAGTTGTTTTGGTAAATATGCAGGGTTCGATGATTATGAGATTTTTAATAGAGTAAAAGAGGGTGAGGAGGAAAATGTTGAATCAATGTAGCAGGTCAACAGAAAAGCATCCAAGGTACACTGGTCTCACCTGGAGTATTTAGGACAATCACCGAGTTGCCTATACTAGAGAGATATTGTGATCATCTAACTTGACTCTGTGATTGAAGTAGACACAATTACCAATGGATTAGGACTTCCATGTGTGTAAAACTAATCACCAGGAAGACTGGTCTTGACCAGGGTGAAAGAGAGAAAAAGACACGATTGGCTATGGTTCTATTAGTAAATGCAGCCAGGTAGTTTTTATGTCAGAGAGAAATGCATTTCAGTTGATAGATGGATGGATGTGGTTTTATACATAAGCATGCTCTTGTACATTTAATCTCTTCAAATAACATTCATGTCTTTTTAGTGCTAATTTTTATTCTGCCAAGTAAAGTCACTTGGCATTGTAACCAATTGACCAGGGATCAAATCCTACTTACACAGTTACACTTGGGATTGAACAGGAAAAGGAGGTTGCCTCCTTTTATGGAACCAAAGGTTCAATTAGTCTTCTGATGAACAAATAAACAAAAAACTTTTCTTCTGCAAAGGTAGGTATTCAGTTGTGAATAATTTGTCTTTTTCTGCCAAGCATTTCTATTTTGGCCACTGAGTTATACCATATGATGGGATCATTAGAGCCCTGATTCATGGTATTGGTTGATAATGGACTTTTGTCTTCCAGATGGATTAGAGCAAACAAAATGGAGAAGAGAAAAAAGTGTATGATAAAAGCACAAGTTATTTATTCAATATTTTCTGAGTCTTATGTTTTAAATTTCATTTTACATGTTCTGATTCTTAGTCATGGTTGAGATTTGATTTTAGTTGAGGTTCAGATTGTATAACAAATTAAGATGTGCTTAATATTTGGAGAGTAAGTGGGAACATTTTTTTTTATTGTTAATACTTCTTTCTTGCACGCAGTTGTAACCTTTGCATTATCATTTATGAATCCATTACAACTAATATTTGCAACCATTGGAACATAAAAGAGGCCAGCTGAAACAGAGAATCCCTAAACTATTGAAGAGCTGGAGAGGGATTGAGGCTGAACTTCCAAGATTAAGGTAAAACTCTTATTATGCTACAACGTCCAGCCTCAATTGTCTTCAACATTTAAAGTTACAAGATTTGTTCGAAGAAACAACATTAGTGCTAGATGATTTATTTTTTATTTTCTTCAATAAGTGATGAAGGGTTTTGACCAGGGTTTTGGTATTTATCAACCTTCGTTATTATGGAATTAAACCAACTCTGGTTTTAGGAAGGTTTGGAGGAAGAGTAGGAAGAATGTGTGAAAACTACGAGGGTTTCTTTTGTGTTCCTTCGGAGGCTTGACAATTTTGTTCGAATGTGATACATCTCAAGATATAGACTTCTGTGATTCACTCGGAGTAAATGTCAGTCTGTGTAAATAGTGGATCTGTGCGATGTCCAAAAAATGTTGAAGAAATTGATGGATGATTGGCTTGTTGTATGCTAATTTTACACGTGCAGTTGAAGTAACTTCAACAGTCAAACTTCAACGCAGGGAAAAGACTCCACTAGAATTGCTCCTTTTCTTCCTCTCTCTTTTTCGCTACACTTTGTTCAACCTATTTTCTGTCAGATGGTGGGTTCTTGTTTCACGTGTGGCACTACATTTGACCTTGCTCTAGGAGAGCTTGAATAGGAGCTCGCAAGGTGAAATTCAATGAACTGCCATTTAAGAAATCGTGTCTCTTATTTCACATGCTTTCCTTAATTTAATCTTCTTCAAAATCAATGTGCCTTTTTATCTATTTTCTGATATTGTTAGACCAAATCAATGCATCAGCTTCAACTTTCTCGGGTAAATAAGCCGTCTCTATGTCGCCAGCATCTTGACCGGTGAAAAATCTTCAACAATGCCTCATTTACTTGCGAATTGCACACAGAAACAGAAACAAGACGAACTTTTAATCAACAGCTATTGAAGGTGACTTCCATCCTTTCCTTGTTTATTTGTCTTTCTAGTTTTGTATCGGTTGCTATTACAGTGTTTTTAGGGTAACTTTGGCTTAGCGATTTGCTTTTGTGGTTGCAATGTGATTAATTTATACATCTGAGATAGTGCATTAACGCATACACTCTGTCCCGTATTGTAGAAAAAGGTAGAATCCTGAGCTTATCTACTCTCTACAATTTCTCGTGTGTTTGTGCTGTAGAACTCGTGTGAAGTCAAAGAACAATGTCGTGTTAAACTCGATCCATCTGCATGGAAGCAACATGCTGCGTGCCATTCACTATCTTGCAAAATCATACTTCATTCAATGTTCAGTACACTCCATCAAAAAACCTTTGACATTGTAGGATGGTAAACTCATTCACTCAAGTTTCCACGTCCTTTTTAGCAGCACATCCTTATCCCACTATAAAATGTCCTGTAACCAGTTGATAGTTGAAGGAACTTTTTGCATATAATAGTGAGATTTTGCAATATACTTAAGAATAAACTTAACGACCCATCAAAATCTTACTGTAATTGATGCTCCTGTTCCTTTTCTATTGATGGGGTGAAGAGGTTTTCCTCATGGTAGCCGTAGGGAGCGCTGGCCAACTTCCTAGGAGCCCATTCCCATGGCATTACATATCTCCATGAATGTACTAAATTTTGAAAGCTGACATTTGACACTCCGTAATGCTAGCAATTTGGAATAGATTGTAATATTATTCAGGCGAATGAAGATGATATAATTTAGCAATTAGGATAACTCCTTTCTTGCTTGTTGAGAGCGACATATGTAGGAGGAGGAAGACGGAGGGAATACCACAGCCTTAATTTCTTAGCAAATGGCCAGTGCGAGAGTAAAAGTACAGGGAGATAGTTTATTTACGAGTTCATCAAATTCGCCATGCAATCTTGAGCCCATTACATCAATACTGAGAACTACATATCATCACAAGAAAAATACAATAAAAATAAAGATCCTCGAAAGGAAAATATTCCCAGAAAAAAAAAAAAAAGTAGAGGCGAGCGATTACTGTGGCTTCCTGCCTTCTTTTCCACCAAATAGCGCGTGACGTGAGGTTAACCCAGGTTCTAATATCAGTTGGGCCTTCTCCAGGTGACTTTGTACTGAGCTTGTCCAAATATGTCAGTCAAAGCAGCAGATGATTGAAAATGACCCTCAAACTCGCTTCTACCATCACCATCACCACCACTACTGCCATTGTAATTTCTTACATCATATCCATCGAGGGCTTGAACAGCCTCAGACAATGCCATCTCTTCCTCCTAGTGCCTAACAACCTGCCTTGTTGCAAGCATCGCATTGGACACATTGTTAGAAATTAGAACACATTAGCCCCAGTTTCAGCAAACCAACAGCCCAAAGCTTATCAAACTCGCCATACAACCTTGGGCCCACTACAATCTACATCAAGATTCCACCACTTTTCCACTTACCCCAGACCCGGTCCACCAAATCGAGCTCCTCAGGCAATGCTGCACTGCTGTAGGCTCAATGACTCCAATACGTCTCCCTCCACAAACGTGCATCAAAGGCAGACGTATCTTGTTTGCTTTCACGACAGATTCTCTTCATTGCAACTTGGTATTAGAATTTGGCAGAGTTTCTTTCTAAACTTTACCAGAACCACCAAAGGTAAGTAGTTTCTTGTCTTTGAAACAACTAGTTGCTTTCTTGATAGGAAAATATATGAGGACCAACTTGAAGCTCTCATGCTTCAATCACATTTACTTTCTTAATCTTCCTGATGGATAGCGATAGCTGAGATTATGAAAAAACACCCGAAAGTAAGACACCTACAATCAATCCTGGGTGATTCTTTTTAGACCCTGAAAGTGAAGGAAGAGAAGATAGAATCAAAGATACATAGAAAAGATAGGAGAAACCGATCTTTCAGGAAAAGGCGGTAACCTAACTTCTAATAGATTCTTGATCGAGTCGTAATTAACCCATGCTTGATTGGCCTGCCGCTAGTCTATGTTGAGATTATCAAGAAAATATTCAGCAGGAACAGATTTGTTTGATTTCAAAATATTGATATTATTGCCGATCATCTTTATGCGTGTCAAATTCATCTGCAAAAATGTGATCGGTTAACCTACTACCATCGTTTCCATTGAAGATACCTAGATACTGCTTTGCAAGAGCACTTGTGATGCATTATCAATTAAGCAAAGTATGGCATTATTTTAAACCTCAGTAGCCCCATTTAGGGTCATGCTGTTGCTAACATGCTTGAAGCCTGTGGAGTAGAGATCATATAGACCAGCTGTGAATAAACAGGATTTGCAACAAAAGGAGAAACAAGAGAAGTGTGAGCTTAATGAATGGGAAGATGAAAGAGCGAAAGTTGGCCTGTGTGAAACAGAGGATGCTGTGTTTTGGCTCTCTGTTTTTCTTTTTTCCTGCCAGAATGCTGATCTCTTAAGGTATGATTTATGCTACATTTTTCACATGAGATAAAATGAGGTTTCAAAATGAAGAACAGATTTAATAATAGAGAGAGAGAGAGAGAGAGGTTGCTTTGAATTAACTTCACAAGTTTGGACCCTTGATGCCCGAATGAGCTTTCATTGCCTATTAGGACTTTGGGTCGGTGCTTTGTATAAGCCAAGCCTCGAACTTATGACATGGGCAATGCATTGGATTGGGGGTGTAGACCAAGAGCCCATCACATAGAATCATTGAGATTACAAGAGGGATTTATACCAGCAGACAAGATAGGAGAAATCGTTTAGCGGAAGAAAGTGAAAGCCTAACCTCTAATGGATTCTTGACTGGATCATAATCAACCCATGCTTGAATGAGGTTACGACTAGTGAAATTCAAATCTTTCTTTTTCTGAATTATCTTTCTTTTTTCTGAATTATCAAGAAAATATTCAGCAGGAACTGATAAGTTTGATCTCATGTTGTTGATATCAACACCAACATGGTTAATCTTTGTGTGTACGAAATTCAAATGCATAAATGTGACTGGAGAAGCTACCACTAAAAGTTCTATTGAGGAGTCCCAGATACTGCCTTGGAAAAGCACCAAGCAGCTCTTTTGAAGTAGAGAGAGTGAAAGCAAGGTCATGGCCACCTAGATTCCGATATTTCGTGACCATAGCAAAAACAAAGGGAGATGAGAAGGGGAATGCTTTTCCATTACTAAAGTTCTTGAACTTGATTGGATGAGTAAAAGGCGTGGTCTATTATGCTTTTACCACTGTTTGCTAAGCTCGTTAAGCCCTTTTTTTCAATCTCAGCAGCGACATTTACGCTCGTGTTTCTCTTTAACATGATTGAATCCTTGGAAGAAGAGATCATCAAGCTGTGCGAGAACTCGGTTTTGGTTTGCAAGGAAAAGGAGAAACATGCGAAGTGTGATGGAGAGTGGAAGTTGGCCTTTGTGAAACAGAGATGCTCTGTTTTTGTGTGAAGTGGAACTCTGGCTTGGTTTCACGTGGTTCTGAAGAAGGTGATTGCAGGAAACTTTGCATTACCAATACTGGCCATTGTTGACTTCTATCACCAGTTATGGAAATAAAGGTCGGTCCGGCTTTATTTAGATTTAGGACACCGACCCTTTAAATGACGAGATCAATCTTACCTTAAGAAAGAAATTTCATACTTGTTAGTAGGGGTGTTAAAAAGAACGGGCTTGTATGTAATATTAGTTAAAAAATCTAATAAATATATCATAAGTCCAGTATGAGTTCAAATTTTTAAAATTTGTTTAACTGGTATAATTCAATGTAAGTAATTCGGGTTCGTAGTATAAATAATATTTTCTTTTCTTTCTCTTTATTTATTTCTTATGTCTCTTCACACTTACAATTGCCTCTCATACTCTTAATCTCTTTCCATTCTCTCTATTCCCTGGTTTCATAGAAATTATAAATGTTTATTTTGAAGTTTGATCTAATAAACTGATAGTGCATTTTCAATCTTTTCTGTTTTGTACCTAAGAAATTATAAGATAACAAATTAAAATTTCAAGAATCCAAACTAAATTTTTATTTTCTTAGTCAAATCAAAAACACTTTATAGTCTTTTCTTGCTAGCTTATTTTTGTATCATATCATACCCTAACTGTTTGATAAAATACAACTGTAATTTTGTATTTGTTTTGTTTTTATATAGAAATTGTAATGATTTTTTTATCGTGTCAATATATATATATATTAAAGATCTTATCTAGTTCCAACAATTGCAACCCAATATTCTTTTTAGAGTTGTTGAAGAATAAAAGAATTAATATATTTATCCAGCAAATATTTTTAATATTCATAAAATTATCACCCAACTTGATATATCCAACTCATTTGGATTAAAAAAAAATGAATAAGTCAAGTTTATATTTTGTACTATATTAAAAATTAAGTTGGATATAGTTATGGATGAAAACCTAACCCATTATATTAATTAGAACTCTACTTATGCGGTATACAAAAATTAAAATTTAGAATTTGAACTTAAAAAACCTTCCTATTTCCCAAGTCAAATTTCAGTCGCATATGTTAAACATTGTGGGGTATTCAAACTATTATTTTTATGCCTTCTTTTTCCAATTAATTGTGGCAAGGTACCAGAGTCCACTGCTATCTTTTCTAAGAAAAAAAAGTCTACCGCTATCTTATTCCTTAAAACAGTATGGCCCATTGGAATAAGATTAGACTTAAAATCATAATCAATAACATAATAATTATAGGGTTGAAAATGAGAACATTAGGAACATCAAACTTTGATCGTTCATAGCAAAGTATTCCTAAAATTACTCGAATACAATAATAAATGGTTCGGAATCAAAAACCGACAGGCAATTAAAGCTTTTGGGAATAATTGTGTTTGGATGGAAAATAACTTGTATTTTTTAAAAAATAAAAAACATATTTTTTTTCTTTTAAAGGTGTAGTTTATATTTCAAGAGTGTTATACCTTTTAAAAAAAGTCATCATATCTTCAAGTCAAATACATAAAGACGCCATGTTTATGACATCCAATCCAATTTTAAAAACCACTGCTGCTAAAACTTGAAAAGAAGACCATTATAGTGTCGGCTTCAATCTCTACGAGGATGAAATAAAATTTAAAGGTGTGGGAGAGCTATTTCTCATGAATCTTGTCCAACTCGTTGGATCTGTAGGTGAAAACATCAAATAAAAATAAAAATCACAATTATCCTAAGCACTGCTGCAACTACCAAAATAAAAATCACATCCTGCACAGATGGAGGTGCACGACCAAACTAAAAACAAGATGCTGCCCCTATCTTCATGCCTGTGCAATTGCTTTTGTACGTCACAAAACTTTACCACTTGCTGATAAAAAAAACTTTGGCAACTCCCAAGAATTGACACAATTCTTCCTCACAACGCATTTTTTTCCATCTTTTTAGACAAATCATTATGGTATTAACGAATGTATAAACAAGATTGAATAAACAATAACTGTTGGTTTAAACTTTAAATGGTTTAGTGTTTTTTTTCCATCTTTTTAGACAAATTATTTTCGTATTAACGAATGTATAAACAAGATTGAATAAACAATAATTGTTGGTTTAAGTGGTTTAGTATTTATCTTATTTTTTTTAAATAAAATTTTGAGTTCAAATCTTATGTATGGAATATATGATCAGTGAAAAAGTTTAATTTTTTAATAGATGAACTCGGTTTAACTGAATTAATCATATTTTAATTAACTTTTAAATTCTAGAATTTAAACTAAAAAAGGAAAAACAAGATTGAATCCAGTTGTAAGATTTATATGAAGTTTAATTTGACTAAACTCAACTGAATGAACATAATAATCATATCAACATCTATCTACTTGTGAAATTACATCCTGTGTTTGAGATCTGTTAATCAGCTTCTTGACATTATGACAAAAACCACTATCTTAAAAAAAAAAAAAAAAAAAAAAAAAAAAAAATCTGTCCCCTCAAATATAATCATACAAAGAAAAAGAGAACCTCTTTGTAATTTAATGCTCTGGCTATTTGCATTAACTTCCACCAGAAGATGGAAGAGCTGAATCTGAGCCAGCTTCAATATCAGTATCCCCGTAATCACCATCGAAGGACCATGTACTGACCTTCTCCAAATTTGGTGATACTGGATATGAATGCTTATGATCCACTAACTCCCTCCTAACCTTATTTGCATTAACATTTTTCCCATCACATGCATTTGGGGCTGCAACCAACGCCGGCAATGCCACTTCTCCTTCCAAACACCTCGCAACCTGCCTCATCGGAGGCCTCGCATCCGGTGCATTGTTAGAGCACATTAGCCCCAGTTTCAACACAAGAACAGCCTCGTGCTCGTTAAACTCACCATTCAATCTTGGATCCACTACATCAAGAATTGAACCACTTTTCCACCTATCCCATACCAGATCCACCAAAATGAGCTCCTCCGGCAATGCTTTAGGCTCAATAGGTTTCCTTCCACAAACTACTTCAAGCAAAAGAGCACCAAAGGCAAACACATCTGAGCTTGTAGTGGGCTTGCCTGTTCTTGTTAGCTCAGGTGCTAAGTAACCCAATGTCCCTACCACTTTAGTGGTGATGGGGTTAGAGTCACGATCATATAACTTGGCAAGACCAAAGTCCCCAAGTCTTCCATTTAACTCAGAATCTAATAACACATTACCAGCCTTTATGTCTCTGTGAATCACAGTCTGTTCCCATTCTTCATGTAAATACAAAAGGCCTGAGGCCACACCTTTGATAATATTGAACCTTTGTTCCCATTTAAGAATTGTTTTAGGATTATCAAATAAGTACTTGTCCAAGCTCCCATTAGCCATGAACTCATAGACAAGTAGTAAGTCACCCTGCTGCCGACACCATCCCAGTAACCGAACCAAATTTCTATGACGAAGCCGACCGATGCTAGCAATCTCAGTCACAAACTCTTTCAAACCTTGTTTAGACTCGTGACAGATTCGCTTAACTGCGATTTCAGTATTAGAATTCGGCAGGGTTCCTTTGTAAACTTTGCCAAATCCACCAAATCCAAGCAACTCTTCATCTCGAAAATTCTTCGTTGCTTTCTTGAGTTCTTGGTAAGAGAATCTGTGAGGGCCAATATCAAGCTCCCATGCCTCTGTGACATCCGCTTTTTTTATCTTCCTGGAAAGGTAAAATGTCGTGGCCACGATCAAGATTATGAGAAAAGTAGCTAAAGTTGAGACACCTAAAATCAATCCTGTGCGTTTCATTTTGTGCCCCGGAAGAGAAGGAAGGGAAGGAAGAGATAAAGATTTAGCCTCTCCTTTCATGCTGAAACTCCATCCAAGGATATAGTGCGTGCTTGTGAGCAAGCCAGTTGCTGAAGAGAACCCAACATACATATAATCTTTGAAAATAGGAGAAAGATCTATCTTACAGGATAGGATAGGAGAAACCGGTCTTTTAGAAAAAGATGAAAGCCTTACTTCTACTAGATTCTTGATCGAATCGTAATCAACCCATGCTTGAATAGGCCTACCACTGCAAAGATTCAAGTCTTTCGTTGTTGAATTAACAAGAAAGGATGCAGCAGGAACGGATTTGCTTGATACCACGCTATTGATATCAATTCCAACATGGTTATCATTTATATCATGCAAGTCATAGTCTTTAACAGTGTCAAACTCAACTGCAAAGAGATGATTGGAGAAGTTTCCACTGTCGGTTGCATTGAGGAGACCTAGATACTGGTTTGGAAGCGCGCCTGGGAGCTCTTTTGAGGTGGATATTGTGAAAGCAAAACCATGACCTCTTATTCTTGGATTCTCAGGAACTATAGTAAAAGCAAAGGCAGTTGAGAAGGAGAAGCTTTTTCCATTACTAGAGTTCTTGAATTTGACTGGAGATGAGTAAAATGCATGACCTACTGTGTGTTGAGTGTTGTTTGTTAACCGAAGCATGCCATTTTTTTCAATCACAGCAGCACCATTTAGGCTCATGTTACTGGTAACATGATTAAAGCCTGGGAAATAGAGATCATCTAGCTGAGAAAAAACTGGGTTTGTAAGGAAAAGGAGAAACAAGAGAAGCGTGATCTTCTGGGACATGATAGAGAGAGGGAAATTTTACCTGTGAAACAAAGGGTGCTCTGTTTTTTAGCAAGAGTGAAAAGGTTTTTGAGCTATGAATCTCGCTATAATCGTGTGTTTATGTCATTTTGTTTGGTTTCGACAAGAAGGGATCTAGAAAGGAGAAGGGAAGTGGTTTACGGAGGCTGAGTGGTGTAGATAAAATCTATGATTTTGATTCCTTTCCTTAGCAAATCACACTCTGCTTATAGGCAACTAAGAATTCAGGGCCACAGGCCTTCTGAGCCTTATCCATCATTGAACATGGAAACTGGAAGGTCTGGCTTTTCTGTTGGTTGCTTTAAAAAGTCATGTTTTTCACCATTTAAAATTAAAACGTTGTTTCTACAGTAGGTTTGAATTGACTTGACAAAGCCAATAAATTAGTAGCGTAAGAAGTTTACTCCCTCTGATGCTATGACAAGCTAAGTATTCTTCGTCTTTTATTTAAAAACGAAGAGTCTAAGATCCAAAATTTCTTTTACAGAAGAGGACTCGCATACAATTATACCATAAGCTCTTCTTGTGATTTTAGTAACGTCAAATCTTGGTTTTAGTCAGCTAATTATATATTTGAAGTGACATTGACAATGTTTCTGAAATAATAGACAGTGGGGTCAGTGACAGTAGGGTATTTGTTCGTCATCATGCTGCAAACGAATCAATGTGAAGGAGACGACAATCATCGTTATTATTTCTAAGATTAATCAATGCCAGGTAATTCTGGATCATTTTAGTAAATCATACCTTGCGATGCTCGGACGCAAGGATAATCACAGTCAATATCCGAGGTTATTACAAGTTACCAAGGCCATGATCTATATAACTTTACATGTACTTGCTGTTAATAGCGTATCATTTTATATCAGGCTTAAAGTGCCATGATTATTATTTCCTTAACATGAAGTGTCGAGGTTACTTTGCATAATTATTATCTGTTAACTACCAAAAATAAGCATTACTGTTTCCCTCCAACTGAGTAGGACTCACCAAAGATGACAGACCACTCTCCGTCGAAAACGACAGCACGTTTGAAACAACTGTATAATGCGGTCTTGGTGTGGTTGTTTTCGTGCTCAAAACCCCCTTTTAAAAAAACTTTAATTTTTTTTAATTATATTTTATAAATTTATATTATTTTGATATATTTTTAAGTAAAAAATACTTTTAAAAATAATCATATAATTGTTAAAAAATAATACAAATCATATACTATAACTTTACCTAATAGCTTAAATTTTTAATTAAATTAATTATGTAACATGAAATTAGAGTTTTGATGAATAAACAATTATAATTTTAAATCTTATTATTTTTATTTATTTAATAAAAAAATTAAATATAAAATAATATAAATTTATACAAATTTCAAATATAAAAAACTTCCATTTCAAGTTACTAAAAGTTTCTTTCACTATCTTAGTTGTCGGTGTTCAACATACCACAGCATGCGACGCCCTTCATTTTCATCGGAAACATCCTCGTTTTGGTGTGGGAAATCAAAACCTCTCAAGGAACGAAGGTATGTTTCCTATATATTACGGTCGGTGCACCAATCGAATTCCATATTTCTATATGGAAATTGCTTGCAGCCTTCTAATTTCTAAACTTGAAGGGCACAGTTTTTCATTTCACGAGTTCCAGATATGGACTTTGGTATGGGCAATCTCATGATCTGTCCACGAACTGAAGATGTTCAATCACGTGAATATTTGACATGCCCAGAATATAAATAAAATAAAAGTCTCATAAATTGACCCTTAAAGTTGAATGGACATCCTGATTTTTTTTATGGATTTAAACGTTTGATTTGTGAAGTGTTTTGACACTCTATGTTAATGGGTTCTCTATAACATGGAATCTCTACAGTTTTCAACGTATTAATTAGCTTTGTAGGGTGTTGGATATTTTATCAAATTTTATTTATCTAGCTTTACTCCTCAGCGTCATACAAACTTTGAGGATATTTGTGAATATAATAAAGATTATTTAAAAAAAATTGCTTGTAAATACATTAATAATATTTTTTATTTTTTAAGATTTGTTTTCAACATTATTATATTAAAATGATTCAAAAATATTTAAAAATTAAATTTAAAATAGCAAAAAAATATAATTTTTTGGTGAAATGGCAGATGTTGATCAATGGTAGGGACCATCTGGTTGTGTAGGAATTGTTGGTGGCTTTTCACTAGACAATATAGGCAATGGTATCCACGTAAGCAACGAGGAAACCCAAGTGATGAGATACATGGAAAAAAGGGGGAAAAAAACAAAAAAAACCAACCTAAGGTTGACCATGAAACATGCTGTTTTTCCTTTTGTTATGGTTTGACGAATTTACACTAACACGCAGTGTCTGCAGCCCACGGGCTTCATTGGTAGCCACTTGTCCAGTGTCGTTGTTTTAATATAATTTTTTTTAGAGTAGTTTTATTTGTATTTGAATTTTTAAGATGTTATGCGGATTCATTTAGATTATTTTGGGCTTTATATATTTTAAAAAAAAGAATAATATTTATTTTTAAATAATATTGTTAATATATTTGGCTTTGCTTAAATTTTTTAGGATATGAATTTATTTAGTCAATTTTATTTGTATTTATCTTTAAATTTTAAATTGTGAATTTATTTTTTGTTAATTTTAATAAATATAGTCAGATGAATATCTCATCTTATGTGGTTAAATATCTTGATTTATATGTATCTCTTAATTTTATCAATTATTTATTATTATTATTATTAATAAATTTTCCCTATTTATTTATATAAATATTATTAATTTATTGAATAAGATAGGATTTTTAATTTATATTTTATATTATTTTATATTAAAATAATATATATAACGAATATTTAAAAAAAAATATATAACTCCGATCACAACACGAGTTAAATAGGCAGTGATCACTAATTTCCCTTATTTTACACGAGACAAAGTCAACCCGTGTGCCATGTGGCAGACTAGCTATTTCTCATTCCCAAGCATGAGGAGTAAATCTACATCGTTGAAATGTGCTACACTGGTTATATCAAATGTTTTTAGATATAAAAAAAATATATCCAGGTGTTTTAACAAAAATAAATAAATAAAATTATGTTATTGATTTCATGTATTTTAATAGTTTTAAGGTCTAAAAATAATAATTTAAACAACTAATAAAAATATAATTTGATTAAAAAAATAAAATATATTTTTAAAAAATAAGTCAACAATATATTATATCGATTTGGATTATTCTATAAAATATATGATTTTGGATGATAAGATCATCATAACTCTAAAATAACTTATAAAATTCAATTCTTGATCAATTTAATGTTGAAGAATAAAATTAAAAAAATAACACAAAAATTAATTCAAGTCAACTCGAGTTACCCCGTCAAACTTGTGACCTATCTTGAACTCAAGATAATTTTATAAAAAATAAATTAAAATAAATAATAAAATTTAATTTTAAATTAATTTAATATTAAAAAATATTTTTTAAAAATAATAATTTAAATATTTAAATGAAACACTAAGTTACATACGGATGTATGCATGCGGTCCGGGAACACTTTGGAACTCATCTTTCCATACGAAAGAAAGCCAAATAAAATTATGAATCCAATTACTTGCAGTGCTCAAACCAACTTGTGGCGACGAATTAATTAATCGATACCGACCGTATAAAACATGTAAAATGGGGTCCCGGGAATCTCCCCCCTTTTCTTCATGTAAAAAGAAGACCTTTTGAAATTCCGGTGAACACCTCATTGAATTTTGTACTTGTTTTCTCCTCTCTACTCTCCAGATCTTGGACTTTAAATGAAGAAATTCAAATTTAACACTGATTGCAAAGTGGGAACTGATCAGTGGAGCCATGTCAGCAGAGATATCAAGTGGTTGGTTTTCCTCTTTTTTTCTTGATAAATTTCGAAGCTTGTCAAGAAATTCCAATTAGAAAATAATCCAAGTGATGATAACATAATCTCTCCCTCCATCATTTTGTAGCTGGGGAAAAATGATGTGGAGATGGAAAGAGTTGACAAGTGCAGCAATCTTCTTGCAAGATGGTCAAGTCAGTGTCTCTGGAAACATGGTTTTTTAAAAATTTAAAATATTTTTTATATTTTTATATCATTTTGATGTGCTGATATTAAAATTAATTTTTTTTAAATAAAAAAATATTTTTTTAATATATTTTTAAATAAAAAAATTTTAAATCAAAATTATTATTATATTTTTAAATACCCTCTCAACCAAAAAAAAAAAGAAATAGTTTGGAGTTGAAAATTGTTGTTGGGGTAATCTGCCCCCAAAATTGTCTCAATGGGCTATAACGCAGGAGCTATTAATAAGGGTGTGTTTGGTATTTCGGTAGCTTTTGTGATTATGGTTTAAAAAAAGTTGTTTTATAAAAAGTACTTTTAGTTGAGGTTGATTTGAAAAAATAGGTGTTTGATTAAAACTGTGGTTGAAATTGAAGTTGAACAAAAAGTAGTTTAATGTGTTTGGTTAAAAAAATGCTTTTCAAATTGAGGTTATAAAATAATTAAAAAATACTTTTAATTTAAATATTGTAGATTTAACTACCATTATTACATCATGAAATAAATAATTATATTTTTCATGATTTCTTAAGCACAAAACAATAAAAACTGAATTTTTTGTTACTTCATCAAGTGATCTCCTTCTATTTTTTTGAATAAAACAGAATTAAAATAAAAATAAAAACTGATTTTTTTTTAACTTGGTCTGACACGGCAATAACATAATTGGAATTGCGATCAAATTCCACAAATATTATGTCATCATGCTATATCCTTCTAATTTATGTAGTGTTATTAAATAATATTAAATAGTAGTTTTTCAACTAAAACTCAATTTTTTTTAAAAAAAATTATAATTTCATTACGTACAAAATTTATTCGACAAAAACTACAGTTTTCATGATTTTTTGAGCATGCAATAAAATTAAGTAAAATATTATCAAGAATAAAATTGAGATTACAGTATAAGTAAATTTAATTCACCTTAAACTAATTTTTTTAAAAAAAAAAATAGTGTTCACGTTTACATGAATAGTGCAAGTGAAATCACTGGTTTTTTTTAATTGCACTGATTTTTCAGAAAAAAAAAAACTTTTCTTGGTTTTACAAAATTAAAAAAAAAAACTAAAACTCTGATTTAAGTTTAGGGAACAGTGCGAGTGAATTAAAATTCACTCGCACTGTGCAGTGTAAACTTTTCTTGGTTTTTTGAAAAAAAAAAAAAACAACTCTGATTTAAAAGTTTAGGGAACAGTGGAGCCATGCTCCACTGTTCCAGCGTTTTTCCTTCAGGAGAAGCAGCATTTTTACTGCTTTTCCAAAACCTTGGTTTTAATTTAAAATTCAGTGGACCCTACTAGTAAAAAGCAGGTTTTGTTTTGTTACAAAACAAAAATTTATGTGGTTGCGGGTAAACTTCACCCGCAACTACAAAACCAAACACCCACTAAATACAAGATAAACGGGCTGTGGTTGCCCGAATAACCCATCTATTGGGCCTTTTAGGATCTCATTCAAACTATTTCTTTGTGTGATTTGTAAGAGGTTAGCTTTCGAAGATGATACCCGTCCCAGATCCACTTTCGTACCCATCTTTTACCATGCATTTAACGCATAATAAGAGCATGTAAAGCAGATGAAGCTATAATTTTGTGGATAAAATTGTTTATAAATCTATGGAGTATTTGGAGGTGCAAGGAGAGTGTATCTGCGACCAGCAAAAATATATGGATATGGCAAGAAAATAAAGCACCCTTTAAGATTGAATAGTGCACATTACGGGTCCATGGCACAAAATCAGAGGACAACAATATCCATTCAAGACGATGCAACAATATAATTTGATAATCCTTAGAAAGTGCTTCTCCTTACACAACCACTAGCCTAGAAAAGGAATTAGAATTTGTAAGTGCAGCTTCCATCATCACTCCTTGCAGTTGGATCAAAGTTTGCTGCATTTGGATCGGTACAGCCTTCAGCGACAGGCACCTTTACTTGCTGTGCCGCTTGGCCTGCGACAAACAACAACGAAAGAAAACCAACTTAAGAAAAACCCCTGTTCCAACTTTATATACAATAACAGAAGCCAGATGCAAACCTCCCATCCAAGCCTCTAGGATCAAGGGATCTAACCATAGAAAGTTCCTCTATCAATGGAATCTTGATTGGCTTCACCAAGAGAAGCCTCGCTCAGGTACTTGTCAGCCAATTGGACTCTCTTCACATTCTCTTGCTCCTGGACAAGCATGTTCCCATACTCAAGGAGCTTCTCGATTGTCATCGCCGGCTGCTCAAAAGTTGGGGGTCCTTCCCTTGAGTTCACAAGTTTCTTTCCGATGCTGTCAACACCAATACCTGAGACCCACTTCCTCACCTCATCGTCATAAACTCGGGCCCTGAGAGCACCAAAGAAATCTGCACAAGCACAAAATATGAGCCACCCCAAACAAAAATGCACCCGAGGCCTTTTTGAATGTTGAGTCTAACATCTACTTTGTGAAACTTGGTTTTAAGAAACGCTTGTCACTAATAAAGCTTTCAAAACTCTAGAAGGGAGCTAGCTTACCGATAGATTGACCAGGGAAGGTATCAACAAGCTTGACAATATCGTCCTTGGGAATTTTGTCACTCTTGAATATTCCAACGCAGACACCAATCCTATCATCTCTGGTTGGAGCCCAGTAGAATTTCTCCATACGACCATCACGGATAAGAGGAGCATACAGTGTTGAAAAATCGTTACCAGTGACGATGATGGGGACACGTGGATTCTCCTCCTTGTTGTACATGCCGGGAAGTTGCACATTTGTTGGGTTGTCAGCAATGTTCATGAGGGTAGCATTAACCATCTGGTTGTTGACGGTGTATTGGGTAGTTCCACCAAGTCTCCCAGCTCCGGCATCAAGATCGTTGATGAAGAGGCAGCACATCTTTCCCTTCTTCTTGATTATATCAGCCGCCTCACGGTACCTTTGCCTGATAAGTTTTGCGGGTTCACCAGCGTTCCCACTTTCCAATTCTCCAGCACTCATCATGATTGGGCTGAAACATGGATTATCATCAGACGAAAACGGTAACGAGCATAACAAAAAGATCTATAGTGTAACATATTCAACATGTACAAGCTGTCAGGCAGAAATAAATTAAGTTGATGGAGACAGAAACTCACTTAATTCCCATCTTGGCAAAGACAAGTTCACACTGGAAGGATTTTCCTTGGCCTTTGCCTCCCCAAATACCCAAGATGAGAGGAACCTGCAACAAAGTCACGGAAATTGTTCAATTTGTTTTTTCAAAAAATACCAATAGAAGAGATTATTCAATAATATACTTAATTGACAATAAAAAAGAAGTCAGCTGTTATATATACCTTGATATTGGGCAGGCTCATGAAGTTCTTGGAGATGTGAACAACAAGCTTGTCCATGAAAGCAGGAGCAATGTAGTAACCATCCATGTTGTTGTCCAAGTCGTACCTAAAGCACAGTCACCAAGTCATGTTCATAATCGAACTTGTCCACAACTTCAGACGAAATGGAAATCATAATTCATAAGTATGAGCTAAACAGCGAGAATAATCTACAATAATTCCCATATATAAAAGTACGGTACTTACGTACGAAGACCTTGACTGAGGTACTCATAAGAACTCATAATGGGGTTGTGAGTTCCAGTTCCCTGGGGGGCTTGGAAAAGAGAGTCCACCATACCCTTTCCTCTGGTGATATCTTGTTGGTCATCAGACATGTCTGTAACAAGGCCTCCCCATCTGTCCTTGTCGGTCTGCTTCTCCTCATCGTACTCTGCAACAACCTTGAAGCTCCCTGATGAAATTTTGGAGTTTGTGAACCTTGATGAGCTCACTTTCTTCAAGCTGTTGCCAAAGAAAGCTGAATTTGGGACTGTGGATCCAGCGCCAGAACCATTCAAAGCCAGCTGCATCAAGTTATGACCACATGTATAGATCAAACTAATTCATCAGGAATTCCAAGTTCACATTCAATATAGCACAACCAAAACTAAGCCCATCGTCATTTCTTCTATGAATAATTGAACCCATTAATTAGTTAGTTTAACTTAAAGCTTCTAATCCTAGTTCATATAGCAATCCAAGACTAAGTTAATTATGAAAGGCTCAGAAGTGAAAAGAAACAAACAGCAATACAAAGACCAGCAAAATAGTTACTGTGATGGATGGTTTAAGAACCCATGATCTTAAAACCGAGTAAGAAAACAAGCTATGTCTAGGCGAAGATATCCAATTTAAAGCACATGATGCAGGCATTCAGTACTTAAAGCATGAAATGGCGGGAAATTAAGATTAGAGTACCGGTGCTGTGTTGACAGCGCCAACGGTTGAGATGGTTGCTGCCATGATCAAACAGCAGTGGTTGATTGAGGAAGTAATGCAAAGGGTAGAGTTCCTTCTAGCTAGCAAATGCAGAGTTTTGGCCTTTGAGGTGCGAAGCGAGGACTCAAGTGAGGATCTTATAGCAAAAGAAAACTGGTGTCTCTGAGGATTGGTTTTCAAATTCCTAACGGCCACATACTCAAGATTGGATTGGTTCCACGTGGCATTAGGAAAATAGTTTCAAGCTTGAGTTCCTCATCGAGTCTTTGAGATTAGGATTTTGATGTGCTATATTTGCCACTCAAATTCTTGGCAATTGAACTGTTACCACAGAAGCTTGGAAGCTAGAAAGACTCCTTTTTTTTGTGTCGCCAGATTTTTCTCTCCTTTTTTCTGTTATTTCGTGGTGAGCAAAGCGTCTGTGATTTCCAGATGGTTCTTTTCTTTTTGTCTCTTTTTTTATCATTATTAGAGATGAGCTTCATTGCGAATATTCCATCTATTTAGGGGTCCCTCTCGCTTGTTTTCCTTCAATTTTCTGGTTGGATGAGAGGATATTTCCTCAATTTTTTCTGGTTCTCGTGATCTCACCAGCAAGGTTAAAATGTCATGCAAGAAAGGGCGATGGTTTTGTCCATGCGACTGTTCAACAGTGTTGTCCATTCACGGCGAAAGGGAATTAAAACACAGCCACAGGCCACAAGGACTTCAGACGATCCAGCTAGAAAGTCACCTTTGTAGTCTGGACCCGAACTCTTGGCATTGAGGCCTTTCTTGTTAAGTCCAGATTCTAGCTTTACGGACTCTCAGCATTCGGGAACTAAATGAAAAATGGAGGCCTCGGATTCGGCCCGTGGCCGCTAATAGCCTGGAAGAGGGCCGTCTGTGCTTGGAATGCTCTCCTAAGTCCTTTGTCCTCACGCGCCCATAGTTATTAGGGATCATATCTTCGAGTTAATTTAGGTCAATATAAAAAAATTTTAAAAAATACAATTCTAATATTTCATATGAAAAAATCCATGTAAATATAAGTTAGACATATTATAAAAAATGAAGTTTAAAATAATATTTTAAAAAAAATTTTATCCTACAATGAAAAAACATAATTTTTTTCATGGAAACATAGAGTATATTTGCGAAAGAGCTTCAAATCCCACTATGAAAAAATATTATGTTATCCTTTTAAGTTCAAATATTTAAACCAAAAGATTTTTTATCCCACGTTGAAAAACATGATTTTTTTTCTTGGAAACATAGAGTATATATACTAATGGGTTTCAAATCCCACATTGACAAAACTTAAATTTTTTCATAGAACATAGAACATATATACGAAATGACTTCAAATCCCAGATTGAAAAGATATTATGTTATCCTTTTAAATTTAAGTATTTAAACCAAAAATTTTTTTTATCATATATTAAAAAAACATGATTTTTTTTCTTGGGAATATAGAGTATATGTACTAATGTATTTCAAATCTCATATTGAAAAAATATAACTTTTTTCATAGGAACATAGAATATATATACGAAAGTATTTCAAATCTCACATTAAAAAGATACTATACTATCATTTTAAGTTGAAGTATTTAGACCAAAAGGTTTTTTATCCCACATTGAAAAAACATGATTTTTTTTCTTAGGAATATAGAATATATATATTAATGGATTTCAAATCTCACATTGAAAAAACATAATTTTTTTCATGAAAATATAAAGTATATATACGAAAGGGCTTCAAATCCCACATTAAAAAGATATTATGTTATTCTTTTAAGTTGAAATATTTAAATCAAAATGTTTTTTATCCCATATTGAAAAAACATGATTTTTTTCCTAGGAATATAGAATATATATACGAAAAGTATTATCCTTTTAAGTTGAGGTATTTAAATCAAATGATTTTTTATTCCACATTAAAAAATATGACTTTTTTTTTAGAAACATAGAATATATATACTAATGAGTTTCAAATCCTATATTTAAAAAAAAATCAAGTTTCATCCGGATTTGTCCGGATCATGGATCAACCTGTCAGGTTATCCAAATTTGACCGAACTGTTATCATAACTAATCTTTTATTAAATCCGGACCACTTCAATCATCAAATTAACTGGTCTTAAATTAATTTATCAGAGACCAGATTTAATAACACTGTTCACAATCCTCGATTACTTCGAGACACAAACTGTAGGTTGTCGACTCAAATCGTAGGTGGGTACGAATTCGAGAGAAAGATGCAAGAAAACAAACAGATGTCCAACTTTAAATTGGAACACCTGTGTGCAAATCCAATTAAGTAAGCAAGAATTATTCTCCGAAAGTAAAAATAATATATCGACAATAAATTGCCTTAACAATTAGGAATAGAGAGAGCTTTAAGATGCAATGTATGATTCATTTATAGCTTCAAAAGCCGTCTTGTGATAAAAAAAACAAGAAACAAGAAACAAATTATGTTTCCTTTGCAAGTTGGAATTTAAGATTTGTATAGTGATAAAAAATATATATGTTTCTTTTTTTACTTTCTAAATTTAAATCTATGATAAAAAGATATTTAATTACATGAATGCAGAAAAAAAATCCCTCGAGGAGAAGATTTGTCTCAATTAATTGACTGATGAATTGGTATGAAAATACCTTGAATTATTGAATATTTTTTTAACAAAAAAAACTAAAATATGTTAAATCACTATAGCTACCTTCATGAAACATTTTTAATTGGAATAATATTTTTTTGTTTTGTGATGTTTTAATTTTTGCTCTTTTTGTTTAGTTTTTTTTTAATTTCACTTTTCATCAATCCATTTTTTTTAATTTTTTAATTTAATATTATATTGGTTTTAAAATTGTGTTTCATAATTTTTTTTTGTTAGGTTATATATTGGTATTATAGATTTAGTTTTTTTTTTCAATTTCAATCTTTAATATTAGATCTATTAGGAGTAGGGTTTCAAAAAAAAAATTTGATTGCATTCCATGAATTTATTCATATCTCATGATCCAAGTTGTTAGTTTAACAGATTAACCCAGGTGGCTCGGGTCATTTTTTTGGCTTGTTTTTTAAAGTTGATTTTATTTTATTTTATCCCTCGATACCAGATTAGTTGAGAATTAAATTTTGTAATTTTTTTTTATTTCTATGGGGCTATTGCGATATCATGATTCAGGTCATGAGTTTGACAAATTAACTCAAGTTCGCTCTATTTATTTATTTATTTGTTTTTTTATTTAATTTTTTTAACTGAGCTTTATATTTTTTTTTTATTTACTTTGTGTGGGATTATCATAATGTCATATTACCGTCTCAATATTTAAAAACAAATGTCATCCAATATATTATTATATCAATATTTAAAAAAAAATGTTTTATTATATTTTGAATTCATAATTATTTTTTTAATATTATAAAATAAGCCAGCAATGCTTGAAAATATAATTTTTTTACGTTAAAAAAATTAATTTGAGTGATAACATAACACGAGACAATGATTTTTAGTGACCTATCTACGTCATGGTTTGTGAAACTCATATGTTTGTCTTGAAATAATGGCGAGCCAAGCTCATGCAAGTTTTACCCTCTTTGTTTTTTCCTCCAGAACGCTGAACCTAGTGCAGACGAATAAGCCTAGATTTTATCCCGGACTCGAGACAGAAATGTAAACCACCGACACTAACATGGCTTTCGGAAAAAGAAGAAAGGCCGCTCCTCCAGTAGGCAAGAAAACTTTGTAAATATATATATATATTTCGAACAAACAAACAAGCTTAATGGCCTAGGGCACGAGAAAACACATTTTGTGGAACGAATACTTCTTTGGTTTGAATCCATCAAAGAGACCTGACTCTATATCTCAATTTTTTAACACACAGACTGCTTTTGCCCTCAGATTAAGCTGGTGGATTGCCAAAACAGGTTGGCACAAGGATCTTTAATTTTTAGTTTTTTTAATAGAATGGAAATAATAAATTCATGATACATCGACCAACCACACCTTGGGAAAACTTGAGCAAATTCTGACTTGAAATCCAGGCCAAGCAATTATATCGAATTGTAAATTCATTAGGCTGAGAATGTGACTGCCGAGTAAAAAACATTAGTAAGATGTTGATGTTCGAGCATGATTTTCAAAAAACTGCAATGGGTAGAGTTGATGACAGCTCAAATTGCCTAGGAAATAACTGGAAAGGAAATGCAACGTCACCTAGAACCTAGAAACCTTGCAAAGTGTTTTGAACTTCTGCAATAGGTTCATGAACATGCAAATATAGGTTCAAGGATAAGAGCTAGCAAACAAAGCTTTAGCACTTGCAGATGGATAAAATGATCATTATTCCATGATAGAGAAAGACACTTTCATCGTTAAACTCGAAAGCCGAAAAGCTCCCCCCTCCACCATCCCATAAACACCTGCTTGTCATAATTTCATTCAAAACAAAAACTTAAACAGTTTTGAAAAGACAGAAAGTAGGAATTAATGTCACTGAAAACAGCATTTTGTCTCCCTGTTTCTCTCTCTATCATTTGCCCATGTGTGCTTTATTTCTAGAGCATTGAAGCATAAGAACAGATAAGAAAAGTAAGCACTTACTAGTTGCAACTGTTGCTGATAGGCATCTGAGTTGCTCTCTTGGCTTTGACAGAGGTGGATGGATGCTGTTTGAAGTCTTCAACTGCCTACTTATTGTAAAGTGGCCAACAGCCCAACCTGATTTAGTGTAACAATAAAATATGCTTAGTTATGGATAATTACCGCATTAAGTAGATTAAAAACTGCATGATAAGGGGAATTACTGCAAACCAGACAAAAAGCTGTCATGAACCATGCACTCTATTTCCAATGCCTAAAGCTATGAATTCTTCATATTAAACAATATAAATTTGTTCTCTTCAACTAAAAGAGCATATTTAAAGCCGTAATGCACACAGCTTGATTTTGATTGAAGGAATAAAATATTGGCTAACAATGCAACATTATTTCTACGACACCGACCATGTTGGATTTGACGTTGTGCCAATTCTACATGGTTGGATCTGAATCCAGGGGAAAATAATTAAGAAAGTTACAATACGTTGCTGACAAACATACACTCAAGTCTCTCTGTCTCTCACATGAAATGAACTCTTGAGGACAGAGACATCAATATAACCAAACCCAATTAGTGAGATGGCATCACAGCAAAAATAAGGTCGACATCGACAGACTGCATATTTTGATTCAACTGCTTTGTTGAGACTGCATTTTCACAAATAGAGAATGGCATGGAACCTAGAATCCAGTAGCCGGCTGCAAAAGGAGCGGCAAAGTTGTACAAAAGGGCAGTAAGCTTTGTGGATACACAGTTTATTGAGATTTATGGAAATTCCCATATATATTCCAAGTTTCAAAAGTTCAAGGACCCTTGTTCTGTATTTTCTTAAAATCATTCTCTTTAGCAAAGAACTTTTCATAATGCCAATTAAAAGGAGAAATGGCTATTGTACTTGCCTGGCTGATGACATTATTCTAGGATAAATTACTATTTAAAGCAATTATAACGCTCTTTTATTTTAGCCCACCTAATGATAATGATGATTGGATTCTCCATCAGTTTATATATGGAGATTATTAACGAATAAAGTCCTTTTAAGGCACGAATTAGGAAAACCTTACCCAATTTGAGAATGAAATTGTAGCCCACAAGGGAGACCCAAAAGAAACCCACTTTTAGGAAAAGTGAGAATGTCTCTTGCCACAACAAAAAGCGTTTATGACACTTCCAAGTGATGATTATAAAGAGCAAATCTCAACTCTAGTTCCCAAACAAACCAGCTTTCGTACAAGTATAATCACCTCAACACAGATAAGTAAAAGGCATAGGACAATGACAGGGCTGGGCTCATCATGCGGAGCGTGCAAATTCCTGCGAAGAAAGTGCACAAGCGAATGTGTGTTTGCACCGTATTTCTGTTATGACCAGGCTGCAGCCCACTTCGCCGCGGTGCACAAAGTGTTCGGTGCAAGCAATGTTTCAAAGCTATTATTACACCTACCAGTACACAACCGAGGCGATGCTGCTATCACCATATCTTATGAAGCACTGGCTAGGATGCGAGATCCTATATATGGCTGCGTTGCTCATATCTTCGCCCTGCAACAACAGGTGTCTAAATTGTTTCTCGAAGTGCCCGAGCACTTTCACAAATCACCTAGAATATAAACGAGTTCTAGCTGAAAACACGAGTCTCTTACATTGTTTACCTTGTATTGCAGGTTGCCAGCTTACAAGACGAGATAGAAATCCTTGAGAACCAGATGGCTAGTCTCACAGTTGGTGTCGCCGGTTTTGGAAGTTCGCCAACAATTTCAAACCCGAACTGTGAGATGCTGTTTTCCTTCCAAGAAGATGCCATGAACACACAATATTACCAGAATCCACAATCTGCACAGCTAAACCATTCAGGATATACAGCTGGGAACCAAACTTTTGATGGCCAGATGAACGTGCCTCTTCCTCCTTTATATGGATGGGAAGACCATGACATTTTTTGCAACTCTCACCCACGTCCTTTAGAGAGACTCCTCGAGGAAGTTGACAAAGAGATCTTCACATATTGTTCATGGCCGGAAAGTGGAAACATCATCATATGAGAAGATCCAAACTCTTGGCGAAAATGTTATTGGCAAGTCAGGGATTGTGCAACAGATGTTTCATGGATCAATAAGGAAAATTTTGTGTTCGCATCTTTGTAATTTCAGTTGTGTAGATTACAACGATTTCAAGCTTATGAGCTTCCAAATAAGCATTTCCAGTCATCTCAAAATATCTAACCTCACTCCCGCAAGCAATCATATAGGTAAGGCACACCCAGAAAATTCTCTCAACAGTAGCAATGACAACATCCCTTGCAGTTGGCAACACCACAAGTCATGAATCATAGAAACATCAAGTGATTCAAAGTATTCAATAGATAACTTTTTTCAATGCCACAAATGCGAGGAACTTCAAATGAATTCCTCAGAACCCAAACCAGACTGATTAGGCAGTTTGCAATCAGGTCTCAATGGTCATGAAAATATATTTCAGACTAAAAGAAAACCCAATCTATCTGGAAAATTATTTACATTCTGCGTGTCAAAATAGATCATTCTGTAAGCAGCCAAGAAAAGCATGTGTACTAAACACGCTTATGCTAGGAATATATAACATATGGTGTGCTCAATCCAATGAAAATGCATCTACATTGAACACACAGAAGTACCATCTAGAGAGAAGGATTCACATATGCAGTGCCTTTCCAAGCATAAGATTGAACTGATGCAACTACGAATAGCTTCCGACTTGTAGCAACAACCACAGTTTGCTGTTTAGGACCAGTTTTTCTATCATCTTATGTTGGGAATACCCCTTGTGCTCCACGCATGCCGTTGCACAGAATTATTGAGCTCCTTCTCTTATGCAATTGTACAAATGCAGATCAAGCTCTGACACCATTAAACATCACCTCACTATCTCATTAACAAATTGCAAGATTAATAACTGCATATAAAAAAGATCATAACCATTTAAAGTTATTTATATGTTCATATAGATGATCGAATTCCAAGAGTATTATAACTTCATTGTTAAAATTAACAGGGTAAACGCCCATGCTAGAATGACAACATAACTTTAAGATGAATACTTCTCAATCCACTTTCTGCAAGGATGACTGCCTTCATTTTCAAACCTAGAAGTGGCTGGAACTCCTTGCACAGAGAGGCATTGAGCCTCAAGCATCGTCCCACAGCATAAACTGCAAATTTTGATTTTCTAAAACGCTCAAGTTGGGCAGAATCTTCCACTCCAATATACAGCCGAAAAGAAAACAGTGCATTTTACAGTGAGAGATTTCGTAAGTCCACTATTTAGCAGGTCTGAACCCAAATTATTCTAGAGAGTTGTGGAAGGAACAAATGGTGGGGCCTCTGCACATTGCCCGTGATTTGTCAATGACAGCAACACCACAAGAGGTCCAAGCTAGAATTGAATAAGGCTTCCTTCACAAATGTGAGCTTGAATAACATAAAGAACTTTTCTGGCTGCATCTGGGAACAAATTTTCGACTCCCATTTTGTAATTTTATCACAATTGTGATTTTAAGGATAAAAAGCATAGGTGTATTCTACTTTCATCATTCAGCAGCGCATCTTTGTATTCCAAAACGAGTTCCCACACATAGGCACCCTTTACTATCAGATTAATTACATCTGTAAAAAGTTGGATGATGAAACTAGTGCAGAACCAGATGAAGCACCTAAGCATATAATATGCATGCGATAGCACCGACATACAGAAAGACAACATAAAGATAGACGGGCAGGCAGATGCAGAGCTACATAGTTTTATATGATACCATGTTATCATAGCAAATTCTCAGGAGGCTCAAGACAGCTTGAGTAAAATGTTTTGGCACAAGGTCATCTGGATATGAATCTTCACAGCAACGACATGCAAAAGTGATGCTGTGATTCAACAACTAAGCCTCCAAAAAGTGATACTGATATGGATACAACAACAGCAAGTTATTTAAGAACACTATGTGCAGTTACTGGAAGCACTCCTGTTTTGACAAAAATACAGCCAATTTAAAAATGAAGATAAGGCATTCAGCTATAAATATATATATCTTCTATCTGGGGAAACTGTGGCCCAAAATTTTAAATGACCTTTAGGTTTCAGCTAACAACTCGGTAAAGCTTTATTTTATTTTTTTAGGTTATGCATGTGGCATGTGGGTGAATAAACAAAACCTGAACTGGGGCGTTAAATGTGTGGAGCAAACAGCAAAGTATAAACAAATACACAAAGTACACCTAACTTGGTTGGCTCATTAAATTTACTGGTTCAAAGATTGACAATACTCACAGTAGCCACCATCTTGTTACTGTGTTCTACTATACAGTTGTCTACTGAAACATAGATGTCATTTGTAAAGATAACATAAAATATTTACCACAAATACACAGTGCCAATGCATTGAAACAGAGATAATGTTTGCCCATGACATGGAAAGCCACACAATCCTTCAAGACAGTAATTAACTAGGGAGGTTATCCTGAATTGACTGATTCACTGAACATAAAATTCATTCAATTTCGCATGCCACATTATCCTGTCTACTCTGCAAGACAGTTACTTAGATTAACGACTTGGTTTTCAATAAAAATGATTCATGGATTGCACGCCTGAAATAGTTCCATGCTGGCTAAATAGGAACCTCTTCATCTGGACATCAGCATAATGAATGGAACGGTCATTGTAAGGAGATGACCTCGGTTCTTTATGCCACTCATCCATCACAAAGGATGGCCAAAAAAAAAATCCATTAATAGTAAAAATTCTTCATGCATTTCTCATTTAGTACTGTGACAACAATACAAAGGGATGGAAGTCAGAACATAGTTAAGGGAACAATATGAAACTCAAAAAACTTTTGAACCCCACATCCACTCAAACTTCTGTGTAGTTTTGGCAGATAAAACTTAAGAAAAAGTTTGAAACCTCGGAGATACTTAGATTTGAACAAAGTCGGCAGATAAAATTGAAGAAAAAGTTGAAACCTTGGAGATACTTAGATTTGATCAGAGAAGCAAATCCAAAACCTGACTTCAAAATGTTCTACGAGCCTTAATTAGCCATGAACCCATCCTCACTAGAGGTCTGAAACAGAAAAATAGAGTATCAGTATGCAATTAAAGCAAAACCATGACAAGAACGTTTGTGAAAGACAATAACCTGTCTCAAGAGCACCATTCTCTGGCATTCTGGAACATCTTTAACCATGGGCTAGGGCCTTTCTTGTCCACATTCCACTGTGTGGGGTACCAAGGGAATTGCCACATCAAGAAGCAACGCTCAGGATGAGGCATCATTGCAAGATGCCTCCCATCAGGAGAACAAATTGCGGCGACTCCTAAAGGAGAGCCATTGACATTGAAAGGGTAAACTTCTGTTGGATTCCCATCATCATCACAATATCTTACTGGGGCCAAGTTTGAATGAATCACTCGATCAAGAACGCCATCATCAGGAAAATATGCTCTTCCCTCACCATGAGCAGCCCATACACCCAATGTGCTGCCCTCCATTCCTTTGAACATGATAGCAGGCGAGTCCTCTATTGTCACACTTGTAAAGCGGCATTCAAACCGACCAGATTCATTGTGAACAAACCTTGGTTGTGCTGGGTCCCCTCCAGCACCAAACACACCCCCAACTTGGGGGCCTGGGACCCACCCCAATAGAGCCATGAGCTGACACCCATTGCAAACACCAAGACTAAAAGTATCTGGCCGCCTATAAAACTCTTGAAATTGATTCAAAAGAGGCTGGTTGAATCGTATGGAAGCAGACCAGCCTTTTGCAGAATCAAGCACGTCGGCATAGCTAAAGCCACCCACAAACACAATACCACGGAAATCACGTAGAGAGATAACTCCATTCAGAAGGTCTGACATTGTAATATCCCAGGGTTCAAAACCAGCAGCATAAAAAGCTGCAGACATCTCTCTATCTCCATTGCTACCTTCCTCTCGAATGACAGCTACTTTTGGTTTCGAAGTTGCAATCATATATTTCTCATCTGTAAAGGAAGGAGTGAAGGACATTCTCCAGGTAGGTTCATGCCTAGACTTCAAACCTTCCTTCTCTAAGTCCACACAAGAAGCTAATCTTTGAAACTTCTCAAGATGGAAACTGGTTTCCTCCCAAGTGTCTCTAAGGAAAGAGGTTTCCTCCTTCAAACAAGTGACCCCATCAACTTTCAATTCTATCAAGGGTGACGCAGTCACTTGTCCAATGATCTCGCCAGAAACCCCAGCACTGTAAAGCTTTTGCATTACAATATCCAAGTTCTTTCTGCTAACTTCAAGAACAAGACCAAGCTCTTCTGCAAAGAGTGTTTCAAAGTGGCTCTCCCTTTTCGAAGTCAAGTCCAAAAGAATACCACAATTCCCAGCAAATGCCATCTCCAGGGCACAGACAAGTAGCCCACCATCACTAATATCATGGCCAGAAGAGATTATTTCGTCTGAAATAAGATCCTGGACACTCTCAAAAGTTTTTTTCAGGTAAGAAACATTGTCAAGGTCTGGGCAGTCATCACCAACTTGGCCAAAAGCCTGAGCAAGTGTAGATCCACCCAGCCGCCTCTTTCCATTGGCCAAATCAATGTGAAGCAGTACACCCTCATCTCCTAGCTTCAGATCAGGGGTTACTGTTTTTGTTATGTCAGGGCAAGTGACATATGCACTGATGACAAGATTTCCCGGGGCCTTGACAACCTCACCACCTGCATGGGCTGCCATGGAAAGACTGTCCTTGCCCCCATCAATAGCAATGCCAAGTTCAATCATAGCTTCTGAAAGAGCTGTGGCAGCATCATACATATCAGCTCCTTCCCCATCCAGCTTGGCGGCGTACATCCAATTCCCACTTGCCTTGACATCAGAAAGAGAAGTAACCTTTGCCCAAACCAGATTAGTGAGAGCTTCTCCAACAGCCAGTCTGGCCATTGCCTTCGGATTAACCAGACCTTTGATAGGTTGTTCCCCAATGGCACATGCACCTCCAGTCAAGTCAGTGTAAGTCTGAGCAATGACAGCAACATCAGCAAGTGTAATTTGCAAAGGACCAACAGTTTGCTGTTGTGCTACAAGACCTGTGACGCACCTATCCACTTTTGTTGTCAGGAAACGTTTCGAACATACAGATGGAAGTCTTAATACTCTCTTTAAAGCATCCATCACAGTGATCCCTGGAGCAATATCAAGTGGCTCTCGTGCTGGAACCACCCGATGAAACTCAAAACTTTTCTGAGGCATGTCCCCAAGAACTTTCTCAAGCTCAAGATCCACAGCAGGAGGAGGGGGAGGGAGTCCATTTGCACGACATTTCTCAATAGCTGAACTATCAACCAAAACAACACGTCCCTCACCACTAATTGTTCCAATAACAGCCATCGACACCCTTTCCCTTTTGCAGATTGATTGTAAGAGGTCACGGCTTTCAGCCTTCACCAAAATTGCATCTTGCTCCTGATACTCTGCGCCCCAAATCTCCAAAACAGACATTGTGTGATCACCAATAACAATTGCCCTGATGTCAATCTGAGCACCCTTTGGATATATAATTTCCTTAACAACATTACAGTTGCCACCAGCTCCCTGATCATGGATACTGATGATTGGATTATCCTCACCCATCTCGATGCAGGAACGAACAACACGATACAGTTTCTGTGCCATCTCAGCATCTCCACGCTGTACAGCATTAAAGTCAAGATCTGCATCATTCTGGCCACTCACCATGCTTGATGCAGCCCCACCTCCCATTCCAATTCGATAAGCAGGACCTCCAATCTTTACAACCAGCATGCCAATATCAGGTTCCCCTTTCGTTATGTGGGTGTGATCAATTTGCCCAATGCCTCCACTGAACATAATTGGCTTCAACCATTCCCGCCTCTCCCCACTAGGAAGTCGCATCCCGAAAGTTCTAGTGTAGCCCTGAATCAAGGGCTCCCCAAATTTGTTTCCATAATCTGATGCGCCATTGCTAGCATCAATAAGAATCTGCAAAGGTGATGCCAAGTTTGATGGGTATGCAAAAGAATTATCTTCCCATGGAGCATAAGACCCCTCAATGTTCAGATTCCCAACACAGTAACCAGCTGTAGATGCAACAACAAATGACCCCCTACCTGTTGCATGAGTATCCCTGATTCGACCCCCTGCACCGGTCTCTGCCCCGGGGTAAGGTGCCACTGCACATGGGAAATTATGAGTTTCAGCTGTAAATAAAATATCAAGGTCACGGTCAGTTACATTTAAGGGGCATGTCAAGCCAGGCTGAACTGGCCGCAATTGCTTTACAGGGAAGCCTTTGATTGCACTCGAGTTGTCCTTGAAACCAATGACAGAATTATTTGGATTCACCTGCAAAGTGCTCTTTACGATCTGCATAAGAGTTCTATCCATGGGCTGTCCATCTATAACAATCTTCCCAGTGAAAAACCAGTGCCTGCTGTGCTCGCTATTAGATTGTGCAATGTCAAACAATTCCACAGTTGTCGGATTCCGCTTGATGTCCTCCCTGAACAACCTAGTATAATATTGTAAATCTTGCTCATCAAAAGCAAGCCCCATCTCCTGATTGATCTCCTCCAATGCTTTTCTCCCCCTCTCCATAACAGGAACATGTCGAACTTCCTCTGGAACTACACTGGCATCAAAAGACATAAGCTTCTGAGTATAAACACACTCAGTCATCCGATCATGAACCATTGCAGCAAACTCATTGATTTGATAATCTGGCAACACGCCTTTACTGTACAACAAGTACCTTCTTGACCGTTCCAGTCTAGTCACCTCCGTCAACCCACAAGCACAGCAAATTGATACAGCATTAGCAGACCAAGCTGTGGTAAAGGACAATCTAGGCCCAACCTCAACTATCACAGCATTCACTCCTTCCTTCGTCTTCTTCTCGAGAAAGCTTTCAGTCCCCAAATTCTCTGGCTCGTAAGTTTCTTGGAGAAGCCACCTAAGACACCCAAGCTTCTGGCTTGAGACCCCAGACTGAATACCGATATTAAAACACTGCTCAGTTTGTAAACCAACAATCTTGTTCGAAACTTTCGTTTGGGCAGACTTGAGTAATTCAAGAGTTGCACTCTCTTGAATCAATGGAATGCGAAAGAAATGAATTAGTTCTTGCACAGGCTTTTCAATAAAACTTGATTGCTCATCAACAGAACTTGTCCCAGCCCCGGAAACGAAAGCTCTAGGGTTTGATTGAGCACGACATCTCAACGAAACACCCCTTTTATTAAATACACCAAATGCAATCTTATGATTACGAAGCGTCCCCCACAGCAACTGGTTTCGTCGATTAATAGGCAAGTCTCCGTGTACAAACAGAGACTGCCTCTGAGTGCCCTGTAATAGAATTACAGAAAGAGCACAAATCACAAAACGAATCACATAGCACAAGAAAGAAGAAGAAGAGGGTTTCTAGCAGAATTAACAAGAAACTGAATCCTATAAGAACAGGAATGAGAAAGATAAAAATGAAAATTTTATTCTTCATAACAAAACAAAAAAAGTGATCATATAGAAAAAGAACTCACACGCAAGAATTCTGTTGCTGCTGTAATTTCTCGAGCACCCGCCATTCTATTGCACTTATACTAATTCAATAATCATAACAGAAACAAAAACAAAAATAACTACATAAAAAAATAGAGGCAATTTATGAAATAAATGATTGTCAAAACATGAGAGACAACATAGCATGAAAAAAAGAGAGGTTTACCTGGAGCTACGATACGCTGGTGTGGTTAGGGTTTTGTGTGCGCGTAAAACCCTACGCTTAGAGTAAAGTAAGAGAGGTGAACGAGAGAGTGTCTATTTTTATTTGACGAAATTGGTGCTATTAATATTCGTTCACCGTTCCGCCCCTTGCATAATAATGGATATTGATATGCATAAGAGTCCGTCGTCTATTGATTTTCGCTCTAATGGCAATCTTACCCTCCCTTTTACTAGAGTGCCTTTAATATTGCAGTAGCTATTATAATTATGATTTTAAAAAATTATTTTATAAAAAATATTTTTAATTAAAATTAATTTAAAAAATAGATATTTAATTAAAATTGTGTTTGAAATAAAAATTAAAAAAAAAATAGTTTAATGTGTTTGGTTAAGAATAGTTTTGAAATTGAAATTATAAAATAATTTTAAAAAATATATATTAATATTGATGATTTTTAATTTAAATATTATGGATTTAATTATTGCTATTAAATCATCAAATAAATCATACTTAATATAAAATATTTTTTATTATTCCATGAAATCATCTACAATCCCATTACATACAAAATACATCCGACAAGAATTATAGTTTCTATAATATTTTTAATGTGTAGTAAAATTAGATAAAATATTATCAGATGTAAAATTCACTCTAAACTGATTTTAAAAATAAAAAAATAAAAAATTAATACACTAAAAAAATTCATGCAATGCACATGAACACTGCAAGGGAATTGCACTGTTCACTATTTTTTAAGTAAACAGTGCAATTCTCTTGCACTATTCATGTTAGCTGCACTGTTTATTGAACAGTGCAATGAACAGTGCAATTAACATTAACAGCGCAAGAAACGCATGTGAAAGCACCCTTCCACTGCTTCTTCCAATCCTGCGTTGCAAACACAAAAAATAATGAGATCATGAACAGTAATTAGTGGTTTTTTCCTTACCAAACACTTGACTCTTGCGTTTTGCTTTAAACACAATTTTCATTGCGTAAACAAATGGTCTTATCTAACTCACGTGAGTCAAATTTTTTTTTTCTTTTAATGTCGTCAGGCTTTCTTGCCATGGAAATTCCTTTTCCTTTTCAACCTTTAAACTTTTTTTTTTCAACTATCGCTGTAAAAAAAATTTATTTGTTTAAAGGCATGTAGTTGTGTATTTATTTGGAAATATTTTTAAAATAAATTAGATGTAATTAAACATAAAAAATATAATGGACATGATAGCTAAATTATAAAAATACAAGGAGTCAGAAATTTGTTTTTTCTGTGATCTCATGTTTGAATTTTATGGTTTTTTTAATTTGAGGAAACCCCACTCCTAAAAAGCACACTTTGTGGGTCCAAGCAAGCAAGTAAAACCCTAGCTGTCATAGGTTTTTACAAGAGGTGCACGTCCTGACTCAAACGCGAGACCAGCTGTACAGATCTCAAGCCCTTTACCATCACGCCACACCCCTTGAGGATACTAAACCCTATGGTTGTTAATATGATAATTATTGAATGTTTATATGGTCGTTGATTTTAAAATTCATTGGATTAGTTTAGATACATGTAAGCTGATCCGAACATTTATGTTAATAAAAATAAAATAAAATAAAAAGAATATAAGAAGCCATTTTCTTAATTTGATTTGAAATTCTAAAAACTATTTCTATTGTTCATTTTTTTATATATAAAAACTTATTTAAATATCTTGTTTGTGATTTTTAAGTAAACCCTAATTTATAATTGATTCGATTAATTGTAAGGTTTTATTAAATGCTGTTGTAAATCCATATATTTTTATAATATGATCCGAAAACTTTTAAACATTTAATTACGGCCTAAATAACATAAGATACCTTCGTAGAGTTTAGGATTCACGTACTAGTTGATATCATGGTGGAGAGACAAATACTGCAAGGTCGGACACCAGGGGTTTTCCTTTTGTCCGGTGAATGGCACGCTCCTTTTACGCCACGTATCACTCCTTTTTTCAACGGCAAGCATCGTTCGCGAGGATGTAGAGAGCCTATTTTCTCATGCACAAATCCGATTTTTGTTACTCTAAAAAGATTTCTAGCTATTAAAATATTATTATATTTTATAAAAATAAAAATAAAAATTTAATTTTTATAAAATATATTTATTAAAAGAGGTAAACCTCAAACAAAACTAGCCTGGTCATTTAAAAAAATATAAAAATACCCAAATAATAACAAAAAAAATTCAATTTTTATTAAAACTTAAAACTAAAGAATCCAATTTTTATGAGTTAAAAGAAAAGAGTTCATTTTTTAACTGGGGTAATATTTTAAATATATTAAAATAACAATTTATTTATTTTATAAAATTTATTTTTAACATTAAAACAATTCAAAAAAATTAAAATAAAAAAATATTTAATTACCATAAAAACAAATATATTCTTAATCAATCAATCTTTAACCTCAAATCATATACACTATTGTACCAAACACATTAGTTTTCCTTCAATTTCCATGTTAACACAACGACTGTGTGTGGGTTATTTGTGTTGAAAGGGTGAATTTTATTTCTTAGAGTAATATTATTCGGTGCAATGATATTTATAACAAATTTAATAAAATATTATTGTTATTTCCACTTCCATAAACTATGAATTTTAGCTTCGCACTTAGTATATGGTTTGGTGCAAATAAGTTTGCTTAGGAAAGGTATTGGTTACCAACTGAGGAATGACAATGTCACCATATCCAACATTAGGTTTTTACTCAAACTCTTTTCAATTAGATCGACGTGGAGCCGAGTGAAAGATTTTTTTGACCTAGTATTTTAACTATTTTTATTTTTATTTTGCTAATAAATAATTACTATAGTTTTTATAAAAAAAAACTAATTATATAATTTTATATTTTTAAATCACATTTATTTTCAATATAAACTATAAAAATAATATTATTGAGAATGAGATTATTTCCATGCTTTTTTAGGATGTAATCTTGTGAGGTGCTACAATTTTTTTAATTTTTTTTTTTAAAAAAAAAACAGAAGAGAGAATTGTTTTTTAATATAAAAAAATGCCCAAGTCAAGTCTTGCCGAATGATATTATAGACGTACCAGATTAGATGTGAATATATAGAAAACTCATCCCAATCGGCCGCATCACAATCTCTGTCGACCAAAAAACACTAACCAATGTTAACATGACCTTGACCAGAAGCTTTGCAATCTGTAACCCTCCGACGGATATGATATAATGATTAACTCGGTTTATTTTTATGTTTTAAAAATAATTTTAAAAAAATATATATTATTTTAATATATTTTAAAGAAAATAATAATAATTACTATACTTTTATACATATTCTAAAATTGATTTAATTGTGAATTACATGTAAATTACAAGGAGGAGGTTGAGTTTGAAAAATATTGAAAGTAAAGGGACCGGACTTGATTCTCAGCCCTTCCTTTGATTGTTAAGTGTGTGTTTGGTTTGGAAATGTGGTACTGTGGTGATTTTTTTTTAATGAACCATTTTAAAATATGAATCACACCTTATAAAAACAAATATATATTTTTTATATTAATCCTATCAAAACAAGTTGACTAACCTCCAAGCGAAACACTCCCTAATTTAGAAAGCAAAAAACGTCAAAGGTCTAGGTTAATCAAATAGTAAGAGGTTATAAAATCTACATTTTCTAGAGAAATTTTTCTAGCTCGGTCCTCAAACAGAATGGATTCTGGTTCACAATTGAACACGATAATTGATTTTACTGCAACATCTTGCAATCGGAGTTGCTAATAATCTGTTTAAAATCAAATTCACTTAATTTAATTACACATATGATTTGAATTTAATTAATAATATATAATAATTCGCACACTCGGAATAAAATATCAAACCATGTAATTAAATTTGACTGTTTTGTCTTGAATGATAAATGATTTTTTTTAGTTATAAAAAAATATATTTTTTTAACGTGAATAGAATCCATAATTATTTTACAATAAATCATGATGCATTTACGAGTTGGATTGAGATACAATTTCATCTATTTTGAGTTGGATTTCCTTCCTATTGGAATTGAATCTGTTTGGATGCCGAAATTAATTTTGTTTTTGGTGCAACCAAGTGCTCATATTGATTGCTGCAGTCCTGAAGTGTCTGTCTCCATGCTTGCTTGTTTAGAGCACACGAATAGAAATGAATGCAGCTTCTCGCAATTCCCTCTTGATCCCAAGCTTTTTCATCAGATCAAAATATTTGTCTTAATAACGACCCCTGCCCTTGCGCCTCTTGGTATCAAATTGCATATTGCAACATGGTCTGCAAATATGGTGGTTTTTTCTTCACTTGTTGATCTGAAAAGGATGAGAAACGAAGTGAAAGATGTGTAATAAGCTTGCTACATCACAAGCTATCAGCAAAATTGTGAGTGCAGATGTTTAATAAAGCTATAGTTAATTGAAAATGAATCCTTACACCCCACGCATCATTCTATGTTGAAAATCGTGGTTCACCATCAACGTACAGAGGTGCTTGGAAATGGGGATTGATGATCAGTGGAGGTCTGGCCGAAGGGCAAGTTCATCGTCAATGTCATATCTGGAGATCCATTGTTGGGTCCAAGAGCTCTTAAAACCATTGCCAATAATATAGAAAATCCCTGCAGACAAGACCCCAAACATATCTATTCAAGGATTATCTGCCTGAATAAAAATTTCATCAATTTTCGTTTCTCTATCCAATGCTCTTGCTGAGGAAGAAGACGAGGCATTAAAGATAAGGGTTTTTGTAAGAAAAAATAAAGAGGGTACTTTTAAAAAAACTTTTTGATTTGAAATTACTATCCTCTGATTTGCTAGTCTATTTTTCATGATCTGGAATTTAAATCAATACTTTTAAAAAGAATTCTAAACACATACATTGATTTAATACGTTAAATTAAATTTAAAAAACACATGATTTAAATGATCACTTGAAATTAAATTTAATGCAGTGATTTCAAACATGCCATGAAACATTCAACGAGGCCATCAAAAGTTGACGAACGGGAACCATAGCGTTAGTGAAATGTCAAGGCGGCAGGTTGTGGCCAAGACACAGTGCTAAGTATTGTGCAGAGTCTCCAGTTCCAGACATCAACATTCAATTAATGCTTATTACGGTTCACCTATACAGCTTGGTGCCCGAACATACGAAGAAGTCAATGACAGATCGAGGGCAAACAAACCGACATGACAAATAGCCTGTAACTTGTAATAATATCCTAACTCAATTTGAAACACATGAAGATTTAAGCCTACATGTGTATGCATTCAAGATTATGTGCACTTGAAATGATGGAAGAAATTAAACTGTAGTTCATATGAGACCAAGATATGGCAAAACTCACCCACACTCGCACACAAATCAAACAGCAGCTGCACAATGAGGTAAAGAAAATTCATGAGGCATTTCAATTTTTCCTGGATTAGCACTCAATCACATCACTTAATCCAGCTGTTAACAACTGACTTGGGCAAATTAAGTGGTCATGGAAAATGGCTCGTTTTCTCCAAACAAAATCAATCACCAGTCGTCGTGCAGTTACATAGTATTCTTCTTTGACACTCGCCACTTGCATTTGCAATAAATCTACGTCTGCCCGCTGGAATTGTCAAATACAAGAAACCTTCACAGTTGGTCACCGAGATCCGCAATTTTGCATTTCTAATTGAATCAGAAAAGCAATCTTTCTTTCTGGTATTCTACGATTGAAATTCTTGGAAAGATGGCATTCTTCCCTTGAAGCATGAGCCACCTGCATAGCCGACCATGCTTTCACCCCCATCCAAAGAAAGTTAAGGTCTTCCCTACTTGCGTTAATGTCACATGCACACAAATAGCTAGCCCATACCTGTTCATAATTCTTCAACGTCTATCTAACCACATTGAAAACTTGTCCTCAAGATTACATCTACCACCTTTGACTAAAATGGTGTAAAATAGACAAAAATCTTTCAGAATCCTCACGGCAGCTTACCCAACCAGCAATAACCAACATCCTATCATACACAAGTAAGATCACGACACGCGCGGTCTCGGTTCTAATATTTCATTGCAAACAAATTATTATTTTGGTGCTCAATAATTAACAGAATTAACAAATTTGAAAGAAAATCATGCCCACAAGATCACACAGAGCTCTAGTTATCGCTAGTTATAATCATCGGAATGCTATTGGCTTCTTCAATCTTCAACTTACAATAATATATGTTAGAAAGCTCGTGCATTTAATTATTTTTCTAGTTGTGAAGCTCATCCACAACTTGAGGGCATTATATAAATTGATTGCATGATTGTACAAGACAAGAAAAGACGAGGAAGAACTCAAACTGAATCAAGTTACTAAAACAAAAGAAGAGACATACTGAAATAGATTCGCTCTATGGCAATCCTCACTGAACTTCCTTTTCTAATTAGAACTTACTAAACTGCCAAGCAATGAAGCAAAGATTGCTATAGATCGAACATACCCAGACAATGGCAAGCTAGTCGCAAACTTACCCAAGTTTCTTGTTGATTGGCAAAAACGTGTTTCACCATGCATGCACAAGAGTTACAAACTAGTACTACATATCTGGACTATCTGGACTTGGACAGTACCATATATACACACACAGAATTGGGTACATGTGGTTATTGAAACCTAGACATTTACTTACCAGTAATAGTTTACTGGAAGTAGCTACATGCTAGATGAGATTGGAAACCATTTGCCACATTTGGCCAGGAATGCCACCTGGTGTCAAATAGAGTCATTCAAATGATCAGCTCAACTTGGGATCAACTGTCACAACGTGCACTAATGATGTAAAATTCCACGCCTTTCAAAAGTTCGACCAACTTGGAATATGAAACGACCGATTCTAATGCAGGTGCAGATGAATCAAACCCCACATTTCATAGTCAAAGGAAAAAAAATCAACCATCACATTGATGGAAGCTGACTATATACTTCCAAAAATTTCCCAAATCTCACATTTCTGAAACAATGTTTCACAAAATTATAATCATTCCGATGAGAATAAAACCAAACGAGGCATAAGATAACATACAAGAATATGCTTGGCATGCTTACCTAAGGAAAAAAAAAAAGGTTCCAACATCTCATCCACAAATTTCCATTAATTAGCACCAATTCCAGGTCCTGACTGGTATATTTCTTCTCTTCCTACATCATCAAAAAATACAATATTCTTCCACAAAAGGATGATTAGAGAAAAGCAAACAGATCATTACATCAACGCGTTTCAACAACATCGCAAAACCTGACGATTAGAGCCAGCTAGTTTACACAAAAACTAATCCAAAATGTCCTACCTTCTTCGCTGTGCTTACATGAAACTGTCTAAAGTATTTTTGCACATGAGTCAGCTAATCCAAACTAACAACTCTTCTCTTTCTCTCAAGCACATTCTTAGTAAGAGGGGGGAGGGCGGGGAGGGGGACACCAAAACATATCATGTGGCACTTGTCCATTGGGTAACAAATTAGGAGGCAAATTGTACCCAGGGATTGAAACATGCTCACCTAAACCCTGAGAAGATTGAGTCACTGAATTATTACCGCCACCGCTACTGGCACGACCACCTGCAGCAGCATTGCCATTATTAGTCCCTGGTGAATTCACTTGCTGTTGCAATTGCATCCCTTCTTGCTCTTGCTCCTCGAGTGGCAACCTTTCATAAGTCGCATTACTGAACGTTGCTGCAATCACCATCACCGGCCCTGCTGCTATCAGCTCCCCCATCACAGTACCTCCCACCACCTGTCCTTGTCCACCTGCCAAATAAACAGTCAGCCCCGTTGCTCCTGGAGGCGATGGGGCAGGGAGAAACGAACCGGACAATGACAAAATCTCGAATCTTCCATGAAGAGTGATAACCCCACCGGGTGCTGCAGGCTGCCTGAGAGTAACATTGTTCACAATACCACTTCCGCTAAGGATAGAAACACCTCGATGGCGGCGATGAGAGAAAGTGGCAATGCTCTCCACGATATCACTGCCGGAGCTGATTTCCAAGACATGGCTGTGGAGAGAATTAGGGCTTTCTTTGGTGATGACAATGGGAGGTTTTGGTTTGTTCTTTGAACCAGCAGGTCGGCCTCTAGGCCTGCGAGATGTGCTACCACTGCCTGGTTCAATGGTTTCGAGAGCAGTGTGGTCGCCAGATTCTTGGTTGTTGGTGTTGTCTCTGCTATCTTCATGTTCCTCTTGGTTTTGAGTACTGGGAGGTGTGGCAGTGGTGGTTGTTTTAGGGCTACTGGTGTTGGTGTCAGTGAAATCCTGTTCTCTTCTTGGACCCAACCGGTTCAAACCGGGAGGAGTGCTGTCTTCTTCAAGATTTCTCAAGTGAAGAGATGAAGATGAAGATACTGGATCTACACCGCTCATGGCAACATTTCCAGCCCACCAGCGATTTGCCATGTTCGATTCTTGATAGAACCAAAAAAACCTAAACTTTTGAACAAAAAAGAAATCCAAGAGACAATAAGCTAAAGATAGCTTATTTGTGCTGCAATTTTATTTTTTTTTTGCTTGTGTTCTCGTCTCGCGCTATTCAGTATCTTGTTGAAACAGTAACTGACAACAACACCACAACAATGAAAGATGGGAGAGTATCTTGGCCTTATTAATACCCTCTTTGTCCTGTGCTTGCTTGCAGGCAGCTAGACGTAGATTGGGAGAAATCTCTAAATGAACAATCCCAAATCCAAACAGATAAAGTCCAAGACCTTGTCCTTTATACCTTCTCAACAAAAGAAAGAATCAACCCAGCCCAAACTCACTAGCCCAGCCGGTATATACTACTGTCTGTCTGCCCTTGCTGCATGAATCCGCCAATAGACATAAGGGTTTCCTTCGTTTTGCATGCGAGAATCAAAAACCCTAAAGATTAGCCTCCAGACTGATAAAAAACCAGATCCGCCAACATAGATAACAAAAACCCACTTCTCTAAACCCAGCAACTCATTAAGATCTGAAGCCAAACATGCAAAAAATTCTCAACTTTCCCATTAAAAAGACCTAGAAGAGGAAACACCAATATGAAAGAAACTCACCTAGCCTCTTACATGAATACGTGAGTACTCCTATATAGGTGCCAAGTTGTTTGGTCAAGGAAAGAACAACTTTACAACGCTCAAAGTACACGGGAGTCAGCTTAGTAGGGCGAGCCAAGAGAGTTTCTGTGACAGGGGGTCCTCCAAATTTTAGTAGTTGAAGTTGCCTGCTGCTTTACCAGTTCTGTGATGTGGGGTGTACGATAAAAATCACATAGGCGTACGATAAGGTTTCGTGTAGTGCGTATCACTACATCCTATAGCGGTTTGCAGAGCCTGGTTTTTTCTTGTCTCCCTGTTTTTTTTTCTTTTTTTGGTTTTGTGAACTGCAAGTTTCAAGCTTCTCACTCAATAGCTTTTTATGCTATACGCCCACCCACTACTTGCCATAAAAGCTGGACCAATGACCTAGCATGACACTAGTCAATAATTACGGATTTTCTCAGTAAATTACCAATGTACCATTATGTGAAACCTTGATTCTTCTTTTCCTTTTCCCCTTCTGGATACTCGCTCAAAATCATTTAAAAAAAAAAATTAAATTCTTTTTATATTTTCATATTTTTTATATACTATAATCAAAAATAATTTTTTAAAATAAAAAATACTTTAAACTACAATCATTACTATATTTTTAAATAATTCTCTAAATTATTATTATTTTTTTTACGTATTTGACAGCTATGGTTACATTGGACATGTTTTTTTTTAAATGTAATTATAGTGAAAAAACGTTACACGTTTTTCTTACATGTATATTTGAAAAGATTCGAACATGAGAACTCAGCGAGTATTTTCCTTGTCACTTGAACCAGCCTCTTAAGGGCAATTTTTATACCAGGATCTCCAGTAAAAATAAAAAAGGTGGATGTGAATATGTTAATAGAATGTAGATTTATGAATTTTTTTGAAAATTGCATTCATAACGCATGGATATTTATCGCATACACAGCAACTTAATTTAACCTTTACATTTATAGAATATACTGAGATCCTGGACTACTTTTTAAACAAAAAATAATATTTAATTATTGAAAATTAGAAAAAAAAATTAAAAAAATTGTTCATGACAAATATATAAAAATACTAGTTAAGGTTAAATCAACACATGATATTCCGTTAAGCTCATAGTCTAAATTATATGATTGAAATAATTCTATTGAAAATAAAAGAAATTATAAAGTCTTTTAAAAAAAATATTTTAATTTTTTAAAGCTTGTGATCCGTGTCATTAAACTTAAAGCACCAAATCTTAAAAAATCATGAAGTTCAATTCCCAATAAATTATATATTAAATGATAAAGTTGGAAAAAAAGTATTTTAATCATGCAAAAGAATTTTAAAAAATATCAATTAGAAAAAATGAGGATCAAAATCACTTTTACAACTGTTATTAATAAATAATATCATTACTGTTGTTATTATTATTATTATTATTATTATTATCAGCACCATCACCGCCATTACAGTTATTGCTAAAATTGTTATTATTATTATTAACAACAATCACCACAATTATCATCATTGTAGTTATTATTATTGTCATTATCATTATCATCACAAGAACTATTATTAGTGTTTTTATTATCGTTATTGTTATTATTGTTGTTATTATTATTTTCTCTCATGTTGCTATTGTTATTGTTGTTCTTGTTTGTAGTAGCAAAAGTAGCAATATTATCACCACCACAACACTTACTATTGTTATTATCACCATTAATTTTATTATTGTTGTTGTCATCATTACTATTATTATTATCACTACTATTATTATTAGTAAAATTATTATCATCACCGTCATCATTATTATCATTGCTAATTTAATTATTATTTTTGTTGTTGTTATCATTAATAGTACTATTATTTTCATTTCAAAACTATAAAAACCTAGACAAAATGACCAAGAAAAATAAAAAATAAAAAGAGATCAAATTGAAATCATTGATAAAACAAAGATTATAAATTGTATTTGAATGATAAAATCAAAAGACATAAAAACTATGACAAAAAGGTAAAAGAGAAAAAATTAAAAATTAAAAGTAGAATGACCGAATCGAAATACCTTACATATACAAATTAAAAACCAAGGGTTAAACCAAAAATAAATAAAACTTCAACAAAAGAGAAACAACTAAGAAACCAACAATCAAGACTAAAAGTTCTAAAATTTGAAGGAAAAAAAACAACAATGAGGACTATAGAGTATTTGACGGGGTAGAATAGATAAATGAATGAAGAAAAGAAAAGATCATCATCAATAAACCATCCATGTTTGGAGTACACATGTTGTCTATAATGGAATAGGCGTTGGAGATGAATTGTCTAGGATGGTGGAAGAAATTTTTTTATCGTCTAAAATCACCGCGTGCACCATGTAAAGTGTGCAGCGGTTCCGATGCGCCAGCAGCTTTTCAATTAAAAAATCATAATTTTAAAGAAAAATCACGCCAGTATCCTTGTTTAAACTTGCAATCAACAACAAAAATTAGGCTAAAAAACCCAGGTATCCATAACTACAATGAACTGAATGGCTTGTATCCAATGGTACATACATAATTCAATTTTATATTAAAAAAATACATAAATACCCTCACTCGAGACCACCTTTTTTTTTTAACTTTTAGGGATATTTTGGTTATTTTTTTATTCACATAACATTGAATAGACACAAATTCCCTAAAGTAATTTAGTAATGACTAATTTACTTTGTGAAAAATACCAAAATAACTATAATCTAAAAGACATGTACTTTTTTGATAGGAATGATAAAATATTCATTACACTGTAGTGATTAACAGTAAAACGTGAGAGGTGCTCATGAACCGTGTGACGAGTCAGGTATATTTTATCTTGTGACGATATATTTTATTATGTGACGGGTCATTGATATTTTATTTCGACAACTTAGAGATATTTTGTAACACTCTACCTTACTAGTAAGATATTATCCGCTTTGGGCCTCCCAGTCCACCCAAATCTAAGGCTTTCACCCAGGTCCTCTTCACGGGTTTGTTCTTGGTAGCCACGCATGACCCCAAAACACGTCTTACTAGTCAAGGTGAGCATGCACTTATAAGGTTCTGGCTCTGGACGTTCGCTTCCGATGTGGGATATCACAATTCCCCCACCTTAAGACGAGCCATCCTCGGCTTTGATACAAAATGTAACACCTCACCTCACTAGCAAGATATTGTCTGTTTTGGACCTACCAGTCCACCCAAATCCAAGGCTTCCACCTAGGTCCCCCTCACAGGTTTGTTTTTGACAGCCACACATGATCCTAAAACGCGTCTTACTAGTCAAGGTGAGCATGCACTTATAAGGCCCTGGCTCTGGACGTTCGCTTCCAATGTGGGATATCACATATTTAGTTAACACTATAACCCCTTATCTTCAAAAAATAAAGAAGTCTCATGAACTGTAAAAATGATGATGATAAATATCTCTCAGAGTCGGGTTATGAATTTTTGTTTCCAATGTCATATTTATTTTTCAAAGTTTTTCTCTAGAATGTAATAGTTTTTTCTCAAAAAATATTTAAGCATTATAAAGCCTCCGAATTTCTTAAATGAGATATATTACAGGTTTTATGCAGGTATCAGTCGTATTGACTAAGAAAAATTATTTAGATTGTCAAAAATAAAAAATTAACTGATTATTTAGGATATCAACCTTATTATAAACTATTGTGAAATAGACGAGACAAGATGTCATTCAGAAGAAAAATAGTTATTGTTATACTTGTTAAATGTTTTTTTCATATGAATAGAATCAACTTTCATGGTCGCGTTTTTTTTGTAGTTTTAAAAAATCAATCAAATTAACCACCGATAACAATGTCGAGAGGCATGAACATGAATATTTTCTAAACTCACAAGCACTATCCAGAAATATTAAGAAGAAGCTACAATATTGCTACAACACCCTCAATTACTGTAAAATAAAATAAAATAAGAACTGTATTCCGTGTTGGTTTAAATGTGGCTACGCGCGGGGGGGGGGGGGGGGCTAGTATTTTAATGGAAGATAATTGGATTTTCTATGGTGGGGTGCGTGGGACAGAGTGCACGAAACTAGTTGGGTGGCGAGTGGGAACACGTCATTGTCTGCAAGTCCCGACAAGGTATCGAATGCCAAGGTCTGGAACATGACTCAAATAAAATACAAGGCCCCTGCCGTCTCTACTGCAATGTGCTGGCCGCTGGTGAAGAGGTCTAATACATTTCTTACAGCTACCCATAATTATATCGATCTATCTGCTCTTATCCTGTCTCTGTAAAATTTAATCCATTTTTCGGTGCCTGTGTCCTAGCAGTGTTTGTTGCCTTTTTGAAGCTTTCCTTCTTCCTTCAGTTTTGTGTTCCCAAAGTGGTAAGTAAAGGCCGCAGCTTGATGCTCTGTTTTGGCCCATTTCAATAAAAAGTTCCGCCTGTGACCACCTTTACAATCGTCAGAGCCCTTTCCCTGGCTCGCGGTTGCCCGTCCAACTAAACCAGGGTGTCATTATAATTTTTTCAGAATTTCTTAAACTAATTGTGCTCCTTTCTCGTTTTTACTAACACACGACTCTGTCCTCTGTGCATGCTTGTTCTAACCAAGAAATAAAAAAAATCACTGCTATGAATTTGAGACGTCCATGAACCGGGATCCAAACCGATTTTTTGAAATAAATTTTACCAGATCTCGGACCCATGCCCATGGATTCTAAGCTGAATTGTGTCAAGAACTTAAAAGAGGAGGAGGCACAAAGGGAGGCCTATAGCTTCGAGGGGAAACAGAGTATGCGTGGGCCGTGATCACAAGTCCATACCTTCAACAATTTTGACCAAACTAAGCCCAAAAGGCCTCACCTATGATCCAAAATAAATGGGCCGGTTTCTCAAGGGTCTGGCTTGCCGATGATGTGTTTGGGCCAGCCCAGGATTGTTTCAATACCTAAACGCTTATTCAACTTGTCGCGCTGAAGGATTCAATGATTTTCTGGAAGTTGCCACACCAGAAGATAATCCTCGCATCCAATCCCATTATTATCGTTATCCATATCAATCAGAAGTCAGAACAGAGGAATCAAAAACGAAAATGGCTCATCTTCTTAACGTTTCTTTGTGCACCAAAATCCCACCAAAACCCCCCCTCTCCCTAACCAAACCTTCCCTCTCAATCCCACGCTTCCATTCCCTCTCCCACCCTCGCTGTCCCAACCCACAGGTACGTTACACTAGATCTCACTCTTCTTCTTTTATTCGGTCTTAGCGAAGTTCACTTTCTCGTTGTTTCTTCAACAGCAGGCATTGATACTAAACAAGCAACTGCTAGTAGATTTTGCAAAGACAGGCTTGCTTGCCCTTCTCTCCGTCTCTCTCTCTTTTACTGATCCTGCTCTTGCATTCAAGGTTAAAAAGCTGAGAGACTCGTTGTTTCTTTATTTGTCTAATTCTGTTTGCTGTGTTTGAACTTATGTGTTGATATTGTTTTTTAATTAAATGCGACCAGAAAAAGAAATAGAACTGACTGCTTCATTTATTGATTTATCTGGCAATGTGGATTGTGTAAAGGGAGGAGGACCGTATGGTTCTGAAGTTACGAGGGGCCAGGATCTTACTGGCAAGGATTTCAGTGGCAGAACTTTGATTAAGCAAGATTTTAAGACGGTATGTGCTTTAGTTTTACTTCTTCTTTCTTTATTTATTTATTTTATACATGGTATTTTCAAAGTTTGAGTGAGTTTGTCGTTGGTTAATTTCCTTGTAATGGAACGATTGAGTTTTTAACTGTTGTGTGTTTCAGTCCATACTAAGACAAGCCAATTTCAAAGGTGCAAAGTTGTTGGGAGCTAGCTTTTTCGATGCTGATTTAACAGGTTCTTTAACCTCGTATTCTGTTTCTATTTTACGATTATGTGATCTGGGATTGAAAAGTTATCGACACACTTTTCGTAAGTTAATTAATTGGAAAATTAGAATTTTCAACTTTATGAAACTGGAAGTTTTGGTATGTGCGTGTGCATGTAGGCAGAGTTCTTCGAGCTAGGATGGTGTGTTATATATCCTTAATGCTTGTGTGTTTGAAATGCAAGCAAGATGCTTCTTAATTGACACGGGTTGATGTGCTTTTATTCATTTCAAAGGGGTTAGAATTGAAGTTTCTGTTTTTTCTAGCTTAGAAGGTAGCATAAAATTGACAATGTGAGGTGGATTAGGGAGAGATGCTAGCATGGGACTCAAACTGTTGGGTACTTACAACCTCTAATACATACAGGCTGGAAGGAAGTTCCGGATCTATATGCCTTCTGAGAATTTTTGATGTAAATGGATGATCGCCAAGTGCTAACAGTTTGCAATGTGCGTGTATTCTGTGTGTGTGTGTACTATTTTAGGTGGAAGAATAATTTTTTTCTTAAATGTGCACATAGATAACTCTGGTTTTAAGGTATATGATAAACACGATGTCGTTGCTATGGTTCAGAACTTGTCAAATTTAGCTATGCATATTGCAGCTGTTTTAGAAAATATGGTTCCCTTCTTATGCTTCCTGGATAATGGTTTCTTGTTTCTTTTTTTCTATTTTGGCATGTGATATAGGGGCTGATCTTTCAGATGCTGACCTTAGAAGTGCGGATCTCTCTTTGGCGAATGTGGCAAAGGTGGTTATTCTTTACAGCTTTTGAAAGCTATTATCTTAGATGCCTCGTAATGAGACTAGAAATACTTCAACAATGCAGTCATTTTTCCATGTTGTCTTAGTAATATAATTACCTTTCCAGCAACTTCCTTGGGGTACCTTCCTATGTAAATGTGTTTTCAGATGCACATTCAATTTACTAGCAGCACTAGCCTGCCTGCAGACATGGTAGTAGTTGATACACTCCAGTATAATTTGTTGAGCCTTAAGGAATTTATCTTAATTCTGTTGCTTTATGAAATACTTTTGGTGATGTCTTACTTCTGACTTCACCACTTTCTGCAGGTAAATTTGAGCAATGCTAACTTGGAAGGTGCACTTGCTACCGGCAACACATCTTTTAGAGGATCAAATATAACAGGAGCTGGTATGTTGCATCACTGGTTTTACTGTCAAGAACATCTATCTGTTGAAGAGGTCATGTTATAAAAATTAGTCTCTTCTCATTAGCAACAGAGCTAATTCTATTTGTGCCTAGTGTCATCACTCTAGGAGCCAGACACTTGAGTGATAACAGCTAGTTGTTAAATTTGTTTTTCTGCTACCATCCTGAGATGTGTTTTAGAGATTGGATGTGCTATAGAGGAGAGTGTTTGAGTGCGATAACTGGTATGTTTCTGTTGTTTGATTGACTTCGTGTGTGATCAGATTTCACAGATGTGCCTTTGAGAGAGGACCAACGTGAGTACTTGTGCAAAGTTGCCGATGGGTAAGACCTACGTATTGCTTGTAAAATGCAACTGTCTGTCTATTTTGAATAGATCCACATTAAATCCAGCCATTTCTCATCAGGGTGAATCCAACTACTGGAAATGCAACACGCGATACATTGCTTTGCAACTAGTTTATTTTCACATTGAAGTGATGAAAAACAGGGAAGCGGCACCAGTGCATCTGTAACAGCTGCAATTTTCATTTTAGCTCAGGTTTGCAATCAACTTGTTGTAAGTAATTTAAAATATCAAATCAATAGTGTTGCTTTTATTCTCATCTATATAAGAAGTATACATGCAACTGTATAATGAATCAAACATCTATCATAAACTGGATTCTTTTGTCACCTCTTTGGAGTCTTTGCCAGATTGAGGATACCAGATTTACTGTTTTCCATGAAATTGTTAAAAGGAACCACCTACCACCTACTTAACAAATGTTCGCGATGAAATCTGCTTTTGTTTCTCATCGCTTTGGTCCACTGCACCGTCCCAGGATACCCATGGAGCAAAAGGAATTTTCTATCAATTTAGTTTTGTCAAATTTGTTTCCCCCTCCACATAATACTACAACGTTAATGAAAGAAACTAAGATTTCCACGCTTCAGTTGGTATTGACTGTCTCCCATTGTTATTCTTCCTATACCCTTTTCAGTGATTATATTTTGTGGAGCATCGTCCTCGCCTTTGTCTATGGATTCACCAATTTCAACTGGTTTTCTTTGCTCTCTGTAATTACCCTGAAACTCAAATGCTATTAGCTTGTTCTTAGTCTGAAGAGGTCTTCATTTGCCGTGCCAATCTCTATTAGCAAAGATATGATGGGGATCCGTGGGTAAAACTATCTGTATAGATGAGAATCAGGTTGCCCTAATCAAACAGTTGTCAAATGTAATGATTCCTTCCACCATCGTGGTTGGCATTATTTATGCCAAGACAAGGATTCTGTAATCACGCTGGATTCAAGGTTCATAGCGTTCCAAATGATAGACTGAAGGTGTAAAGGGCGCTGCCAAGTTTGAAAACCGGTGCAGTATCGGAGGTCACAATCTCGAGTCACGGTCCGATCCAATAATTGCATTAAAAGCCGAGTGGCATTGGCATTCGACTTTATATCATTCAAAAGCAGCTTGATGCTTTCCCCTTTTTTAATCAACAGTGCCATACTTCACTTGTGTACCTTTGGTGGTTCGTGGTATATTCAGTGGCGTTCAAAAGAGCTCCGATTGGCCCTTTTCCGCCTCATGTAGAGTGGAGGATCCACTCACATAAAGCATTTTGTATCTTTCTACGCCAGAAAAAGTTTTCAATTCATCATGTTTTTTTTTCCCTCTCAATTCATCATGTTCCTAATAGCGGTTGCTGTGGAAATTCTTACATTTTATCCTTGGGTTGAGAGGAAATCATGCGCTTATTTCCCGGAAGGTGCTATACCACCATATACTTTCAGCAGTCTTGATGCTTTCGCTTTTACGGGGCCCTTTCTCCCCCCCTCCACTTCACCTCTGAGCATTCCATTTTGTCGCAAGTGTTGGAATGGACTGTAGCAGTGGCAGTGATAGCTTTTCTCCATCAGCATAGCAAAAAGATAAGAAAAGAACGGCTGGTTTCGAATGTAAGAAAATGTCAGCATCTAAAATAAATTATAATATTAATATATTAATATGATTTAAAAATATAGAAAAATTTAAGTAAAAAAAAAAAAACAAGATTTAGAGAGACACTGTTTGGAATGGACTTCCAAACGGCACCTCAATCTCTTTTCCTATATATTCAGTATGGCAAGTTTTGTAGAGGGGAATGTTTACATGGCTGAAATGTTAAGGAGCTAGTCTAAACTAGAAGTAATACTTTCCCCATTTCTGCATCTTCTAATCCTAAGCTGCATACTGCTGCTCTTTATGCTCCCTTTATTCATTAACTCACAGCAATATCTTCTTGGTGCCTGCAATAAAATTATTAGCCACGTACATCACTAATAGATATAAACACCATAAGCATGAATATGCGGATGATTAGGCATGTAAAGACCAACCTTTTTCCAATAATCTGGATCCATTTTCAAGGAGGATACAAGAATTCTCTGCACTGACGTTGCTTGGGCATTCTGTGTTGTCTTACAAGTCTTCCCTGGTTCATGCACGATCCTCTTGTAACTCGTCAAGGACCCATTAGCGCTCCCTTCGTTGGCCCGCTCGAGCATAAAAACAACCGGTCGTTTACAAGGGTCAGGCTCCACGGGTCGGGTATTGAATGTGAACGGTCCATTGCTCCAACTCCGCCACGTCTTGAATGTCTGCTCTGGTGTTTGCAAGTCCTTGGCTGGCAACAATAATGGGTACAGCTGAACTGTGTAGCCCCATGCTATTGATATGGACCATTTCCGCTTGGAGTCATGGCAAAATGTTTGTTGAAAAATCCGGGGCGGGTCAACCTGGTATGCCTGATTTATGGATTTAAGCGAGTCTATTTGGTTTTGATTTGGAAACAGCGGCTCCAGATCTTCAAGGTGGTGGAGTGATACGAGAGGGGCTAGAGGATGTGCTGCTAGGAGACCATATGCGCTTCCTCTAATATCAAACTGTAGAAATCAAAACACGCCACCGAATAAAAATAAAAATAATCATTGTCAGGAATAGCTTGTTTCGAAGAATTTCAGCAATATAACTACAAAGCAAATGAAATTCTCTCATTAGAAATTCCCACAATGTTTTTTTTTTAAAATTCGTTGAAAGTTCTATCATATCTCAAACTACTTAGCAGGGGATAATCTTTTTCTGAAATCCCACTTGTTCTTGAGGCAAAATTCAATTTCAAAATCACTAATTGGTGCACCAAAGATGAACATAGTAACACTAGTGATCACTCACATTAACGGTAATAATTCAATTTAAACAGAGGAGACACAGCTTCATCGGCAGTTAAGCAGTCTCGTGTCCAAAGAAATAGCAACAAATTTGAATCACCTTTCCAAACTATCAAGAAAGGAAAATAAAGCTACTGCACTCAATATTCACCATTCTTGCATCGTAATTACTTCCATATTTAACTGAGAAAGCTGCCAGACAATCATCTACCACGCATTCCCTTTGAAGGTAGGAGTGTCCTAATCTTAACTGAAAAGAATTAGACCTAGTAAAACGAATCTAAATGTGTGAATAATTCAATGGCTAAGTGGCCAAACCACGACCCTTCCATGTGACCGAAACTTTGAAAGAAAGTGTTTTGGCGATGCTCTAATGACCACCTATCAATTCTTTATCACCGGGTTTGATATTCTAAAGCAAGAGGCAAACGGACGTGGCAATTAGAGATAGCAGATCATGGGCTAGGTTAAGCACCCAAAGAAACCTTGCTGTTTTCTTCTTGAACAAAATACTTCTCTTTTTACTGAGACCAACAAAGGTCACCTCTTTTGTTGAAAGTTTGTGGGCAACTGAGCACAAAAGGACAGAGCAGACTTTAACAACCGACCCCTCTCGGAGGCGCCACCTAGTATTTCCCTGTGATACTAAGGACAACACACAGCAGCATGAGTAAATAATATCCATGGAAGCACACTTTCATCTCTTTCGAGGATTAACAAAATGATCTTATTCTTGTAAGTTCAGGTGCCTCCTTTCATCACATATTATTTCAAGTCAAGAAGACCAAGGCTTTTTTCCTGACCTTTCTTGATCCTTTTCCACATGATTTCGAGAAACCTCGCTAAGTAAGACAGTGACAAGTGGCAGAACAAACTGATATTTAATCATCATCGAAGATCATTACGGTTCAATTCCTTGTTGCCACGTCCCTAGTAATTCCCGCTAGCCCTGTTCTTACAGGGACGACACCGTACAGTTGCAGGTGGTTTCATTTAATGTGGACCACCATGTCTCTCTGTGTGTGACACGATAGATAATCACCGCTAATTGATTTCTATTATTCCCATAGCAATTATTTTAAGGGAAAGAAACATGAATTCAACTATCAGCTAGGCTCTGTAAAGATCTCATATTACGATTTTCTTTTGTTGCAGAAAAGTGTGCTGCCACCTTTAATAACTACTGTATATGCACAGAGAGGATCTTTAGTCCAGGTATCGGGGACACGTGGAGGGCGACTCCACGCAACTGTTAATGAGCTGAAAGGTCTCTTTAAGATTGTGTAATTCTTACGATTTAAAATGTTTTTTATTTAAAAATATATTAAAATAATATTTTTTATTTTTAAAAATTATTTTTAAAACTAACAAATATATATATATATATATATATATATATATATATATTTGAAAAAACACGGTGCAAAACCGCGTTTCTAAATGTACCGAAGACTCTGTCAGTTTCGCATTATTTGTAAGGTATTTCACGCAACACCTATTTAATGTAAAGTAAATATATAAACGCATTATATGTAAGTAGATTTGTATTATTTTAAATTATTTTTTTATTTTACTATACTAATATAAACTTTTTTAAAAAAAATAGATTATTTTAATACATTCAAAAACCTCTGCCCGTGGTCCCAAAAAGCCCTATATATGTCAAACATTAATAAATTAAAACTACTGTACGAGTCAATTACAACCAGACGATTTTGTTCCATATAAACCCCTTCAGTGTAATGATTCAACGACCGTTGATCTATGCCCCATCCCTCACGCACACAGTATCATCTCTGCCGTTAAGATAACAAAATGGCCTCATAATCAATTTAAAAGCAAACACGTACCTGGTGGAACCCACGTTCTCTAGAGAGCGGCACGCCGATCTCGCTGATACAGGCCCAAATCCTCTGATCAGAACCGTAGAAATAATAGTACCTATCAAGACAACCGTCCAGTATAGTGACCAATCTCTCAGCCAATGGATAACTAAGAGCAAATCCACCCCCACCGAAAGCCATGTCATAAGTATGCATCACATCTTGTTCCACACTCTCAGAATTCCCTCCAATGTACCACATTTGATTATGATCATACCTCGATAACACCGAAACTAAGTTGTCAGTGTAATACACGGTATCATCATCTCCCATGACAAACCACCTCACATCAGGCAACCTTAATTTAACGCTATCACTTATGACCCTTGCAATCCTGACCGCTGATCTTGAGCTAGAATATTTAAACCGGGTCCACTCTGGAGATGACACCTTGACAGCTGGGACGTTTTTATTGGTCTGGTGGCTTTTGATCTTTTGCTCAAGCCAAACAAACCCTCGCGTAACGTTCGGGACCCACCAGATGGAGCTGTACAGGCTACGATCGCGCCATGTGGCGGTTGATCCACCGATGCAAAAAAGGACGTGGGAGATGTTAGTGGGCGGGCCGGGTGCGAGTTTGGTTCCGGTTCGGGTGCGGGGGGGTAGACGATTCGAGAATGGGTTTTGGTTGGGGGAAAAAGTGGTGTAGAGGACGAGACATATTGAGAAAATGAGACAAAGAAGGAGAGATATTCTCGCGAGATATGAGAAAATCTTGCAGGTTTTATCTGGAAGAGAAACCAGTCTAAATTTTCTGACCGGGTCATGACGAGGTCGTAAATGAGTCTGACTCATTTCGAAGGAGCTCGAGGAAAGTACTAGTTGATCAGAGACTACCAGAAGCTGCTGGAAGAGAAATTCTAGTTTTTGGAATTAGGAAAAGCATGCACTAAAGTCCAGAAGAAAAGCGGAGCTCAGACTTCTCTGCTGGTGTTGATGATACAAAAAAGAAAAGGGATGGAAAGGAAAGGAGAAACCCTTGGGAAATTCTAACTTCTGAGACTACCCATGGCCCCTGTAAATCTATTCATCTGCGCCCAAACTAAGAGAACCAAGATATCTTCTATTGATCAACACATAAAACAGGAGAAAACCCAGAAGAATTTGAATTGATAAAACAAAGCTTACTAGAGACACAAGAAGGAATTCCTCTGTGGCTGATATAGTTTTTAATCTTCTTCTGGTATTTCTTTTTTGGTTTCTCACTTGTTGTGTGTAGTGGTGATTCAACCATGTGTTTGTTTTCGGTTTTTCTTCTCTAGATTGGGATGAAACAAGGAAAAGAGAATGGTACACACTATAACGAGGCAACAGTAAAAGATAGGGAAAGAGACTGTGCGTGCGTGCGTGTGTGTTGTGGTAAAGAAAACGGGGGTGTTTTTATAATTGTCAACGACCAATCAAGGATGGGCTGTGGATTTTTATTTATAGGAAAGGTGAAATGGTTTCTTTTCTCGGGTTTCATAATAGTCGGAGGAACCACGGGTCTTCTTCTGGTGGGTGTTCGTTAGGGTCATAGGATGTTCAGTTTTGAACGTGGCAAATACTTCGGTTAGGTTTCATAATTGTCAAAGTAACAGAGGGTCCTCTTCTTCTTCTTCTTGTGTTTTGACATCTGATTTGTTTTTTCAGCCAGGGAAATATAACGGTAAAGATTCTTAGAGTTATCTTGCGATATACTGTGTGATCTCAAGTTAAGGTAACGTTAGCAGCTTCATTTTCAAAATTTAAATTTTATAAATAGTGGGTTTTGATTGTGATTGTGGTTAGAACATGTTTACATGTTTTTTTAAAAAAATTATAATTTTTCTCTAGTTTTAAATTTAAGAATTTTATAAAAAAAATTAATGTTTTTTTTATTTATTTATTGTCTTAATTTTAATCTTCTAATATCTAGAATAAATTTTAAATATTAAAATTAATATTATTTTAATATATATTAAATAATTTGTTTTTAAAAATACTTTTTATCAGGCCATTGATATTATACTTTGAGGATTAGAATCACATGCATAAAAAAAATATTTTTTTTATTTAAAATATTCCAATAAAAACTGAAGTATTTAATAGATTTGTTTTTTAAATTTTGCTTATGGTAATATTCTTTTTCCAAGGAAATAACGACAAAAAAAAATTATTAAATTGATTTTTTTATATATATTTCAAGTTGATATTTTCATTAAAAAGGAAAAAAGTTAAGAGAATCTTTTTAATTTTTTTTATTAAAGAATAATATAAATTATATTCTGAAACTTTATTTAACCGTTAAAATAAGATAATTTTTTAATATGATATTAGAATTTTGATGATCAAGCGATCACGAGTTTGAATTTTACCATCTTTATTTATTTAATAAAAATTAAACATAAAAAATATAAATATATACAAATTTCAAGTTTTAAAGATTTTTATTTAAAAAATTATATTAAAAAATAATATAAATTATATCTCAAAAACTCACCATTTTAATTTTAACTTCCAGATATCCTGTAAATTTGAAAAATTAAAACCTTTCAAGTTCGCAGAGACTTTCTAATTCAAACACGCAACTCTACATTTCCAGGAATTGTGAATTGTGAGAGCATTAAAATCTTGGAACCAGGATTTTTTTTGTCCTCTTTTTTTTTTCTTGAAGAAAGGTGCCAAAGTCCTTCAAAAACAAAAACAAGTCATACACACGTGCGTGAAACAACTCTCATAACTATTGATTATTTAATTATCAATAAAACTCAAATAAACAGAGTTGGTTTAACTATTTTTATAAATAATAAACCTGTTTAATATATCATTTTAGTTATTTTTAAAAAAAGTTTCATGTTGCAGCTCGGGGATTAACATGTAGCATGACTTAGAAATCGCAGAAGCAAATAAATTATTTTAGTCGACATGTGAAAAAAATAAAGAGACCAAGCATGCGAGCCCACTCGTCCCTGGGTTTTTTCAATATTAACATGGGTTTTATATATATATATATAATTGGTTATTTGGGTTTTTTTTACCTCATTTATTTTATTTTATTTTTATAATTTTATAATTTAATATGAAATTTTTATTTTTTTAGCTTTTTTATTTTTTTTCAATGTCAAATTCTAATATGAGATTTTATTTTATTTATATTTTTTATTAATTGATTTTATTTTTAATATTGATTGATTTTTTTTCTTTGTATGTATCCACTAGAATGGGTTTTTGAATAGTTCTTATATATTTTTAAGAATTTAGATATTATATTATATTTTATTTTATTCAAGCAACTGTGTTAATAATCTTGTTTATTTTTATTTTTATGTTTTAAAAATATTTTTAAAAAATTTAAAAAATTTTATTTTTATTTTAAATTAATATTTTTTATATATTTTTATAGTATTTTGATGCATTAATATTAAAAATATTTTTTAAAAAACAAAAAAAATATTATTTTAATATATTTATAAATAAAAAATAATAAGAAACACACTCCAAGCTGTCTAAACAGAAAAGGCCCAGCCTTGCTGGGGGCCACAGTAGTTGAAAAGTCAGCGCAAGGGAACTAAGAAAGAAACCAGTAAACGGTGACGGTGGTTTCCTTGGGGTAACAAGGAAAAAAAAACTTAAGGAGTCTGAGATGGTTAAATAAGATCAGGGCACCTAAACTTCCGTGAAGAAAGGGGAACAAAATTAGGGCGCCGAACCATGTCCTTTCCTTTCTGCCAGTACAAGACAAAGAAGCCCAACATGGCCCACATAAAAAGGCCTTCAGTCCACTAGCAACCAACCCATAAAGAATCTACGGGTGTATGTGGTATTATTCAGAAAAAAACAATGACTTGGGTTGACGACATCAATCAATTTATGACAGACCAGTCACCAAGTTACCATGACTTGAAAATGCAACGATGAATTTGGTATTATTCAAATAATGAAATTTTCCACCTACTACGTAGTAGTAGAAAAGTCAATAAAGAATAGGCTGCACGTGGTTGCCTGAGCTCCTCCGCATCATTTTCCATGACAGCTCTCCTCCACAAGACTGCCATACACTTCTCCCATTGTCAATGGAATTCCTTGGCTGCTCTATCTCTTACACCAGCATTTGTAATCGTAACGCCATTCTTGTCATCGTCCAGCAATATTCTCAGTTCGCATCTCTGGAGCCATTGGCATGACAGTTCATCTTCACTGTCATTTACACTCGAAAATTAATAAATATAAATAAAAAATAATTTTATCAGTAAATTATTAATGACTTTACTGACAAAAATATTCTTTTATTATTTTTAAATAATTACCGATAAAATAAAATGGATAATTTCTTTTTTTATTTTTCCCGTCAATAAATCTATTAATAATAATATTTTTTTATTATCAATTAATAAAAAATTCACCAACAAAGTATTTTTGTTAGTGATTTGATTGATAAATAAATCAGATTACTTTAAAATACAGTACTCACGTAATATCCTCGATCATTAATCTTCCACAGGGATAGATCATTGAAAACGATAGATTGACCATGGATTTATCTACACTGTTTGCAACTGGAGATGCGTATCAAGGATCTATGTAGCCTGGCCCAAGTAAATCCAATTAGCCATGACACCCATGGGCTAATTTTAACTGGAACTATGGCAAAATTGCAGCGCAAAATTAAGCTCGGCCTCCCAAACTCAAGACAAAAACTTTCAACTTACACAAGAACGAGGATAGCCTGGTGCAAAGGTAATGGCTGACGAGGTTCGTAGCATCGCAAGGCTATCCCTTGATTTGCTAAGAAATTAGTGGCAGTAGCGAGCTGTCCTTTATATTTGCTGTGTTTATTGATTTAAGGCTGCAGTTAAATAAACGGAGATCGGCTAGATTATTAATTTGACAAAGTTATGCTTAGGAGATGGCCAAGGAGAACATTTTCAGACTAATGCTAAACACAATCCCTGCTTTCTTCATCCTTGATCTTCCATCAGTAGTACCACTATCAGTACAAAACTCAAGATATCGGTTTTGAAATCAAGGTGTATTTGGAAGTGTTTCTTTACTTTTGTCGACTACGTTGCATATCTCGGCCAAAATGAATTCTTTGATTTGAGAATTATTCCCAAAGTAAAACCCACTGACTAATTAATTATTATCACGGCAAGAAATTATACATTTTAATGGTTTAAGCTTCATCACTGTTTTATAGTTATAGTTATCTCGAAAAGGTCTATTTTAAGCCATCTTTGTTTGTTGTTTTGCAATCAAGTCGTGTTTTTTTTTTCCAGACAAATCATGCTCTTCATTACAATTAATTTTTCCACAGGTTGAGAATCAAGACCAGACAGTTTAGGTAGCACCTGTCTGCTACACGTGAAGACAATCTTGTAAGTATTTTTTATCGAAGAAACAGTCTTTTGTAGTCAATGATTGCGCAACCATTAAAGTATTATCCATTTGAATTCTGCAGTCTTGACTTGGACGAAAAACAAACAAAGAAAAATGTTTCGAAATTATGGGTTATGGCTATATATCGATAACAAGGAATCCTCTTTCATGCAAGTTGTCTCGAGGCAATGTTCCAGGAGACTGAAAGAAACATATCAACAATTAAAAAATTTAGTAGCTCCTTTTTTTATAACGTCTGCCCTAGCCAGGATTCCTCGGTTCATCAATCATGAATAAGAAAATTAAAAATTTAAGAGCTCTTAATTTATATTTTATTGTATTCCTATATATGGTACTCAATGTGTCAAGTCACCTCTATAAATAGCTAGCTAGAGCAACAAGAATTTATGCCAATCCGTGAACAGATTGGAGAAACACGCATAATCCAATCGCATCAAGTTCGAATGGAGAAGTCAAAGAAGATTAAAGAATGGATTCCCATTTCTTTTGAGAATGCTCCAAACTGATCGAAAATTAAGTCGAGTAAAAAGTTGCTACTTGTCTCAACTCTCAAGTCAAATTCTAAGAAATCTGCGTTTCTTGATGAACTAATAACATCCTTATTTGCCTCGAACAGTACAGTTTGTCTCAGGCATAAACCTTCTATTCGATTAAGGCTACTCAATTAATTTACCTGGGATAATTTAAACTATGCCAAAAAATAATCCACTTGGTATTTTTGCAATCGACTCCTATGGCTATAAGTAAACACACTCCACCTAATACGTTAATGCTGTGGTTTGTCAGCTCTCAAATGTCCCATTTAAACCCAAATTTTCATTTGAAAAATATGATCTCTGATCATCAATGCCATCTAGTACTAATTAATGGAGAGAGAGCTTTCTTTGACTTGTTAACCAGACGAGATGTTGAAGAAAAAAACAGAAGGATTCTAATTGCATTCACTAGAGGTACAAGAGGAGAGAGCTGGTCGTTAAATCAAAGATTGAGAGCTTCACAATCAAGCTTGTTTAATTAATTTGTTTACAGAGGCAAGTTGGTCATTAAATCAAATAGCCTATTCGAAACCCGTAACCAGTCTCGAACTGCCGGGATTCGAACTTACACTTGAATCGAGATATAGCTAGTGGTGAAGGCATGAGTAATCTTTCTCACAGTTCTTTTGTCTTCCTATATGACATCAAGCAAGCGTCACGGAGACACGGACCTTATTTCAAGATATGGATGGGGAACTTTGCTGCATCTGAGGCTAGGCACCTAATCTCCCTCCCAGGGAAAAAAGGCTCTTTGGACACTTTCGAGTTCCTCTGCTCTGAGTCCTAAAACCGGTAATGCCGTTGACGGCTTCTTTTGACTATTGGGATACCTTTCCCGTGATCTCTCCGTGATTATTTAACAACCAATCTTTCAGAAGTGCCTGTTCTTGTCTGCTTGAGCCTTCATGGACAGGTTTTAATTCTTTCATCCGTCATATCTAGTGATGAGGAGAGTGTTAGAACGAAACGATCTTGTAAATGCACTTCGCCGGTGTCTTTGAAGAAATCCGAGCACACTACTTTTCTCGAGATATTTTGTATGTCACTTGGAATGGAATAACAAAAATATTGTTGAAATGATCTGATCGAAATCTTAAACATACGAATAGAAACCCGTTACGAATGATGATTAGTTTTTCGAGACATGTTCGATTTGAGAAACATGGCTGGATGTTTGAATATTCGGTTCAACACTATCTTTAGCAAAGCATCGCAGTTACTTCTCAACACTATCTTGTGATGACGAATCAGGATCGGAGAGTACTGGCTGCAAATGCGAATATTGTAGACCATCACTACGTTTCAAGGCAATTGCACAATCTCTCTGTTGTCAAGCACATCGAGCAATTATCAATAAATATTAAAATAGAAGATAAATTAGAAAAACATAAGATTTAACGTTTACTACATAAAAATAGAGCTACATGGTATTTTTTTTAATAATAAATCATAAATAGTACAAAAAAACCTAACCATCTAAAAAATAATAATAATTTTTTCTAATATCATTCCTAACAGCAAAATAAGAAATAATAAACCTTAGAAAAACAAATACATCCTTACGCTACACTCCATGGTCTTCCTGTTAACGACAATCTAAAACAGTCGCTCGCAAAGTTAATTAAGTGAAGCTAGCAGGCAACTTCATGAATGGATTTCATTATTGAATGTATAGTTGAGAAAGCACGCGAGGAAGTACAGCCATACAATGATTATATTAACTATTTCATACAAAGTACTCTTTTCTTTTTCTTATCGTTTAGAACCCTCATTCATTTGATCTAATTGTCTGGATTCTGTAGTCCGTACTGTTTATTTTTTTTAAAAAAATTTTATTATAATTTGATTTAAAGTATTGTTTTTATATATTTTTAAATTATTTTAATACATCAATGTTAAAAAAAATATTATTTTAATATATTTTTAATTACTATAATTCTTATCTTCAACGTTTGTGTGTCTATATATATATATATATATAAACAAAAAACAAAAGGCCCAGCAGTTACTAGAAAATAAATAGATCAGCTAGTGCTTAGGTAGGCAGTATAGTATACAAGGGTGGTATTAATTATAATCCAATGTCTCGTCTATAATTATTAATGACTGGTAGTAATTCCACGCATGTGGATCGGAAGATATACACTTAAATGTCACATTTCAAAAAATTGCCAAAATAATACCCTCTAACAGCGACTGTATCGAACAAGCCAAAAACGAACTGCATAGCTTCAGTGGAAGAGCCAAATAAGAAGACTAAACCCGCTATCATAAAACTAGAAGCAAGACTTTTTCAGCTGAGCTTTTTCTAGATTCTCAAGTAGCTTTCACGTATTCAATAGTGAGTGAATACAGAACTGCACTTCTAGTTGTACCTTTTCTATATTAACATCTTGTCTTGCATTAAAGCTACCATTCAGAACCTACCTCTGAGTTTCCTTCCAGTCTCCATTAATTCAACATTTCTTGTGTTATATATCACCATGGAACAAGCTCAATACTGGCTGTGGATGAAGAGGAAACAACTCTTGAAGTCACAGCTGCCAGCATCAATGAAATCCATCAGTGGTTCGTGGGAAGAGAAAGCTTTTGCAGAAGATTCATCTGGGCACCTTGGTGGATGCATCTGGCCGCCAAGATCTTATTCTTGCAGTTTTTGTAACAGAGAATTCAGGTCAGCTCAAGCCCTAGGTGGTCACATGAATGTTCATAGGAGGGATAGGGCTAGGCTTAAGCAATCTCTTAGTCCTCATAATTATGTTTTTCAACATCAAAATCATATCCAAAGTTCACTTAAACCATTAGGGTCTCATTTCCCATCTGATCAGGTTTGTACCTTAGATAATTATGATCTCGATCCCAAACTTTCTGTCTCTAGAGCTACTAATATTGCATCAACTCTGTCCTCTTATAGGGTTTCAACTCTGTCCAAGCAAGAAAATTTAAGTGAACATGCCTTTGTTTCTCCCCCTTCTTCTTCCTTCGTTCAAGAACAGCATAAAGGGTATCCTTATCTCCATGATAATTTATCAGGCTCAGATCATTCTTTTTCAGTTAGACTTCATTCAAAACCTGAAGCAGAAAGGAATCAAGGTGAAGCAAAGGTTACATGCTTGAACCATGATAAGTTTGTTGCGACTGACTTATTTATGGACCCGGGTTCTTTTATTAATAGCCACAGTTTATTATCACCTGGTTCTTGTGGTGGCGAGGCAATCAGTTGCAAAAGGCCTAGAACCAGTGTTTCAGTGCTCTCACTGCTAGTTAAGCCACGTCCAAATGATAGATACATTCTTCAATCAGAGGCAGCCGGACCTACTTCTAGCTCCAAGGAGGGCATAGATCTTGAACTCAGGCTTGGTACTGAGACACCAGAAAGGTGAAGTGGTAGCGGCAACAGCTTTTGAGTGCAATTGTATGGGGTTGAAGCACATGTTTTAATTAGCATGATAATAAAGGGAAATGGTCTTTCTTGATTTGGCACTTACTCTTTTTTCCCCTTTCTCAAGATTTCATGATCTAATGGATGATAGGCAAAGAACTCTTGTACTAATATCAAAACTAAAAGAGTAAAAAGCTTTTCCTCTACATCTCATTTCTGATATATACTGTTTACACTTCGTTATTTATCAGTTCCAATTAGTGGCAAGTAGTTTTGCCTGTGAAAAACGATAGAATCACACAGCCTCTCTTAATTTGGCACTTCGATCTATTCTATAGTTCATGGAAAATGATCGGAGGTTTTGAATGTCATGTAAAGGGATGTTAATTGTATTAGGGTACTTAATTCATAAAAATAAATAAATGTATTAGCTAGGTTTCTGCATTATGAAACCTACTTTCCAGAACGAAGGTATACCTGCATAGTTAATTAGTGAAGATGGATAGCCATTAGGATTCAAATCCCTCAGCGTGGTTCAGGCGGAAAAAGTTTAGCCAAGACAGTACGGGAAACAGGGTAAATCTTCCTTTGCACACTAAACACCATTAGACGTCAGCTAGACAATTTCAGAAGAGAGATAGAGAGAGTGGAGTTTTAAAAGGGGTGAAGAACTGACAGTGAGTCACTTCAGCTACATGCTTGTGGATTAACATTAGGGAACATCATTTCTCTTTTTACCTTCTTATCATCACCTTTCACCAAAAAACCAGCTATTACAGTACCAGCACTTTTTCCTTTGCATCCAACCCAGAATAAATCCACACACTTACTGTTTTCTTATTCTTTCCTCTCTAAAATCTCCATAACGTCCACAAACATGCACCAGCTCTTTAGAATCAAATTGAGTAAAATATAGATATTTGCACAGTTTCTGCTACATGTCTAGATCACGTCATCGACACTATGTACGCGCTCTTTTGTATGTACATGTTAGTGTTGTATCTATTCACTATCAACGACCAAACCCTATAGAAGCCTAAAAATGTCTAAGAAATTAACATTTTTTGAGACCCTCAGCTAGACCTGTGTGCTTATTGGACAGGAATTCAGTAAAGTAATGCTAGTACAATAATAGTTGCCATTTAGCCACATTTTGATGTAGACTGTTCTTCCTTAATAAACGCCCAGTTAAGGGTTGTATATTTTTGTTTTTTCAGCGTTTCTTAACAAGGGAAATTGATGAAACAGCGCTTTAATTTGACTTGGAGCTAGATAATTAAATACATAGAAATAATATTTTTTTGATTTTTTTAAAATTTATTTTTTACATGTAGTATTAAAATAATTTAAAAATATAAAAAAATTTCAAAAGAGTTCTTTCACGGCAAAAACAAATGGTGCGAGACGAAGAGAAATTGAGACACGTTGCTGCACATGCAGGGAATTTAAGTTGTCCAGTAAAGAAATCCTATATATATATATATATATATAGGATGTATTGCTCTAGATATATTTAAATCCTAGACTATTGTAGATTGTTGTGTTGTTAATCTTGAGGTGGGTTTTTCCCGTGAGTTTTGACTTTGATAGATGCAAAGACAAACATAAAGGGAAAGTGAGGTTAGGGTTTCTATGGTTTGTGTAAGAGAGAGATTAAAGAGAATTGGTTGCGAGTTTTGTGTGGTGTATAGGTTAAGGAGCTGCATATTTATGAATCTGAATCAAATACTGCTGTAGTGACAGATTAGGCTTCAGAGAGGTGCACATGGACAATATGATATGTCTGTTTCTGTGTTGCTTTCATAGATTTACTATGGGAATGTGGAGAAGAAGCTGATCCCCCCCCCTCTCTCCCCCCCCCCCCCTCCCTCCCCCCTGCGTGGGGTGGGTAGGGATTTACTGTATTTAGGATGTTTTGTAAAATTGTAGAGTGCTCGAAAATAGTAGACATGGCTTGCTCCTTTGGCCATAGTGTACTTTTATGTCCCTCGACAGCATTCGCTGTTGGATAGCAGTTTCTAGTCTGCTGGCCTGCAGAGTGAGACCTGAGAGTAATCGGTTCTGAGAAGGACTCTTTTCCGGTCTCCCTCGGATTCTACATGCTGCATCTCCGGTAACATTGAGATGCAGCAGGATCCACTTAACTAAGCTCCTAAAGCAAATTAAACGTTAATTGTTCAATTATTTAAGTCCATCACTACACCATACCTCCCAAGAGGCCTAGAACTTGAGCTGTATTTTAGGCCAATGGAGTTGGCTGGTGAGCGTTCGGAAATGCCAGGTGCGGTTTCTGAGACAAACTAGTCCCCTAACAAGATCAAGAAAAAAATATCTGTATGTTCCATGCTAAAGACTAGCATGCCTGAAATGTCTCGCTGTCTCTTGTATATCTTGTACATTTCCATCCCAAGATGTTTGAGAAAATATGTAAATTCCATTCCAGTTAATTAGCGTTTTGTTTTTCATATTAAAATGATAAATTTTCATTTTCAAACTGTTTTGTCGTTTCTCTAGGATCAAGATAAATTTCCAGGATCTTGTAATATATATGTGTGTGTGTTTGTGTGTGTGTGTGTGTTTTAATACAAATTTAGATATAAAAAAATAATCCAAAATAACATGATATCACGAGCAAAATGAAATTTGAAAACCAAGAAAACAAAATAGTGCTTTATACTTTTGTATATATACGGAGTATTCCATTGTGAATAATTAATAATATCCTTGTACGAACAGATTATCTAAATTCCAAACAGCAACCCGACCAGATAGGGAACTATGGCTACAGATAGTTGTCAGTGAAATGGGCTGTCATTCTGTCAATGACTCCATGGCCCATTAGACGATGCGATAAGCTTATACATGCATCAAATTGGGTTTGATTGGACATCAGCTGGCCCAGTCTTACTTAATAAATTAGTAGTTTGAAATAGTTGAGTGGAAATATCAGCTTGACAAGATTTTTAAAAGAAATAAATATATATATATGAAGAAAAGAAAAGAAAGGAAAGAGAGAATCGACTCAATCCGTGGTTCACCCTTTCATTTGTGGTCCAAAGCTACAAAAATCATCTTCATTTGATTTACGTTGGACGAGCGTAGGTTTCCTAAAGACACACACCAATACCCTGTCAAATCAGAGAGAAAATCAATGGCCGGCAATGGCAGAGAGCAGCAGTTTCAAAGACTCCAGATGGTCTCTTCATGGAATGACTGCTCTTGTCACTGGTGGTACTCGTGGAATCGGGTTCTCTATCCATCTGTCTTTAATACCAAAGTTTAAAACTTTCTCATTTTTTTTTCTCTTCATGGATTTTGAAGTCTTCTAAGAAGGACATTTCTTTATAATTCAAAGATGACCCATTATCTGGAATCACTTCTTTTTTAATCCTTGAGCGTGTTGTCTGTGCTTTTTATTAGGAATGCAACAGTGGAGGAACTTGCTGGGCTAGGAGCGAGAGTGCATACATGCTCTGGAAATGAAGAAGAGCTCAATAAGTGCTTGAAAGAATAGGAGGCTAAAGTTTTTGTGGTCACTGGGTCAGTTTGTGATGCATCTTGTCGTGTCCAGAGGGAGAAGCTTATAGAGGAATTGGGTTGTGTTTTTGATGGCTAACTCAACATTATTGTAAGTAACCCTGTAAAAACTTGGTCTTTGAAACATCTTTGCAGTTCCTGCCGAAATTGGATTTTTTTCGTGAATTGTTTTACTCATCATTTAGGCGTATGGTTTACAGCTTGTGTATGCATTAGCAATTTTGTTTGAAGGGGTTGCTAAAAGTGGCGCTTTGATTCAGTTCCATTGATTCATCTCTTTTAGGCATTCATCGGCTCTTTGCCACAAAAGCGATCTTTACATTTCACCCTTGTTGACTTTAAGGTGGCTAGTTAATTGGAAGCCATGACTTTGCTTCTTTAATTTTTATGAATAAATTTCTTTGGTTTGATGACGTAGGGTTGATTTTGTGTCATATGTCTGCTCAGTTCTTATGCTATTACTTCGTGTTAGTTCAATTGGGAATTTTATGGTTTGTGCTTGAAGGAGAAAGGCTTGACTGTTCAACTGGATAAGTTCTGTTCCAAATGGTTCTTGTACTTTTGATAAACAAATGCTGCTTAGATGACCCATGATATTGTAATAAAGATCTAATTCTTATTTCTGTCCGTGATGTTGCATCGTTCCTACCAAATATCTTTTTCATTCTTCTTTGTGCGCTTTTGGGTGCCTATGAACCCCATTTATATCAGCCGCCAGAGATAATTATCCACTCCTATCCCTCCCATTTGCAAGAATCCGTGGAAAGAGAGTTATTGTTTTCTACTTTTTCCCGAGATTTAATGTGGATGATATGTTATTTAGGTAAACAATGTTGGCAAAATTATCAGGAAGCCTACCACTGTTTATTCTGCTGAAGAATTTTCAAAAGTCATGGCGACTAATTTCGAATCTGCATACCATTTGTCTCAAATTGCACATCCTCTTCTAAAAGCATCTGGAGCAGGAAGCATTGTATTCATTTCCTCTGCTGCGGATCTTATGCATTTAGGTACTGGATCGATTTATGGAGCAAGTAAAGGTGAGTAGCTGTTGAAATCTAGTATCCTTTTCAAATAAGTATGAGTGAGAGCTTGGTGGTTGTGGAAAAGTCAAAAGGGCTTTCCTCCATTTTTCTATTCACAGGGCAATGAATCAACTTGCAAGAACTTTGGCTTGTGAGTGGACAAAAGACAATATCAGGATGAACTGTGTTGCACCCTGGTATATCAGAACCTCGCTTGTGGAACACCTATGATTTTCTAACCTTCTTACGGTATGATTTATTTATCTTTGTCTTTTGAGAAACTCTGGGAAACTCTTTTTTGCATATAGATGAATCATTTGAAACAACGCTCCCAGTCTTTCCTTTATGGTATGTTAGCATCCTTTTGAAGTATTGCCACGTCATCATTGATGTCAAAATTCTCATCTAGACCACTGGCATTGTTTTCTGCTATAAGTATTAAGTAGCGAAAGCCACCAGATCATCTTGAATTAATTATTTAATCCGGTCACGGATTGGTTTAAAAGTTAAATCCATTAATAACATGGAGAATGGTAAGCGGCAGGCAGGTAAGTTAAGTTGCAATTGATATCTAGCATTTGTATCGATCAGGATTTTAAACCTAACCCATTAACCTTTGAACATTAAAATGGGTTCTTGCTTTAGGAAGCTTGACAAATCTCTTTTATTGTTTTGGTGAAATTCTATGGAATACATTATTGCAAGAAACCACTCATTGCTCTTAAGAACCCCAAGGGTCTACATAGAGGTTCGTCAAGTCAGGAAGATGCCTCCTAAACTGAATTTCCACGCATTAACTCTTGCTTATAGACCTCTTAATCATTATCAAGGATCAGTTAGTTATCTAAAGAGCCCATATACCTCAATCGCTAAATAAATGTATATAATATATGATGTTGTTGGATAAAAATCCTAGTGTATGTAGGATTCCTTTGTCAAAAAAGATTTCTGTTGGACTAGTTTATTAGAATCCTTGTTGAATTAGTTAGTTAGAATTCATATTAGATTATGATAGTTAGAGGATTAATCTCCATATAAATAGAAGGGACAATGTATTCAGAATTTATAAGTTTGTTAAAGAGTGTAAATTAATCAATAAAGCTTGAGAGGTTCATCGGAAAACTTGTGTGTTTTATTTCCAACAGATGCAAGTCACAAGATTCATGTCCTTGGTCGGTTCAGATCTTTTATGGTAGGGCATCTTAGTTAGCTACAGCTCATCAGTCTGGCAACACTTACCAAGCAATAACCAAACTGAATTTTGTGGTCTTTTGACAACAATTCAGTTTTTCTAGCTTCATTACCCACTCGACATTCTTTTTATGACAGCATGTCTACTAAACAAGCCATAATCTTAATTTGGCATAAAGTCTTGAGATGGGAGTGCGTGTGTGATATACATATCATGAAACATGGTGAATCGTTGGAGTATGTCGGATGTTGCGTGACATATTAGCTTTAAGAAGAATTTGCATATAAGATTCGAATAATTGATTCCACAGCAACTTTTCTAACTATCGTATGATCTACTATTTCCAGTTGCTCGATGACAAGGTGTTTTGGACAAAGTTGTCTCTCGAACCCCTCCCCGGAGCGATGGAGATCCAAAGGAAGTCTCGTCCCTGGTGGGATTTCTTTGTATACCCGCTGCTGCTTACATAACCGGACAAGATATTTCCACTGATGGAGGATTTACTGTGGATTGAGAGATAATCGGCTATTTTCATCGGAAAGGATTGCAGGCGTAACATTATATTGCTCTGCACATTTGTAATTTCCCAACGTTTCTGTTTAATCAACCAAGCCCTTTTGCTTGGAGCGCTGTTATATTGGCAGCACTCAGCCTTCTCTAGTAAGTGGTTGTGATTAATCTTGCTCCAAATTTTTATCTCTATATTTTTTAGCATTAGCGATCAAAGATTTATGGTGTTTCAAGTTTTTTTTTCGTTCTTTCTTTCCCCTTAACAGTCAGAGTAACCTGTTCTTCTATCCTTTCTGGGATTCGAATCCAAAACCTCTAAGCTTTTGGGTATTACTCTTGGGAGACTTTTGGTGTTCTTCGCTGCCGTTTGAAATCATCATGAATAAGCAAAGATTTTCAACTTGAACTTCTTGGATCATGATTTGGAGGTCCTATCGTCCAATTACGTAGGCAAATATAATCAGCCAATCAAGTATCTTTCCTTTTTTATATATTTTTGGACCGTTGTCGACCTCGTCAAGTCTTTTTCTGTAGGCATGCTTTCATGTGGTGACCCGCCTCCGCTCTCCATCACTGCCCATTGTTAGCAAACGGGCTCGGGCTTTATCCAGGGACAATGATTTCGACCCTTCTTTTTTTATACGAACTTAATTCCCCACATGCCCCAAATATGCAAAGCACATAGAAAATAGTGAAAATAAAGAAAACAAAAACCAACGACTCATCCATGCATTTTTATAATTAAAAATGGATTCTGCTATTTTCCGAACCTAGTATATATAAATATATAGCAAAACGGACACCGAAACCTTTATGGCTTACATCATATGAGTCAGATACATTGGATAATCCCCGGTCTCTTCTTAACTAACTTTAAAAATTCTCTAGCCATAAATAATTGATTTATGTCACCACATGACCTAAAGTTTGAAATACCATATAGTATTCAGGCACGCATTATACATACGTGTCATGAAATACCACAGTTCTTTTGTTTTTAGCATTAGGGCATGGAGTACTTTCTTACGTTAATGTTATTTGGAGAAAGAAAGAGATAAAGACAACAAGGGCACAAGCAAGAAAGAGGAGCATGCCAGTTTGGCAGTTTCTGTTTCTCCGCTTCTGGTTCGTAAATGTTATAAAGCGAAGGAAAAAGGTTAGGTCAGCGACTGACAGGCTTGCATGCAAGCTTTCTTAGTCACGTGTCAACTGGTTCGTCTTGCGTCACCCCTCACAGGGAGGTGAGAAATGAGCATTATGCTTGCCAGCTTTTATGTTGCGCGTGGCATTTTTTATATGGTGGGTGTCGTACAGCCTCGGACCCCAGTTTCCATCTCCATGGAGGTCTCCGTCAATCAGCTACCAGACTGAGACTTAAAATCAAAACAGTTTGCAGGACAGGTTTAATTAAGTAATTGTCTGCCGTGCCGTGTAATAACAGCGTCTAATATCAAACTAGCAGATTTAGATAAAATATTTTGAGATAAATCACCATAATAAAGCACAGATAAAATCTTAAATTATCGAACTCTAAACTTACAATTAAAAGTAATTTTATTTATTAATTATAATCCTAAATTAATGTGGGTGTTTTTTAAATATTATTTTTACTTATATGCATTTTTTATGTTGTTAGTGGATGATTTGTAATATATATGCGTTTTTATCATTTAACAAGAACATAAAATTTTTGTTTTATTTTTATCAGGATCTCGAGTTATATAATAACTGTCTTTCATTTCTAAATCTCACTCAATTCTTCCAAGGTTTTTAATTTGAGATTTCTAGTAAAAATCTCCATCTTTATCATCTAAACTCCTCCTCTAATTTACCAGGATTTCATGTTTTAACTAATTTTCGTGAGTAATCAATAGTGTCTCGATCGATCGCCTCGAGTCCTTATCTTGTATTTGACAGTCTCAATTGTTTAAAATATTTCTTAAAATATATTAAAATAATATTTTTTTAAAATTTACTTTTATCATTAACATGTCAAAATCTAAAAAAGACCAAGAATTTTAAAAGCAAGCCTGGGCACGTGGGGAGCACGACGGAGGGTATCCCATCAGTCAATACGAATGAATTACTTTCACAATAGGAGGTGTTCTGCACTCCAAGACGAAAACACTTCCATCTAGTTTTGTTTTTCCTTGTCAATAATCACGACGCCGTCTCATTTTTTGCTCGAACAAGAATCAAATTCAAAAACTTATAATTGTTCCCCCACTGATAAGACATGGAAAATAATAATTAAAAAAAAAAGTATTGATTAAACAGAAATAAGGGACACAATGCCCCCTTCAAAACTAATAAATTGGGGTCAGCATCAATCGCAAAATGAACAAAACTTGGAGGGATGATACCTATCCAAAATCGGGGCAGACGGCGGCAAAATTGGCAGGAGTGAGTGCTCGACACGTGTCTAAGCTCGAGGAAACGAGGGGGTTTTGCACCGTCCGCTCCACGTCATTAATAGACACGTGTCTGCTCATACAGTTACCAAACATAAGATATTCTGCAGAATGTACCGTCATTTGATGATGACACGAGGTTACATACCTTTTAGAATTTACTAGATACATATAGCGAGCGATGCCGTGGATAAATTACTTTTTATATTTTAAGTAAAATTAAAATTTAAAAGTATTAGATTTTTTTATAAAATTATACCTAAAAATTTTAAATTTAGTTATAATGTCTGATCTAAAAGTAATATTTATAATATTAATAATAATATTAAACTTGCATGACCCAAATTTAAGTTGGTTTAGCTGCAATACTAGACACAATAATATTGGACGTTGGTGCAAGGTTGTATCATAAAAGTGTGATAATTAAATAGATTAATTAAAAGGGAAAAAACTAATGAAAAAAAATATGAATTCACTGGGTTAACCTGTCAAACATTAGATTCACGTCGTGAAAGTTTAATAACTAAATAGGAAAAAACAAATTAATGGGTTAACCCAGAATTAACTGGGCTAACTCGTCAAACCAGGTTAACCCATCAAACCCGGAATTCATGTCATGAAAGTTTGGTAACTAAATAAAAACAAATTTAACATTAACAAACTAAACTAAACAAAAAAAAAATTAAAAAGAAAAAAAAGCAAGAAAAAAAATTTCAGGTTAACTCGTCAAACCAGGTTAACCCGTTAAACCCGGAATCCGTGTCATGAATATCTAGTGACTAAATAAAAAAAAAAAGTGAACGTTAACAAACTGAACTAAACGAAAAAAATTAATTAAAAAGAAAAAAAAATCCAGGTTCACTTGTCAAACCATGTTAGCTCGTTAAACCCAGGATTTGTGTCATGAAAGTCTGATAAAAAAATAAAAAAATTTAACATTATCAAACTAAATTAAACAAAAAAAATATGAAAATAAAAAAAAATTTGACAGGTCAACTCAAAATTAACTGGGTTCACCAGTGAAACCAGGTTTACCTGCGAAACCCAATATATATGTCATGAAAATCTGATAGCTAAATAGAAAGAAATTTAACATTAACAAATTAAACTAAACGAAAAAAAAATAATTAAAAATAAAAAAAATCTGGGTTAATTTGTCAAACCAAGTTAACTTGTTAAACTCGAAAAACGTGTTATGAAAGTCTGATAACTAAATAAAAAAATTAACATTAATAAACTAAACTAAACAAAAAACTTTTGTTAAAATAAAAAAAAACAAAGAAATAAGCAAAAAAAATAATCATGAAAAAACACAAAAAAACAACTAAAAAAAGATTGCTTTTTAAAAAAAAAACATGAGGAATCAGTGTTTTATTGTGGACTGCATTATGCAGTCCACAGTACAACACTTATTCATTTTAATATATTTTATAATTTTAATTTTTAGATTGTTGTTTTAAAATATATTAAAATAATATTTTTTATTTTAAAAAATTATTATAAAAATTAAAAAAATTAATTACCTTTTAAAATATATTTAAAATTGCTCAATGCATCATATCGTGTATTCTATCACAATCCTTTAAAGTTTAAACAAGAATGAGTAGAGTGTTTTTGTTTTTGTATTTTAAAAATGTTTCAAAACAATTATATTTTATTTTATTTTTTATTAGATATAAATTAATTATTTTTTATAATTTTAAATTATTTAAATATACTTATGTTAAATATAAATAAAAAAAATATTATTTTAAATCATTTTTAAATAAATATATATTTACAAAAATAACCTTCGCTACAATGCTACTACACTGGATCGCAGAGTAGCCTATCACCTACCGCACTGTTTTTCCCTGTTCAGTATTCTGACAAGGGTAGCAGTGATTATTATATATTCCAAGGAAAAGTAAAATGGTACTCGTAATTGTTTATTATTTATTTATCAGTAAGAGAGTGTTTAAAGTTTAAACCAACTTATCTCTTAGTCAATTTTTATTTATTTTTTTAATTTAAGAGTACATCATCCATGTCATCTATATAAATTTAATAATAAAAAAATTAGGGCAGTCCTAATGTTGAGATCCAAAAGTCATGAGATAAAATAAATCTTCTTATTAGTAGTTAATATATATATATATATATATATATATATATATATATATATATATATTAAAGCTATATTTATATATTTAGATAATGAGTTATTATTCTTCAGTATCGGGCACTCTGTTGTTCAGAACCAAAACTCAACATTTTCTTTCATGAATTATAAAATATTATTTTTTTATTGAGATTGATATGTGACGAGCTTGAAACATGAAATGTAAGATAAAGTTAATATTTTCTTACTGCGTTCGACAATAATCACGGGTAGTTTTGTTTTCAAAAGAAAAATTTATATTTTCGATCAAAATTTATTTAAAACATGCCGGCAAAGGCAAATGAATTTATTAAGGTTTTGCTTCTAGGTTAGTATTTGATTAAAAAATTATTTGTTTTATTTATTTTTTGTTATATTATTTTTAATTACCAGCAATATATAAAAATATATGAGAAAAGTATTGTAACGATGAATATTGCAACTATGAATATTTTTCTTATATGTTTTGGTGTGACCCTGCAAAAAAAATAATTGTATTTTTTATTTTTTAATTTATTTTTAATTAATATTTTTTAAAATTTTATTATTTAATATTAAATTTATTTTTTATTAAGTTATCTCATTCACGTGATACATGTTGCAGGTTTTAAAAGTTAATTTGATCGATTATATATATATTTTTTGTTTAACTTTTTATCATAATTTTATTTTTTAATGCTGAGTTGATTAGAAATTAAATTTTATAATTTGTTAATTTATTTTTTATTAGATTATTTTGGTTTCTTGACTTAAAAATAATGTTTAACAAGCTAAGTCAAGTTGATTCAAAGGTTTTTTAATTGATTTTTTTAAATATTATTATTTAATAATTAGTTGATTAAGAATTGAGTTTCATAATATATTTTGATTTATTTTTTATGGAAATATCTTAGTTATACAATCAAGATCAGGGGTATTAATATCTTAACACCGGTAAAATAATGTTGTTGTTTTTTATTTTCTTCATGGGAGTTCTATTTTTTGAAACTTGGCCTTGATTGTAAAAATTATTTTGATAAATTATATAACAATTATTTAAAACCCTGCTTTGAAACAATTAGAGCATGGTTGCCTCTGTGACGGGCAGAGGTCATGAGTTAAGTAAAACGACTTTTTTTTTTTTGAAAAATAAACAATGTTGTCTTGTAATTTATTTTAAAATAAAATAAAGTTATAATTAAATAAAGAACTGAGAATGATATTAAAAATTAAATTGATTTTTTAAACATCCTATATAGACTATAATTAGGCCTGTTCATGGTTCGGTTTGGTTCGGTTTGAACCACAAAAACCAACCGAACCAAGGGATTCACATTTTTGAAAAATCAAACCAAACCGAATTCTGGTTCAAACCGAACCAGTTTGGTTCAATTAACTTCAGTTTTTTGGCTTTAAAACCAGGAAACCTAATCACCTGAATTCCTAAAATCTAAATGCCAAACATGAAAACTATACAATATATTTCCTTCACGAAAGGATATTTTGCATAAGATGATCCCTAATAGCTCCATTTAATTCTCAATATATAATAATAAACAAAAAATCAAATCTAAGGAAATCCCAGCATAATTTTATATGATTTCTCAGTAATATGAACATAATTAATAAAAAAGTCAATCCTCCAATGAAACTGTAGTTGCAGAAGAAAGTTTAATGGAATCAATAAGTCAGTATCAAGCAGATCTAACAACTCGATCAAAATGGAAAGGAGAAAGACGACGAATGGACTTTATACTGAGAATTGAGCTCTTCTTTGAGCTCAAGGATTTCACCCTTCTTGGTCGTTGAGAAAAACTTTGAATTGTGACAGCTCATGCCTGCCTACTTGTTTGGCTCTGCAACTTTGCAAATGGTGAAAGACAGATGTGCGAGTGAGAAATATAACAGAGATCGAAACGTGAAATGAAGAGAGAAGCCAAGGAGATGGAGATGTGAGTTTTTGTTAGAAGAGACAGGTATAGAGGATAAAGATACAGAATGGATGAAAATTAAAAGGGAAATGAAGAAGGGAAAACTAGTCTCTGGTATGGGCGGCGGCGAATGTAATGTTATTAAGGTTAGGTTAACTGTGAACTAGTATTTATAGGTCTTTTATTTTATGGTTGGTGACTTGGTTCGGTTCGGTTCACCGGTTTTTGTTGTAAAACCAAAACCGAACCGGTAAGATTTTATGGTTTGAAAAATCGATTTAATCGGTTTTTCATTTCGGTTCGGTTTTCTTGGTTAATTTTTCATCGGTTTTTTTGGTTTTTTCGGTTAATCGGTTTTTTTAAACACCCCTAACTATAATTAGTAAACCCGGACCGACTTGACAGGTAAATTGAGGACTTTGTAGCTAGACTAGTCTGGGTACAGTAAAAAACCGGCAAGTGCAACAACCCAACAAAACCTGATCGACCTGGCGGGTCGAACCATGACGCGGGCAATCCTAGACGAGACACTTTTTTTTTTTAAAATGTGGTTTTTCTCCTAAGCTTATTTTTTTATATATTTTTTTAGTTGGTGACTTAATTCTTTTCAAAGTTCATTATACAAATACTAGAAAAATAGTTTATTTTTTTAATGTGAAATTTGAAATCCTTTATATATACTCCATGTTCACAGGAAAAAAGATATTTTTTCAGTATAGGATTTGAAGCCCTTTAATATATATGCTCTATGTTCTCGGGAAAAAAAGTTATTTTTTCAATGTGGAATAAAAAACCTTTTGATTTAAATACTTCAACTCAAAATGACAACATGATATCTTTTCAACGTGAAATTTGAAGCCTTTTAATGTATACACTCCATGTTCACAAGAAAAAAGTTATTTTTTCAACATGGGTTTGAAGCCTTTTAATATTATACTCTCTGTTTACAAGAAAAAAATTATATTTTTACAACGTGGGATAATTTTTTTTGTTTGAATACTTCAACTTAAAAGGATAACACAATATCTTTTTAATGTATGATAAAAAAAATTTTGATTTAAATATTTCAACTTAAAAAAATAACATAATATCTTTTTAAGGTGGGATTTGAAGCCCTTTAATGTATATACTCTATATTCATAAGAAATAAAATTTTTAAACATTGGATTTGAAAACCTTTAATATATACACTTTATGCTAAGAAGAAATTTTTTTTTATTTTTGTAATATATATTTTATTTTTGTTGAAATACTTGAATTTAAAAGAGTAATATAATATTTTTTTAATATGAAATAAATTATTTTTTTAATATATTTTTAATTATTTTTTATAATATATATAGTTTATATTTACTTTAATTATTTTTAAATTTTATATAAAAATATAAAAATTTTAAATATATTTTTAATTTTTTTTAGATTTACTGGAGTTGATATATGAAATCATAAACCAATCTCTTGACTGGATAAATTTTCAAATCAGATTTGATAACTATGAAATAGACCTGGATCCGGTCTAGCAGGGTTCAGTATCCGTGGAACAAAGAGCAGCGTACCAAGACGCGAATTGCAATAACGTAAAGAAAGGCCGCCTACTTATTACCGTCCTTGTAACCTGCCAAAGCGCGTGCGAGGAGAGGAATCAGACACGAATCTCCTATTCGCTGATCGCCGCCACGTGGTGGCATCCTCGGAATTGTGCACTTAAAAATCGGAACCTCCATTAAACAATGCCAAACTAAAATTATTAAAATAAACAGAATCATACTCAAAATTAGGTTTCCGGACCTCATGCGTGTCAGGAAAAGAAGGTCGTAACAACAACCAGTGTTGGAATCCTATTGGGCACGTCAGAAGGTTTCAAAAAGGATAACACGTGGTGAGTTACTAGAGGGAGAGAGGAAAATGGACGGTGAAGATTACTATTTTTGTATTCAGTAGATCTACGTCATACCGATTGTACATGGGGATCCTACTTGCCCGTGAAGGTGACGGGCAGTCCTACCCGTAATATTTTAGTGTGGCCCCCAGGTGAAAACATTTTCGCTTTGTCAGTCCATCCTCCTTCTCATTGCCATTTTTATAGCTCCATCTCCCATTTCTTGAAAGATCTCTCGTATCTCTTTTCGTTTCTATCTCTATAACCCTGTTTGAGGAGTTGTAGCTCGAGGATTGTCGATTTGTCCTGGGTGATTTCATATCTCTATTTATTATTAATTTGAATTAATGGTCGGGATTTGCTGTGGAGTTGCTGGTGAAAGGGAAACAGCTGCACCAGTCGAGCCAAGTTCACGAGCTTCAAGGCGGACAAGATTAGAACTCCGACCACTCAAGTTAGTTACCGAAGTGGCAGTTCCGCCGTTGTCGACTCTGGATATTAACCCAGCCAAACGGCAGAAAATGGAATTGTTGCCGATTCCTCTCTCACGTGATTGTGGAAACGCAGTAGAAAATTGCAAAACAATCGAAGAAAATAAAAACCATAGTTTCTCGAATCCAAGTAAATCAGAATCTGTGAAACTGGAAGAAGAAGCTTCAAAATTCGGCATGACTTCTGTTCGTGGTAGAAGAAGAGACATGGAAGACGCCGTCTCGATACACACGTCGTTTACTACTAAAAACACTTCGTTTTTTGGTGTTTTCGATGGTCATGGCTGCTCACACGTAAGGGCGAAATACCTACCTTAATCTTTTTAAACTTTTGTTATGTTATTTTATGGTGCTGATTTTTTTTGTGTGTGTTTTAGGTGGCGATGAGGTGTAGAGATCGGTTACATGAAATAGTGAAAGAAGAAGTTGAAGGTTTTAAAGAGGAAAAAAGTGTAGAGTGGAAGGAAACTATGAAGATAAGTTATATAAAGATGGATAAAGATGTGGAGAATTGCTGTGTTGAAGGAGATAATAGTTCTAATTGTAGGTGTGAGTTACAGACTCCGCAGTGCGACGCCGTTGGATCTACTGCCGTGGTTGCCGTGGTGACGCCTGAAAAGATTATTGTCTCGAATTGTGGCGATTCTCGTGCAGTTCTTTGTCGAAACGGTGTCGCTATTCCTCTCTCATCGGATCACAAGGTGAGGTTAACGATTTCCTTATTTATTTATGTTTATTATGAACCATGTTTAGAGCAAGTTAAAGAGGTGTTTCCACTGAAAGATTTAGGCGTGTGGCATGTGGGTCATTGAGAATTCGGTATGTTGCTAGCCAGTAGCACTTTTAGGTACCAACGTGTCCCCAACACATTTTTTATTATCGGGACCTAAAATTATTGTTAGGATGATTTTGTTTTTTACTTTTAATTTGTTTTCGCTAACTTCTGTTTGTCTTTGTAAATTACAGCCTGATCGACCAGATGAATTGCTTCGGATACAAGAAGCTGGTGGCCGTGTAATTTATTGGGATGGGCCAAGAGTTCTTGGTGTTTTGGCCATGTCTAGAGCCATAGGTAATTAACATACATGGCTCTTGATTAATTAAATGCTACCAAATCGTGGTGGATTTGTGCTTGATTCATCTAACTCATGTTTTGGTGTTTAATTCTTTTTCAGGTGATAATTACTTGAAGCCCTATGTGATACCGGAACCAGATGTGACTTTGACGGAGCGGACGGCGGAGGATGAGTTTTTGATACTGGCAAGTGATGGACTGTGGGATGTGGTGCCAAATGATACTGCTTGCGGGGTGGTGCGAACGTGCCTCCGTGCCCGAAAGCCACCGTCACCCCCCGGGTCTCCTGGCATCGATGCTGCCGTGGCCAGAGCTGCCAATGAGAGTTCTGATAAGTCCTGCTCAGATGCTTCAGTTCTGTTGACCAAGTTGGCCTTGGCCAGGCATAGCACGGACAATGTTAGTGTTGTTGTTGTTGATTTGAGAAGAAATCAGCATTAACAGTCAAGTAGCAGATAAGAAAAATATAATTTAGACCAGTCAAAGAAAGAACGGGAAATAAAGTATTGCAAGCAGTTTCATTTGTTTTTTAATTGTATTTTGTAGTGTTTCCTTTTTAAGAAAGATAAGGAAATTTTACATCTGGGATTTTCTCTGGAGGTTTGATGAATGCTTGCTAGGCTGCAAATCTTTGCAGGAATATGGTAATATAGCTGATGCGAGGAATATGGTTCTAAGTTTGTGTATAAAAATCGAGAGGGACTTTTTATTCCTCAATATGAATCAGTATATCGGTTTTCTTCTCCCGTCAGACAATTTTTTTTTATATTTAATTCCATCTTATTTTAAGGATTTGCATCGGTAGTGATTGACAATTCTCGGTGTGCCAGCGTTCAATGTCTAATCATATCAATAATCGAGAATATGGTTGATATTGAAGGTTGGTATGCCAGCGTTCAACTCCTAAATGATTGATATTGTTAATCTTTCATGAGGAGGAGGAGGAGGAGGAGGAGGCGGAGGGGTCAACTTGGATTGGAGATGAGGCGGATGTTAGTGGATGGATAGATGTTGCGTTCCATTATTTGATTCTAAATTCTTGACAAGATGCGAGGGGCTCAGCTGAACATGCAATCATAAGTAGACACGTTGCATCTGGTCTCAGTTTTGTATCACCATCTCTGCGCTGTCCTAGATTTGTCTAGATTTGATGTTGATGGCCTTGCCATTGCCTGTCTCAAAAACACTCATTCGAGCATTGATTGCTTCCAAGTAAAATTAGCTGTTCAAAAAGTAAAATTATTTTGACCGAATTAGTGAATCAAGCAGCGTGATGCATGGAATAAGTTTAGGCCATTTATGTTAATTAGGGCCTGTTGCTTAACTTTTGATGATTCCTAAACCCTAACCCATTGACTAACCTAGCTAGGTACACGGGTCTCCATCGCATTTCTGCACTTTGTCCACATGGTCGGCCATGTGCCTTGTCTTCGCCGAGTCAGACTACACTCTTTCGAACTTGCAAGGTGGCCAGAGTGGGATACCAGTTTTTTATATACATATATATTTTAAAAATATTTTACAAAAAAACATTATTATTTTTATTTTAAATTAATATTTTTTTAAAAAAATTAAATTATTTTGATATGCTAATTTCAAAAATAAATTTTAAAAAATAAAAAAATATTATTTTAATATATTTTAAAATAAAAAATACTTTAAAAAATAATCACCAACATAACTTATTATTTAACTTTACAATTTAAAGCAAGCTCTTCTCAAGTGGCACAAAAATATATAGAGGAAATTTTAAATGAAAATATCAAAGAATCTTGTAAGCTTAAGAATTTAATTATTAAATAAATTTTTAAAAATAGTTTTGTTCTAGCACCGTGTACTACACTACAAAACTAGTGTTGCTATTTATTGATTACATATAAAACTAAAATTCATCGCTGAAAAAAATTAATAACAAAATCAACAACGAAAAATATTACATGCAGATTTGTGTTACTGATTTATCAGCTCGATAATCCGTTGTTGTTATTTCCATCGCTGGCAAGTAATCAGCAACGGATTTCTTTGTTGCTGATACCAGGTTTTTATTTATTTATTTATTTAAATTCATGACAGTTTATTTTTTCATGATTTATTTACATCTCCCATCCTTTTTTAAAAAAACAATCTCCACCGTTAATAAAAACCATGATTAGTTCTCCTTCTAGGACCCAGCAGAGGGCTGGCAGTTGACCCTCCTTTACATCAGCAACCCACACATCAAACCTCCACCATGTGATGAGGACCCAACACGATGAACAGATCCGTCCTCTCTACAGATACCAATACGGCCAATGGAGTCCATGATTTAAGAAATGGTTCTCCGGAGAAAAGAAAAACCCGATTATATTCATAACAAAACGGTAACAATTTAAGGACATGTTTATTTTTTGAAAACTGGTTTTTGAAAAATTATTTTTTTAATTTTTTTATATTTATTTATTATTAAAAAAGTTGATTAATAAAAAATACTTTCCGGCCAATGAAAAATATTTTTCAGTCAAAGAAAATTTTGGCTTGGTTTTCAGGAAAATATTTTCCCTTTTAACTGTGTTTGTTTTTCAGAAAATGATTTTTATAAAATCACTTTCCAAATTTTCTTGTGTTTGTTTGCCATTAGAAAAGTTGGTCAACGGAAAACACTTTTCAGTAAAAGGAAAATTTGGCTTGGTTTTCAGGAAAGTGTTTTCCTGAAAATTTGGGCGGAAAACACTTTTCCGAAAATTGTAAAAAATTTAGAAATGTCATTATTTGCTGATTATATCAAATTTGATCCTCAAACTTTTGATTGCTATACACACACACACACACACACACATATTGTTTTGAATATTTATTTTTCAATTTTATCTCAAAATTTTATTTTTATATTAATTTTGGTTCTTATTTTTATAATTGTTATTTGCTTTTTTCTTATCATTTTTTTATTGAAATTTTTTATCTATCAAATTTGATCCTCATTCTTTTAATTGTTACTTATTTTATTTGAAATAATTTATGAAATGTTTATTATTATTATTTTAATTTCTTCATCTTTTATTTTTTTTTAATTTTTTAGATTTGATATCTATTATTTTGATTATTATTTATTTTATTTGAGATAATTTATGAAATTATATATTTTTTTTTCAATTTTATTCTCATTCAACTTTTTAATTTGTAAGATTTGTTCCTTATTATTTTAATAAACTTGAGAAAAATAAAATATTAATAAGTTATTTTCCAGCTCATTTTCCATGACATAACCAAACACTGGAAAATGTTTTTCAACTTATTTTCTATTACACTACCAAACATCGGAAAATACTTTTTCGAAATTCACTTTCCCTAAAATTCACTTTTAAAAAAAAAATTATTTTCCAGCAACCAAATGGAACATAACAAAAAAAAAAAAAACTAATTCACAGTCTGGATTATTTTTCTTTTCTGGTTTCAATCAAAATCAACGAAAAACTGAATCATTAGATCTGAGACGAAACACGATCAGTAGTATGAAGCAAAGCAGATAAACAAGTAAGATGAAAAACTTGTATCAGATGAAATCAAAATTATAGAGGCTAAAAGCTAGAGAAGAAAAGGGTGATTGTGCCAGTTATAACAGAGGAAGTGCATCAACATTGGGAATTTATTTCCTGTTTAAAACATAAGTAAAAAATATATAAGAAGCGTTCTAGATCAGCAGAAAAACGTGGACTCGGCACAAAAGATTCTCCATCCATTGTACTGTTGCTCGGTAGAAAAAAAGTCTACATTTATAATCATAACAACGACAGTTGATCTCAACATTCTCCTTGCTCTTTGTTTATTGCTTGCCTCAGTTTTGTATCTCTTTCATGCCTTCAATTCTCTGTAGTCGTTGTCTGCACCGGATATTCTGATGAGTGTGCCAAAAATGTAGCAATCACACCGTCAGCTCATCCCGGAGGGTTTGATTGGAACAGAACCATGTCCCGTCCCCAATAGACAGCATGTTTTGATTCTCAACGCGGAGAACAGAAAAGGAAATGAAATTTAGGCATCGGATGAAAATCATGAAATGATGCCTGCTGTCATGAATTAAAAGATATTATTCCGGTGTGCTGCTTCCTCGTTTCGGCAAGACCTGTTGAACTAATGATGTCGTAAATATGGGACTATGTCTTCTTCTTCTTCTTCTTCTGAACAACACTCTGTATGCATGTCACGGGCAATTACTTTGTTATCAGCTAATGCCATGAACTAGAGAGACGCCCACCAGCTTTGGAGAGCTTTGCAGCAGCATTTTTCGCATCCTCGCTCCTTTCCACGAACTTCTCTGTGAGAACCCCGCAGTAGTCATGCCTTTCTTGCATTTGTTGAACAAGTCTCTGGAATGATACGTGGAAATAGCTTGCACAGTCCAATTAATTCCAATATGATTATTTTTTAAAAAAACTTTACTTTGTCGTTGTCCGTGCCATTTACCTTCAGGTCTACTGGCATTAAGAAAAAAACAAAACATGACAATTAAGTAAATTACGAAACGGCGCGGTTTTTTCAATGAAGTTCATTCACGGTGAAATTATCACTTTACTTTTATACTTTAATTTTTAAAGCTTCACCTAAAGGATAGAATTATTTTCGTAGATATTGAATTTGTTGTTCTTAATTTGTTCGGAGCAACATTATTTTTTATTTCTTTAAATAACAGTACAATTACTTTGGTCCAGAGAACATGTGGTCATTTTAATTTTGTTATAAACAATTGAATTACATATATATTCTTGTTATGCAAATTTATTATCATTTGCTTTAGAGGCTCGATTATGTTTTCTAATGATTTTTTTTGTTATTTAGTTATATAAGCATTTTTTATATAATTTTATGAATAGTTAAATTACTTTATTATTCTTGTCATTCAAATTTTTATGCCTTGATTTTAAAAGTATGGTTATAATTTCAGAAGGGTTTTTTTGTTGTTGTTTAGTTATAAGAGCATTTTTGGTTTTGTGTCTGGCATATAGCAACATATCAGCCACTTCGTCGCCTTCAAGTGACACGTGTGACTGATAATGGTGGTTGAAATCAAGCTTTTACCACATCATTTGATGCATCCCAATATCATTTTTCTTCCTGGACAGTGCATGTATAGTAGTGTGGTATGATTTAACACCAATTAACTTCTTTTTTTCTTCTTTTTCTTCCTCTGAATATGTGCTGACCATGTAAAAAATTATACTAGCTCTTCAATTTTTTTTTTAGATTTAGTCCTTCTCTTAATTGCATTTGTTTTATTTAAATTGATTTTTTCTAATTAGATTTTATTTTCGATTTCATCCTTGATTACTTGATTTTTGTTAGTTTTTTTTTTATAAAAATTGATCCATGTTCCTTTAATTATTATTTTTTTGGTTGCCACTCATTTTCTTGATTTATTTGTTTTTCCTAAATTCCATCTTTAAGCATTTCTTTTCATTGAATTTTTATATCAAGTTTGTTGACAATTATTTTAATTGTTATTTTTTAAATTGATTTGTTTTTTCAATTCAATCCCTAAATAATTAATTTCATTTAAATTTTCCTATAAGATTTAAATTCAATTGGTTTTTATGTTGAATTTAGTTTCAAATCTCAAATTTATTCCTTAATATTTGTTTGGTTATGAATCATGCTTCTTTGTTTTTTCAGGTTTGTCTTTAATGAGATCATCCTGATTTCGTGACCCGAGTCATAGATATGAAAGATTAGCTTAGGCTAACTTTGATTTTTTTAAAAGCATTTTTTTTCATTTTTTTTTGCATGTATTTTTTTCGCCTTGCAATTTATAAGATTATCTCAATTTTATTTTATAAGTCATGTGTTTGATTTGTTCACCTGAGTTTGATGTTGGGTCCACTCAAGACTTTTTTATACATGTGTTTCCATTATATAAGTAGATATCCATTCCTTACACTTTTCATATGTGTTTGGCCTTTCATGGTATTTTATAAGGTGTTAGTTTATTAAGTTATTTTCATTTGTACTTATCGTCTAAGCCATGAGTTTTTTAAGGTGAATTTATATTTTATTTATTTAAATAAAAAAGTTTAGTAAACACAGTTGGATGAATATCCTATCTTTACAATTTATTTCTTAGTTATTGTTAATGATTTTTTTTAATTTACATAAAAAGGTTATTGATTTATTTAGTTAGATGATTGCATGAGTTTGTCATATGACACTTTTATTTTTTCATGTAAAAAAAGATATTGGAGCAGTATGAATACCTTATATTTTCTAGAAAAAAATTAACCTGCAAGCCAAATTCATTATTTTAATGGTTTTTTTCCTTTTTTTTTCTTTACATTTTTTTAGAAATATATTATTTTTTTTCACACTTTTTTTTAAAAAAACTTTATTCTACATGAACAAGGAAATGATGTTTCACTGTAGCAATTGTAATGTTGTTCTATTTTTATGGCTACATTAAAAACTAGTATAGGATCTTACATATTTTTCTCTAATGCATATGATCTATGTTATTTTTTATATATATACAAGCATTGACTTTATGATTTATGATTATATTTTTTTACTTAATATAAAAAAAAAATCAATGACACCCACACATTAACGCTTTTGTGCTGGAAAAAAAATTATTCGACCTGCAGCTAGACGAGTTGAATAGACAAATTAACATTTTGTTTTTTCCATTTATTAACACAAATAGTTCTCGTATAATTTTTTTATTAGAATTAGATTTTTCTTTGAAAAATATAAATTTGAAAAGCTTGCATATTTATTTGTTTTGCCAAAAACAATTATCTGGCATGAGGAAAATCACGGGTCCTATAACTAGTGAAATACTATAGCCCGGAACAAGTGTTTCTGTAAATTGAAATAATGAAATTATTATTTTTTTCTTCTCATACAAGATTTATTAATTTATATTGGAGTAATATGATATTTTCATAGTTTCACTGGTTATTGTCAGATTGATCAGGACAAATCAATCTTCCGATCTTTTTTTTCATTGTAAAATAACTCATTAAAAACAAAAAAAGGGAGAATAACTAACTTTTAAGGGCTATTTAGTTTTTTTATTATTATTATTATCACAAGCACTATAAAATGGCTTAATTACCATTGAAATAAAAAAAATATTAAACTAACATTAACGAGTTTTTTTGTCTTTTTATTATTTTTTTCTTGTCTTGCTATAATCATGTCAACTAAGGTACATTTTGGTATGTTAACAAGTATAAAATATTACTACTTGCATTCACCATCAGGTGGGAGTCACCCACTCCTTTCAAGCGGCATGTGTAGCTTTTTCCACTACCAAAAAATCCAACCAACATGTCATATGAAGGTTTGAATATGTCGTATCCAATGAGGTGATGTGTGTGGTTATAAACAACAATGAATTTTTTTTTATCTTCTCCCTCCCATTTCTCTTTCCTCTCATCAAGCTTCGCCTTGTCCCACCACGAATAGAAGTTCCTCTCCCGTTTATTTTTCTTTCAATTGTACTTCTTATTCTTTTGATTTCTTTTATTTTCCATTCATTGTATTTGGTTTTATTTGACTTTTATACTGGACACAATCCTCACTCTTTTAATTGCTAATTTTTTTATATAATTTTCTTAATTATTTATTTTTAGTTTTATCCCTTACCATTTTATTTTTATGTCAAATTTGAACTTTATTCTTTCATTTGTAATTTTCTTTTCCTTGAAGTCAATTTTTTTTATTTCAATTTCATCACTCAACGTTAGATTGGTTGAGAATAAAGCTCCATAATATTTTTTGATGATATGATCCCGGTCTCATGACCTGAGCCACATGTATGAAATGTTAATACAAATTGACACTTTTTTTTCCATTATTTACACCAATTTTATTTATCAATTTCATTGTTAAATATTAGATTTATTGAAGACTTACCATTTTTATTTTTTTTAGTTGCTTTTTATGAGGATAACCCGACCTCACGATCTGAGTCACGAATTTATCATGCTATCTTATAATAGCTTGATGCTTTTATATCATTTTATTACAGTGGCAAAATTTATCTTTGTTATTTTAATTGTTTTCCCCTCAATTTGGATCTATGTTTTAGAATTTTTTTTTTCAATCTCATCACTCAACGGTTGATTAATTGAAAATTGAGTTTTATAAATTTTTTTTTATACAGTGATCCTGGTCTCATGGCCATGGAATGACAACACAGATTGTGATCGGTCTCTTTCTCTAATCCTTTTTCCTACACGATTTTTTTTCAACTTCATAATCCAACACTGATTTTATTGAATATTCAACTTATTTTATTGTGCTTTATACGAGGAAAACCTTGCTTCATGACCTGCGTCGCAAATTTGTCAATATAACTTTAGATTGGCTTGAGGTGTTATTTTATTTTTTATGTCAAACTTGACCCTTTTTAATTTTTTTTTTATTTTTATCATTAAACAATAGATTGTGGAGAATTGAGTTTTATAATTTTTTTCTATGCGGCTATTTTAGTCTCGTAACCTGGGTTGAAGGTATGAAATGTTAACCTGAATTGACATCAATGTATTTCTTTAATCTTTTTGCATCAATTTTAGTTTTTGATTTTATCATTCAATATTGAATTTACTAAAAATTAAATTGTTTTTATTTATTTCTACAAGGATGGTATGACATTGGTTTTCATGACTTTGATTATGACTCTATGAGTATGCCATGCTAACTTGGATTGGCTTGATATATTTTTTTGTTATTTTGTTATTTTTTTTTTATCTCGGGTTATCTTGGAATTTAGCTTCATAACTTTTTTTTTTGACAATCATTCTTTTTGTGGTAGTCATGATTATTACTTTTTTTTTATATATAGATTTGTTACATTGTTTTTTATTATATAATTAAATTAAATCATTTTATTAAATCCAACGAGGTCTATAACTCAAGTTTTTTTTAAAAAACACATCGTACCACCTCATTATCTTAAAACACAGTTTGTTTTTGTGGTTGAAAAATATTTTTACAAGAAAAAAATGATTTTTTTATTTTAAATGATTTTTTTATGTTTTTTTAGATTTTTTAACGTACTGGTATTGAAAATAAATTTTAAAAAACAAAAAAAATATTTTTTGATTCCAAGACATCCAAATGATTTAAAAATAAAAACATTATTAATTTTAAGTAAAAAAATTAAATTTTATTAAAATTCCTACAAACACAGTTCCAGACAAGATATAAAATAACAAAACACCAACTTCTAATTTATTCAAACTCTTTTTTTGTTTTGGTTTTTTTCTAGTAAAGATCGAAAACCTGACAGGGAAACACAGGCGGCTACACCAATTTCCAAGTCACAATTCTTATTTTTCGCATAAAAGTAGTCCCCTCCAATAACATCGTGTCGTTCCCTTCTGCTTCTCCATTCCATCAAAAGTAAAGGGAGAAAAGAAAAGAAAAGAAAAGAAATCCCACTCAAACATCAAAAGCTAAATTCCAAAGCGCAGCTGTCTTCTTGACTTTTTTTTCTCCCCTTCTCAAAGTCATCAAAGAGGTCACCATTAAAAAAACAAAGAAAGGTACAGTGACTTCCAAAGCCCTCCCTGCTAAGTTATCCTCTCGTCTAATGTCTACTTTACACTCATTGCATGTACGTATTTTTGTATAATCATTACCCTATATATATAAATGGCTGAAAATAACTCGAGGCGGAGGAGGGAAATGTAAGATGCCTCTCTCTCTTGGCTAACACATCCCCAGGGGTGACTCTACAGCTGACTGCAAGAGTCAATCAAACACAAGAAGATAGAGAGAAACAGCGAGGATTGTACTCTTGTTACTGGATTCTGTTGATTTCTAGTGTTATGTCTTATGGTAATCATGTAATGGTGATTTATTTTCCTGTTCATATTTGTTATGGTTCAATATTTATTCAAGTTTTTATGATGTGCGTTTGTGTGTGTGAATTGGGTTTTGGCTGTGTTTGTTTCTAATTTCAGTTACTTGGTTTTGTTGCTGACTTCGATTTGGATATGGGTTTTAAGTGATTTTCATGTTTTGATCAGTCAGACACTCTATTGTGCTATTGGGCAAGTCTTTTTGTTAATTTATGTGCTGTTGAGTACTTAAAGAGGAGGGCTGGGGTTTATATTGTTTGTGATTGTGTTTGCTGGGTTAAAATTAATGGGGTGAATTGAAGCTCCTGTAATTTAGAGGACTCTGAGTTTGTGAATATAGGATCAGTGTATCACCCCTTGTTATGTTGACACCAATGGAGCTTTCTTTATGTCACACTTCTAAAATTTACACTGAATCACATGATTTAGAACGTAACTTTGTTTCTTTTTATAGATATCTTCTACTGGAATGCGAAATTAATTTCACCGGCCACCAGACACCAACATAACATGTTATGTTGTATTTATAGGAGGAATATCTAAATCACAAAACAACGTAATCAATTAAAGGGTCCGATGCTCCTTCTGATATCTAGAGACCTTTTATATTTTAAATAAATTAAACCGAGCCAACAACTTTGCTGAAGATGTTGTTTCTCTAGTTAAGAATAGGTGCGAGTCCTTTCTAGTAGAGCTATCATCATACCTAGTTCTGTCAGAGATCTGACCAACCTGCTCAGAATTTGTAGGTAACAAAAAAACATAGAATGAGAATTTTTGGGAGGAGGTGTTAAGTTTTCAACCTGTCTATGTTTATGAATTTCTATTCAGTGTTAGGTGTGATTTTATTTGCTTAAAATGCCAAAGAAAAGAAATGAGACCTCTGCTTCTCTGCCGACTTGTCTGTTTTTGTAATTCACTGGCAGTATCTCTTGTGTGTCTGGTTGTTGTTATGTCACCAGCAGTGTCAGTGTAATCAGTCTTTAACCAGCCATTGCTTATTTTTCTCCCACAAGATGTGTCTTAGAGAACCATAACCAACACGTAGTTGGAACCCTTTTTTTTTATATAGAGTTTTCTTTTCTCTCATCCTCATCTTAAAGCTAGGAACTTTCTTTTGTACCTAACACAGTTTATTGGATTAGGGAATGGGAGATACAATGTTTAGATAGGGAGAAGATTCAGTCTTTTCAATTTGATGTTCTATTCTTTGTAATGTAACCTACATCCATGTTCACACCACACACACATGGATGGTAAAATGTATAGTTTGTGATTGTGACTTTGCACACCCCACAAACACAGGCACTGGAATCTTTTTGCTTATGATTGTTGCTTGGCACACACCACACAGACATGGGCGCAGCACTCACACACTTCTACTTGTACTTTGATTGCCTCTCATTTCTACTATTTTTATTATGCGCAGATTCCAAAATTTAAATTTATGGTTAGTGCTTGAAGGATCTTTGAGGCAAGAAATATTCCAAGACGCCTTTACCAGCACATTAATCTCACTGGAAAGGATTTTGGCATTTCTAGGTGTGTAGGAACTTGTGCCTCCATCTGCTATGTCTTTTTCTGCTTTATGCGTGATGTTAGCCTTACACCTGAGTTTTTGACATGTGTGACTGTTTCTCCAGCATTAGAATTCAAGGAACAACAATGAATACCTACAGGGTTTTGGAGCCTACACTTAAGGATATACTTGACGGGATCCAACCTTTACGGGAGGATTGGGTGGTGCGATTTAAAATCATTGAAGAGTTGGAAGATGTTGTTAAATCTGTGGAAAGTCTGAGAGGTATTTTTCCTGGGAAATGCAAATTTCTTTCCTGCATGCCATACGTTCTACTAGAGATTAATGTAACAAATAGTGGTAGAAAAACAATTTCATCTCATGAAATCCTTAAAATGATCCTCACACACAAAATAGTGAAACAATATGAATCCAAGGAATTGACATTTTTAATTTAAAACTGACCAACTGCTGTATGCTATTTTTTGAAACTTTATATGCTGAGTATGACAATTTAGAATGCCTTTTCTGTTCATCTATGATACTATTGTCCAGAATGTAATTCAAGTTTTGCATAAACACATTAATGTGAATTTCTGGATGGCTTGAACTTTGCTCAAGGTATTTGAGGTTCCACTGCAATAGTTGCAAATGTGTTTCTGTCATGATAAAACTGCAATACTTGTAAAACTGCTATGAATCTGGTTCTTAAAATATGCATCAAGTTTTATTATCTGTTTTTGGATCAACAATGTGGATGCATGACTTTATTTGTGCCAACAGGTTCTACTGTGGAGCCATTTGGATCATTTGTGTCAAATCTCTTCACTCGATGGGGAGACTTGGATATCTCAATTGTGTTATCTAATGGTTCTTATATCTCATCTGCTGGGAAGAAGCGCAAACAAAACTTACTAGAGGATGTTTTGAAAGCTTTGAGACAGAGAGGTGAATTATTATATGGTTTCCCCTCATGTTTCCTAATACATACTTCACGTAAACATTCATGAGCAATGTATGAGATCCATATAACCATGTTCCCTATTTTACAACTTGCAATAAATAAAACTTCAATGCTTTTGATTTTCCTGCACTTAAGTCTTTTTGAGAGTTTTAATTATCAAAGCTTTGCATTGTCATAATGGTTGATTCTCCTGAAAAATTGAAGGTAATAACCAGAAACTAGACTTTGGATCAGAGAGCTTGTCATTTGATTTTGATTTACAATTTGTTGTGAATAATTGACTTAGCCAAAAACTTATATCAGAAACTTCAGTAATTATATTGTCTTTGACTCGCTAGATCTGCCCACTGAAATAAGTTACTTTATTCTGGCCAATGGCGACAATGAGCAGATTTATAAAGTGAAAAGTGATTGCGTTGAAGGGTATTTTCATTTTTTATGTTTTCATTTTAAGGATAGATGAAGAGTTGTTTGGGGAATAAATCACTGCTCTTAGTAACAGGTTGTTCTTTTACTATAACATCTTTGTTTTATTTCATTACAAGGTACAAAATTGATGTGCAGGTGGATGGCAGAGGTTGCAATTTATCCCAAATGCAAGGGTTCCCATTTTAAAATTCGAGAATGCTTCCATCTCTTGTGATGTTTCAATTGATAACATGCAGGGTGTAATGAAGTCCAAGTTCTTGTTCTGGATCAATGAGATAGATAGGCGTTTTCGTGATATGGTCCTACTGGTACATTCTCTCAGCCAAATAAATAAATAAATATCCTGGGAAACTAGTGCATCTATTTGATGCAATTTAATGTTTGTGTAGGTCAAGGAATGGGCCAAAACTCACAATATAAATAATCCAAAGGCTGGGTCATTGAACTCGTACTCTCTCAGTTTGCTTGTCATATTCCATTTTCAGGTGATCAGTTTTCTTTATATGCATTAAACCTTGTAAGAATAGTTGGAATTAACTCTGCACTTCATTGCCATGTTAGCTTCTTCAACGTGTTTATTATGGATGTCACTGACCTGTTTTACTAGAATTAGGACTTTTTAAAAAGTTCTGCACTTCTTCCAATAACCCTAATTAAATGATTTTTCCAACATTGCTTTGTTATCTTGGTTATTTTCTGCGCATGCCCTTTTGCAATGTAAAGTTTTCTTTTATTAGTTTTCTTTTGTGCCTTCTTGTGCACTTTTGTGCTAGTGGTCCCCTTCCCCTGAACATTTATATACCATAGTAGCAAAACAGTCAGTGGACGTGCAGATAATGGATAGATTGATTGTTCTTCTGGCCTTTGTATATCTGTATTTCTTTCATTCTTTCATGTTCATTGGTCTCCTCTATAGCTAGAGTGTAGCCTACCTCTGTGCTTTACTGGATATATTTCTTTATAGCTGTAAGGACTTCCATCTTATTAAGTTCTTTTTTGTTTATGGTTTTTCTTGCAGACTTGTGTGCCTGCCATTTTACCTCCCCTTAAAGAAATTTACCCAAGAAATGTTATTGATGATCTTACAGGTAATTCTCATGTTTAATCCAAATAAGCTCACACACTAAGCCTATGCTATTTGCATTCGTTTCTAAAAATATTAATTTCTTCCTTGTTTATGTGACCACAGTTAACGATGAGTCTGGAATTTAATTAGTAAATTTCCTCTCTCAGCATGTTTGTAAGTGGCTGCGCATGCATTCATGCATTGTGGATTTGCACTAGTCTGATTTTTACCTCTGTAACTAGCCTGTGCCTTTCTGGCAGTACTCCTGAACAGATGATTCAAGGAGGCCCTCTGGTTCCCAGAGGAGCCACAATTGTTGCTGTCTCCAAGCACTGCACATAGCACGAATATGATATCATATTGTATAAAAGATTCCAGAGAACAAATTAATATATTACAGTTACAAAACTTATAGTCCTCAATTTATTTTAAGTTAAGATCCACGTGGTATGGTTGTTTGTGCTAGGTTACAGTTTCTCATGACTTCTGGGAAGTAAATATGAGTCGGTAGCTAGTAGATGAACTCCAACCTGTATCAGTATTTGATGATGATTTTTTCAATTAACAGTTAGCAATCTACAACTTGGTTTGAAACAAGTTCTTTTTCATAATATAGTTTTTCATTTGGTCTTGCTTCGAAGTCTGAAGCACATTCTGTCTAGCTATCGAGTGAGTTGAACTGATCTTGACATTTTCTTGATAAGGCTCAAAACATGATAAAATGTCTCCAGTTTTTTCAGTCAGTTTTTCATAATTTTGACAATGTTTTATTTATTGACTTATATCACTTGGAGCTCATCTCATCTTGAAGTTTTCCTAAAATGGTAGTTTCAACTTACAATTTATTTTGGACATATAACATATGATTTGCATTGCATAAAAACTGATCTGATCTTCTACAAGCATCAACAGTAATTAATAGCTTGGTTGAAGTATCTCTCTGACCTGTATTCCAATATGTTCTGTAGGTGTGAGGACTGATGCAGAAAGACGTATTGGAGAAATATGTGCTGCTAATATATCTAGATATAGATCAAACAAATCCAGAGCAATTAATCGAAATTCTTTGTCTGAGCTTTTCATTTCATTCCTTGCAAAGGTAATAATTCTTGTGTCGTTTTAATTATATTTGCAATTCTATTTGCCTAGGAGGTAATTCCAGCAATTGTAGTACATGATGATAGACATGTTGACTTGTGCGAGTGCTGTTTTATATCTAGATTACCTTTTGTTATATCTAAATTGCTCTTCCCATTTTCTGGGGTTGCTGGCTGTATATCCATATTTTTATTGATATATGCAAGCTGTTTTGTATATTTGCAGTTCAATGACATAAGTTCAAAGGCCACAGAGCTAGGAATTTGTCCATTTACGGGGAAGTGGGAAGAAATCAGAAGCAACACGAGATGGCTGCCCAGAACTTATGCATTATTTGTAATCCTCTCATTCCTTCAATAAAACCCCCACCCCCAGAAAAACAAAATTCTAAACTAAACTAATGATAGCTGATGTTGTTATTTCCACTGCTGCTGATTGTCTTGCCACTGCTGATATTTTAGATCGAGGATCCCTTTGAGCAGCCAGAAAATACAGCACGAGCTGCGAGTGCTGCAAACCTGATGAAGATATCCGAAGCTATTCAGACAACCCACCATAGACTTGTGATGGCTAACCAGAATCAGATTTCTTTCTTGGGCTTTTTAGTCAGGCCACGAATATCACGTATTATTGCAGGAACACCAGCTAGTAACTCAAGCTATACTGGTGGTCACCATGTCAGAACTCCAGTTGGGACCCCAAGCTACACATCTGCTCACCGTGTCAGGACTCCAGTTGGGACCTCAAGCTACATGGCTGGCCAGCATATTACAACTCGTTCACAAATTAGCAGGTCCGTGTATTCGCCATCACAAGCACAGTTTCAAACTCTCAATATAAGTCCGGCAAGTCATCCCAGCAATTTGAGCTCCCAAACTCTCAATATAAGACCGGCAAGTCATCCCAGCAATTTGAGCTCCCAAAGAATGGGAAGCCGTTCAATCAATTCTACCAACCGAAGACAGGAAAATCAGACAAATAATTCAACCAGGCAAAGATATGTGCAAAATTATCACATTCAAGGGCAGCCAGCATGGAGGCCTAAATCAGATCAATAGAGTTTCCAGCAGTTCTCATATTGAAAGTTTCTACCATGTTGTTGTGAAGAAAATAGTATCGTGCAACTGTTTAAGCGTTTCCGAAGTATTTTAGTGGTCCCTGGGTTATGTGGTTGATGCCTAGTCACTGGACTTATATCAGTGTGTGATCATTGTTTTAACCATCACCATCAGCATCCATCCCGGGAAAATATTTTTAGATTGTAAGTGCATGACTGTTTAAGTATTCGATTGAAATGAGAGATGCCATATCTTCCTGGTATAAACAAACACTACAGGAGCATATCTTTTTACCATTTAACTCTTTTTGACATGCACAAGCATGAAAAACATTTGCTCTAATGTATTGCTCCAGGATTTCTGGCAGCTGCAGATGGGAGAGATTGTGTTTCCCAATTACTATGAACACAAGATGGGAATTGACAAGGCGTCCTAATTATGTTCAATCATGCTTCTTGACTTGTTGACCCACATGTGGTTCTGTTTGATTTTACGTCCAAGCTCCAATTGTGTTATACCAAAAAAGCTTCTGACTCTATTTCCTTCTTACCAAGAAAGGTATATGGACAGCAGAGTCAAAGTGAATACGAAAGGCGATGGTACCATCTCGCCTGCTAGAATGCAAGGTAAACACCACTTCGGTTTCTAAAATTGTTTGCTCAATATCCCAGTAAATACTAGCTTGAAACACAAGATACTGGTAGCTCAGACAAATTGAGTTGAGCGACAATACATTCAATTGGAAGAAAATGAATTATTAACTATGTAAACATTCAATTAGCGTGGTTACTGAAACTTTGCTTCCCTCCTTTCCTTTAGCGAAAGCAGGCTTTAAACTAACCCACACTTCATTTCCCCATATAATATCATCTAGGACCACCAAATATCGTTTCCCCTCCAACCCTTTTTGAAGTGTTTGAATGAGCTTATCCTCCGGCAAATTTCTGCCTCGTATGCAACATCTCTGACTTCAGCCATGCAGTTGCGAACACGCTCATCTTTTTCTTGCTTCTGGTCTGCATCTTTCATGAAGCACTTCATTCGCTTCTGTTCAGCTTGAACCCCTCAACTTCTTATGCGGCACTAAAGCTGCTCCACTAACCACCGGGTCGGTTCTTCAAATGACAGCAGAAACTATAGCTTCAGCCATTGCTTTTCAAGCTGAGAAAAAAAAAAAAAAACTTAGAACAGCTGGTCTGATTGATATCTTTGGGTGGATATATATCATGTTGGAGAGCTATACCTCAGGGGAAAGTTACAGCCTTTAGCATGGCCACGGAGACGTACTGCTGCCGGTAAGTTCATGACAAGTTTTTTTAAGGTGTGTTTATCCTAGGAAACAAAGAAGCTATCACAAACGCACAGTGTCAAGTGCAGCTGATATCTCCCTAGAATTTCTACTCTAATTACACAACAAGCTATCTTGATTTTCACCTCTCTCGACAAAAAGGAAAAAGTTTCATGTTCGCGATTTTTTCAGAATTCTAGCTGTATAATAATTTGCAGGGAAATCTTCACTTCCATAATGATAAACTTACCAAGTTATCCTTCCATTTATTTTGATTGCGTTTGTTACCCATTGGGTGGGACAGCGGATAGCTCAAAAATGGAGTAATTTGGACCTCCAATCATGTGTTCTTTTCTGCTTAACTACGGTTTTTCTTCCATGAACGTTGCCAGGAAAACATGGACAGCAATTCACCTAACCTTTTTAGTACTTTATTTTTTTTAAGCTTAAATAACAGATACCAAGCCTCCTGTTTTTTTTCTTGCAAAACGTGTTTTTGCTTTTGTCTATATAATGAACCGACCCTCTGGCCCTATCCCATTCGGTTACAGTATAAGAATTATTGCGCGAATCAATGTGCCACATCCTGTTTATCATACCAAAGATATTAATGTTTAAGTGGGTGTTTGTTTAAGCTGTTGTAGTTGTTTTTAAAGTAAACTGCAGCTGTTCAGTGTTCGGTAACATAAAAACCATGCTTACTGTTCATATGAGAACAGCTACCTAAAACAAAATAAAACCGCAGGTTTGTGGAAAGCAGCTCTCTACTACTTTCCGCAAACATGTGGTAATGCAATGGAGAGTTTTTACTCTTCATTGTTCATGCTACTTTCCGCAAACAAGTGATAACGCAACGGAGAGTGAAACCGCAAACATGTGATAACACAGCAGAGAGTTTTCACTCTTCATTGTTCATGCTGCTTTCCGCAAACATGTGGTAACGCAGCAGAGAGTTTTCACTCTCCATTGTTCATGTTACTGTTTTGAACTGACCGAATCCAGTCCACAACTAATTATATTAAATCAGGTCTGACCCAATAAAAAAAATTTTAATTTTAATTTTTTTAATTATATTTTATTTAAAAAATTAAAAAATAATCATTTAATGATATATCATTTATAAAATTTGATTATAATTTCAATTTTATTCTTGCCGGCTTTGATCCAGTCAAAAAAATTTCAGTTTTTATTTTTATTTTTATTGTGTTTTATTCAAATAATTAGAAGATAATCATTTGATGATATAATATTTATAAAATTTGATTGCAATATCAATTTTATTCTTGATAATATTTTTATCTAATATTATTGCGCACTTAATAAACCATGAAAAATATAGTCCTTATTAAATAGATTTTGAATGTGATGAAATTACACGTAGTTTAATGAAATAATAAAAAAATATTTGATATATATATTATTTATTTCATGATGTAATAATAATAGTAGTAGTTAAATTTACAATATTTAAATTAAAAACCATATATATATATATATATATATATATATATATATATATAACCTCAATTTAAAAATTATTTTTTTAACTAAACACAATAAACTATTTTTTGTTTAACCTCAATTTCAACCACAGTTTTAACCAAACATATATTTTTTCAAACCAACTTCAACTAAAAGTACTTTTTATAAAATAACTTTTTTCAAATCACAAACCCAACAGCTACCAAATACCACACACGCTCTAAATCAAGGTAAAGGTGATCGCAAAACCATTCACATCAAAGACAATGGTGGAAAACGGATACTGGAATTAGAAACAAAGTCCGTCAATCATTCTCAGCTCATACGATATTTAAACTTAGCTTATAAAAAGTAAAACGACAATCCCTACAAGACATCGAATGGACCCACGCTGCTACCTGTAAAGAGCCTGAGGAACTGCAAGAGGAAAAAATAGCAGACATTAGAATCAAGATAAAAGACCATGACAAAATGTGACTGAAACAAAGCTAGGCCTTTATTAAATTGAGGCGTGAAACCATTGACAGGAATTGAATCCAAAATACAAACGTTTCTTATGTTATCCGAGCCTGGTTAGCAATGGAATAAAATGAATCCAAAATAATAGCATGAGCTGAGCTCTATCAGAATCACACTAGATAACATTGTCCTAAAAAAACATCCATTTTTTTAAATGAGATTAAAATGCTACTGGAAAGTGATTATTAGACAACAAAAGAAAGTTGGTAGACTCAGGTGATCAACTGAAGAAAATAACTAGAACGCTTTGATCATACTATATTAATGCACATACAAGTAAAATGCCTGCACTTTCAATCCATCCATAAGGCAGCACTGTTCAACCATGTATAAGATTACACACCACAACAATTCTAAGAATAAAAGCACATTTGACAGATTCAGTGGATAATAACGGCCCCTGGTATTGCCATTTTAACCCACTCCATTCCTCCAATGAACTATTGAAACATTAGCATCCATCTCCAAAAACACAAAAGGATCCATTATGAGAAAATCATTATTCAAGAATCAAAAGTAACCATATACAATTCTCAAAATCATTCCCCACGAAGTAATCCCCCACCACGAAGCAACCAAAGTGTTATTTGGTAAGTTAACCCGTCAAACTTCTAAATTAGACTCTTGGTCTCGAGAGGCAGGCAAAATTCAAATAAACACACAATAAAACAATACATAAGTCATTGAGCTTAACACGTTCAAAGAGGAAAGTAATGATGATTGGCACGTTCAAAGAGGAAAGTAATGATGACATAAAGTTAACTGTACCTCAAATGTTGCTGGGATACATGAAAACTCTTACACGACATCCCTAAATAACAAAAAACAAACACAAAATCAATACACAAAAATCCAAATACCCAGAAAGGATGACATATCAATCATAACAGCTATTTTTTAACAATACCATGGACTTTGGAGGCAAATTGGACTTGAACTTAGCTCTGACAACACCACTGTTTCCATGAGGCCTTGTGACCTTGCCCCAAATGCAGCGATAGTGAGTCCCATCCCTCTTCACCTTGGCCTTGTATATGTATGCCATGCGCTTACCAGCATACCATGCAACTTCTTCCTTGGTGTTGACTCCCTCAATCTGGATCAGAGATGTGTTTGGGTATTGGTTGGACTTCGACCTAACCACCAAAATAACATTTTAATCTCCAGACAAATCCACATAACAAAAACAAAATCCTAAGTTCCATTTCCTGTGACAAACAATATTCATTTACTGAAACTCGCACAAACAATTCCAACCAGTTTATCATATTCTTTTCCCTGACTTGTCAATCAATTAAAACTGCTGGAAATTCGGATATAGTTCGTTTCGTAAACAAATGCAAGCTAAAACCGCAAATCTTGAACTGTCATCGATAAAAAAAAAAAAAAAAAGTTTTCTTTTGCTTATCTTTTGAACAAAGATCAAAGCGTTTTCTAGAAACTAGCAAATGCCACCTTTGACTATAACTATGAAATCCAGTGACAATATTTCAATTGACATGACAGCTTCTAAATAACCAAAACCCCTGATCCAAATAACCTTAATTTATTTCTTTTCTTATTCAATTTCTCGGAGAAATCATAAAGACATACAAATTAAAATTACACAGAGTATAAAAGCCAAGCTCCAAACTATAGTAATTACCTCTTATAGCCCAAGATTGTTCCTCTGACATAAAGCCTAAAAAACGAACAGCACATAGAGAAAGAGAGATAAACATTAAAGCAATCATTTATTAGCTTCAATCTACAATTTCTTAATTAAACAACAAAAAAATGACTTTTTTTTTCAAAACATTAAAGCAAGTATAAAAAAATATATGTCTGTATAAATCACAGACCTGACTCGCTCTCCTTGGCGTCCCTTCACCATTTTCAAACTCTGAGGCTAGAGCTCTCTCTTCCTCTCTCGCTAAAAGTGGCTTATACTATGAAGCTGCGAGATGGAAACGTAAAACCCTAATTGCTGCTGTTTCTATAAAAGCGTAACCTTTAGTTGGGCCTTTAGAGTTTAGACCCATATTGAAACATTAATTCAGGAAACAGCTTTTTGGGCTTATCATGTCATCTTTTATGGTTTGCTACCATTATCTTTTTCGTTGGCCCATAAGAATATAATTCACGTTTTTTTAGAGAACATCAAAGGCATTTTTGCGAATGAGGTGTTTGGGTGAGATAATATATAGGCATTTTATGCATTGGAATACATGTGATAACTTCTGATGGGGAATGGTGCTCTCTTTTTTTGAGAAAAAATGATTTATTTTCAAATAGTAAGTTTATTGCAAGTCACCATTACAATATAAGTTTACAGGGATATGAAACTCAAAGGCCCGGCAGGAAAGGCTTCGATCTTCATTGCCGATGAGATCTGACGTGTTTGAAATTTGAAGCTGTAGATTTCAAGGATTGAAGGGAGAAGTTTCAAAGTTCCTTGCAGAGCTTTTCCTCAATGCAGTATCCTATGGAACGTGTTGGTTTCAGCTGCTGGAGATTGTGGAGGCCAGAAATTATGCGGTCTTCGATGACAGGAACTGGAATGTTGGGCAAATATTGGAGCAGGCTCCACACCAATATGATGACTATGTTAACAGTCTTGGTCTCTCTGGCTCCGAAAACATTTAAGATACTAACACACACGAAGTTAATGTCCCTTCTTGGAAGCCTCCTGAGATGAATGTCATCAAGCTCAATCTTGAAGGGGCTTGTACTAAAACCGCTGGTACTGGAATTATTGGAAAGAATTACTGAGGTGAGGTAGTTGCTGTTCTTGGATATTTCTGCTCGCACGGTCATGACTCTCGAGTTTATGAAGCTTTGGCACTGAGAGAAGCTATCAGAGTTGGTGCTGAAAGGGGTTATAATCAACTTATAATTGAGGGCGATGCCAAAACACTCATTGATGCTCTGTCCGGGATTATATGTTCACTTGATTTTGTTAGATACTATACGGTTAGCAAGAGGTTTCAATTCTTGTAGGTTCCAGTAATTGGGAGACCCATGATGTGGCCTCTGAAGCCCTGCGATAACTGGTTAATCCAAGCCATGATCACATTTTTTCAGAAATGCTCCTGCAATTGCCAGTCATCTTGTGCTGGTCCCGTAGAAAATAAAGGAGGAGATCATGATCGAAACGGATGCTACAACGTCAAAATCGACAATCGTGATCTCATTTCTCAGTATATGCCATCAATCAGCTGACAATGATTTCGACCAATAAACACACAGACAACATAGGTAAATAGGAAAAAGCACGTCATTTGCAGTGCTATGCTTCATGCAAATTCAAAAGAGTGAAGAAAGAGCACTACATAAAAAATTTACAATTCCAAAAATAAAGAAAGTTATAGCCTGAATATTTTTGTATATTTCTAGATCAATATCTGGTAAAGAATAAACAATACAAATGTTTTCAACTTGAGAAAGTAGTCTGTAGACTCTGTACTATGGACATTGTGTTTACAGCAATTACATGACAAATATAAAGGGCTCTCTTTTTGGCATGATGAGCCGGTTACTACGTTCTGACATCAGGATCTGCACCCACATGGTAAGTCCTCAAAAGACAAGGGGTGAAGTCCATGAAGCTCAGTCGCCCAATCGCTACAGGATCAAAACAATTCTTTCTCCTTCGAAATCAAGTTTCCTAGCCATCTTTTCTCCATTATCTCTAAGTAGTTGATCTGATATTTACAACTACCTCCAGAAAACCACTGCTACCTTTTAGATTGCATTCATTCAAGGACGCAACAGGCGCTTGTCACAAGTCAAGATCCTGTAACTTGCATGAGGACCCTCAGATGTGTCGCGCAAAGTTGCCTGCCAGCCCATGGCTTTAGCTATCTGTAGAAGTTCATCCATGACATCAAGAGAGTCGCGAATGTATACTCGACCACCAGGTCTAAGTATGCGATCCATCTCAAGCATGATTGTAGACATATTACATCTGATTCGAAGAAATAAACAATGTGAAAAAAGAAAGCAAAGCAAGGAAAAAACCTCCAGCTTAACCTCGATTGTAAGATCTTGGGCAAGTCACAAATAGAGCAAAAAGAACAATCCATACCTTTTCCTTTCAACAGAAAAGAGGCCAGCTGCATGCAATAAATCATAGGTTCTTGGGTATGTATCGAATGGTTCACACCTGATGAATCAAACATCATGTGCAACAGAAGTTCATTCAACTAAGTTCAAGCAATATAGATAGTGAAAAACTTTTAAACAAAACCGAAATAGCATCACATTCATTTATTATCAATAAGAAATGAAACAATAGGAAAGGGGGGGGATGGTCAAGGGTACACAGCATTATTGTAACATGTTAAGTATTTATGAGAACCATCACCCCAGTATCCAAAATGAGGATCCAAAAAACTTTATGCTTTAGCTAATCTGACAGTTTAGAATGGTACCAATCATGCATAACTCCCAAGAGTCCGCGGTCATATAAAACAGGCAAGGTGTTGGATCCGCTAACAGGAACCACATTCAAAACCCAGCAATCAAATCCTTGATCAATTAATGCAGCTGCAAATCTAACAAAATCAACAATCAAAGCATTAATGTGACAGAGTAAAATAACCTTTGTACTGGAACAAAGCAAGATGAGATGAATTGTAAATAGGATACCCTCCAAAGCCAGCTTTCATGTCCATCACATTTCTAAGTTTAAACTTCTTCCAATGCCAAGCACGGACATAGCCAGCTATTGTTTCGGACCAAAACTTATTTTCTGCCTTTAATAGCTCTTTTCTGGCTATGTATGATTCATATTGTATGCTCTGGAGTCTATCAGGTGGAGTGTGCAAACGAGAAGGCCATGGGGGAACATTTGCTCCATATCCATTCTCCGGAAGTCGACTAATGCATGCCTTCAGATCAACATACCTAACAACATTGTGCAAAGAAAGCTATAACAGATGACGAGTACAAAGCTCAAAGAATCAGCAAATTAACATTAGATGCATGAAAGCTTTTATAAAATTCTGTATCAATGTCTCAGCAGCAGATACCCTGACAGGTGGGCCCAGAGAGCTCAGCTAACAATTCTAAATACGTAACCTATCAAGAAAAGGTAACAGTTCTAAACATGTCTTCACTGACTTTTCGCCAACATTAATCCCCCCCCAACCCAAGGAAAAAAACATAAGAATTTTACAACTATGATTCACGACAAGTAAATTACATCTACCGACAACAACCAAACTAATTGCAAGTCTACCATTGCAGTTAGTGACAACCGAACACTATAGGCAACTATCCAAGTCAGAAATCAAGCAGCAGCAGCAGTAAAGGCTGAGTTATGTCATTCAGAAAGAAGAAATGAAGACAACAAGCTGGAAAGGGAGAAACCTCTCTTTCACTAGCATTTGTGCAAGTTTCCTTCAGACAAACACATCTAATTCAAGAAAATGTCTCCTCCTCTAGTGATGCGGGACAACTTAGGTTTCGAGACCAAATGGAGGATTTATGGTGCACCAGGTTGGAGAACTAGGATGGGTTTTACAGTAGCATTTATTTGCAACCTGGGTTACTGGAGCAAGGGAAAAAAATAAAGAGGGAAGGAGAAGAAAATAATGATCAAGAAAAGGAAAGCGAAAGAAAGTTCAACTCTGCATGTTAAACTAAACCAAAATACTCACAATCCCAATATTGAGGTGCTGCCTATTACATAGAGAAGAGTAATGAGAGGGACACTAACATTTTTTTACAAAATCTCATACTAACTGATTTGGCTTCTATCACGTAAGAGAGTTTTTCAAATTATGCAGAGGTTTATCTCACAATTTGATGTAGTTTTTACCATTACAGGAGTACCAATTGACATGTTATTAGTAAAAATGTATTGGTATTTCTAGCATTATTCTGCAAAGAAAAGGGGCTTCTTTTATAGGCATTAAAAGTCCTAGCAGTCCTAAACTAAATAGGAAATATAGAGTCAAAAACAAAAAAGAAAACCGTACATGATAGAAAATCCTTAGTGATATTTAGTTTCTTGAGTATACTAAACATTCCTAACTAGTAATAAAATTCAAAACGTTTGATAGTTCTTAAATAGACTAGGTTTACAAGAAACTAAAGGGTACAGAATCAATGATTAAATAACCATAATTTCTAAACTTTTCTCCCATTAACTACATCAACTAGCATTTGTTTATGAGTTTCATTCGGACAAGCTCATTTGATTCACCAAGAAAAATTTCATAGGAAGACCAGCTTGTTTGATGAATGAATTAGGTTACTCAATACACCAGATTTGGAAAATGAAAATTAGAAGGGAGCAACATGCCTGCTTACCTTACCTCAACTTTTCACTCAAAATGCTGAATCACCTTTTTTTAGATGGCATCAAATCATCTTTCTTCTTCCTTTTAGTGTATTTGATGAAAAAACAGGAGAGAAGTCTTATGGGACAGGAAATGAATGTTCTATTTTCTAGAGGGATGTGTCATTTACACTCCTAAAAAAGCTCCTGTACTCCTAAATCTTTTAATCACCTAAATGGCAAAATTGTCCCTACAATAGAACACGATACCAAATTTACATGACAAGAGAAATCATAAGCTAGCCATCTAAGTCAAATAATGAGCACTCGAAACTTCTTCCAATGGTGAATAGCACGTCCCTAGTAAAAAAGTGGCAGAAGAGCTTCAACAGAAAAGCATTGCAGAACCTTTTCCAATTTCATATTTTTGTTAATCCTGTACATATTAACAATTTTATTGTTTAAAAGAGAGAATTGCAGGGGATTAGTTTCATGGAAGAGATTACCAGGTTTTTTTTGTTTGAACAAAGAAGGGCACAAAGTCCAAAGATGATAAACAATTGCAAGCAACTCCTCCATAGAAACTTGCTCTGAGTGCTTGATAAAGAAGTGTACACAAGGTTAAACATTGCTGTTAAGATAATAAAGGAAGCTAGATCCTCAAGGGCCGAGGGGGGGAGAAGAAGAATATACAAGTACATATGGACACCTTTCCAATAAAATTCCTCCCACATAAAGGAAACGAAGATAATAAAAATATTGTAGACCACTGAAAATTGCATTCCAAATGAGAATTGCAAGTTTAGATTTTCTACTTTTCCATCAATTTTTTAATCCAGAAAATATTTGCTTTCCTTTTCTCTTGTTTTTTCCATTCTACTATCAGTTTCTACCTTTCCTGCAAAGCTAGAAAAGGTCATTTTATAAGCCATGACCCATGAAAACCAATCAAACAGTAAAAAGCAAAGCAAGTTTACCAAACATTATCAGGATCATCATCTGGATCACACAATGGAGGTATTGCTCCTGTGTCACGGTTTAGGTAGCAGCTGTTGTTTAGAGGTTTTCTCCATATTGCAATATATCCCTCCTTCTTAACAAGCTCCCAGCAAAGATGTGTGGTAAGGTTAAGCATCTCTGAATATATAGAAAGACACATTAAATACGGTGATGTAACAACCTATCAATGGTAGGAGAGCACAGCATAGCTAATAAACTGGTTCAATCAATATGTGGACCAGCATCATTTAACCAATCTTTAATAATTTAGTTCCAAGCATTCCACATATTTCTCTGTGAGGTTGATATGCTGGATTTTTTGAATGGATAAGTCCATTATTCAAGGATAACTAGCCATTTTCACATGAAGTCAAATGCTAAATTAATTTGGTACATTTAGATTACTGGAACTGAACTGGAGAAAACAAAATTCATGCGTGGATTAACTGAAGGGCAACAAAACAAGTAATTAAGAATGCAAAACCTTTGATTATTTAACTGGCAATTTCTCAGTGAGAAACTGAATGGATACCTGCCCACTGTTCCTCTAATACTTGTTCATGCTTATAAACTGGTTGTGCTGCCCAAGCAAAGTATCCTCCTGCCCGGAGCATCCTATTGACCTCAAGGAGCAAAATTCCATCTTCATCATGGTGTTAGGAAAAAATGAGAGATTATCATAAGAGATCCCAGAAACATGAATCCATCAGGGTGAAGGCAAAATTGCAAATTTACTAAGCTGCAGAACCTTGAATCATGAAACATTCATTAGCACATAATAATCTCACACAACACACACAACTGGGCTGAAGGGAAATGAAATGGCAAGGGAATGGGAATACATCACACAGTTAGAGAAGTGCAGAGCAAGAGCATATAAAACTGCCATCTATTTTAGATTTCTATTGGCAAAAGGCAAACATGTAACATAATGCTTGTTCTCTTATTCTAAAATTTTGTTCCAATAGTTTTGTGATCAAAACTAGGCAAAACAGGAGAATCTTACCATCACGAGTCCAATTGATTCTGCATCTTGAACAATGTATCAATTCAAATGCTTGACTCGGATATAGTAGACGGTGAGTAGCAAATGCAGCCACCATTGCAGGTACACCACGCTCAAGAGCAAATTGAATCTGATTCTCGTGAACATCTTTGGGAGCAATAGACATGGTCATAACATTCCGTGATAGTGAATAGGCACCAAAACTTGCCACGCCACATCCAACATCTAGAATCATTCGAGTATGATGACCAAATGTAATATCTGGGACCATCTACACATAGCCAATGAGATGTTAAAACAACAAATAAACAGGCTATGCATATCTTTCCTTCCCAAGACTGCTGATAAAAATAACATACCTGAGCAATCTGATCCAAATATTTATCTGCCCCGTGTATAAACTGTGTACCACCTCCGGGGAACTTAAACTTCTCTTTCTCTTTAGAAATCCAGTTCTGCCCCCCTTTATCATCAACTAATCGTGTATGAGGAACATTGCTATACCATACCTGTATGAAAATGGCATTTTAATTAAGAATCTCAAACGAAAAAATAAGCTAAAATAAAAAAACGAACAGTCTTTGCAAACAAAACCCCTAGAACAGACTGACTACCTTGAATCGGCAAATGCAGTAAAGTAAATCACAAACGAAAAAACAAAACCATATTCCAGATATTTCACACAGCTCATGACAACATAAACAAAATTTCTTCCTGATGTAATGAAATTTATAAGAAGAAAAGTGGAGAAACCCTAAATAACTACTTGTTCACTCGAGCTAAATTCATAAAAAGTAAAAAGAATTAATTCTCTTCCATTTCCCCCATTGTCAAAAAAAAACATGGAAGAATGATCCAGGCAAATTCTAGTGATAAATTTATAGTTTCTTTTCTTATCCTCTCCATTCTATACAACAAAATAAACCCCACTTCGATCCCAATACCTCATCGCGACTCCGCGGCCATGGAATTGGCTGCCGGTATCCTTTAGGGGGAGGAACCAAGCAATTCAGTCCCTTCCCCTTCTCCGGACAGTGCCTTTCGAATCTCTCCCCTTTCTCCGTCAATTTCAACCTCTTAATAGCCTCCACATTATCCAAACACGGTATATACTCTCTCATGCTCCCTGGACACCACTCATATTTCCTAACCCTAACCTTGAAATTCGTACTTGCACTCTCAATTTCAGTCTCATTCCCCCAATTCTCCGCAATATCCGGATCAAACTCTCCAACCTCGAAATCATCAGTCATTTTTCCATCGGAATCAATGATCCCAAACGTCCGGTTGGGATCGGACACTGGAGATTCATCGGGAGGTGGGTAAATGGAGGGTGGAGTCGGGGTTATGGCTTGTTCTGTTGGGGGGTGATCGGATTGGATTAGGGGAATTAGAGAGGTGATGTTGAACGACTTGTCGTTGTTAGGAGAGATGGAAATGGAGTTTTGTGGTGTGGAGAAGAAGAGGAGTTGTTGGTAGCCACTGTTGGACCAGTGTTTGCCTAAATAGAAAAAAGTGATTGAAATTAAAGCGAAGGCTGTGATTTTGAGGATTTGCGGGGTTTTAATGAAATCTGTGTTGATGAGTGGTTTCATGATTGATTGGTGTGGTGGTGGTGATGGCGTTGTGGTGGCGAGGGTGGTGGTTTCTTTGGGATCTAAGAATACAGCGAGATAGGCTCGCACAGGCGCGAGAGTGAGCTAGCGAGCGTCGGTCGGTCGGTGATCTGGAGATGTAACGGGTTGTGAATAGGAGGTGAAGGGAAAAGAGAGTGAGCTGGCAACTGGCAAGTGCTGTGTTTAATTATGCGAGGAGATCCAAATTATCCACTAAAAACTCAATTAAATCCGTCGGGAGTCGGGACTGTAAATTGTTGCGTGCAAATGAGAGTATATTCTAAGTTAGACCCTGTAAAACTAATTATTTAATCCTTCTGGTTTGGGAAAATATATGATTGATCCTATATTTTGAGATTTATTTATAGTGTAGTCCTCGCATCAGTTTCATATTATTTTCAATACTTTTATACACACACACACACGACAGAAAAAAGATAGGAAAATAAGGTAAGATACGAATTAATTAATTAGGAAATATAACAAAAAAAATAATAAAATAAGAATGATTGACCTGGTCAGAGGTTTGTTAAAAAAAATTAATTTTAGGGAACTAGTTACGTAATTTTGATAGAAAAGGATATAATTCGTTAGATAGATGGACAAGAACAAGGCAGGGATCCTATTTAATGTTTATTTGCCGGTTTTTGCAGTAAATCACATCTTGGAGTTTGGATAAAGCAATTCTAAAAGAATTTATCCAAAGATGAATGCTCCTTTTTTAATAATAAGAAGAGAGATTCTCGTTAGTTATTTTGTGTACTGAATTTCTTGTAAGCACAACGTTATAGTTAGGATCCTTTTTATTTTCATATAAAAAAATATTATAGCATTATTAACATATTTTTTATTAAAAAAATAATTATGAACTTTAAATATTATGTATATTGAACAATATTTGTTTTAAAAAAATTAATGTGATAATTTATTAGATGATATTTTTTAAACTATTGAGATGATGATATATTAGATAGACTTGTATTGAACTCTTAAAAATCCTACATGTATTATGAAACCATGATATCTTTATAAAAAAATAAATTAAGATAAATTATGAATGTCAATTCCTAATTAACCCAATGTTAAAAAACGAGATTGGAAAAAAAAAATTACATTGATCAACCTGTCAAACTGGTGACTCAAGTCATGAAATCGAGATAAGTTCGTACAAACAAATTCTTAAAAAATAAAAAAAACTTAATTCCTAATCAATTCAATATTAAATGATAAAATTAAAAACAAAATATCAATTAAAAAATATACAAAAATAAAATTCAAATCAGCCTGAGCTAGCTTGTTGAAACTACAACTTATATTATAAGATTATAATAACCTCATAAAAAACATATAAAAAATTATAAAACTCCATTTCCAACAGATTCAATGATGAAGGTTTAAATCAAGAAAAAAAATCCACAAAACCAAGATAACTTCACATGAAGCGGTCTGATAACAAAATATGAAACTGGTTTCATAAATAACCCAACACCGAATAATGAGATTGAAACAAAGAAGAGGAAGAAGAAAATTGGGTTGTTGAATGGTGAAATTAAAAAAAAATAGTTAAAAAATAAACTGAGTCAACTAAAATCAACATGGATCAACCAATCAAACTCGTGTATTGAGTCATGGAATCAATATAACCAAAAAAATCCATGAAACTCAATTTTCAACCACCCTATCATTGAAATATGAAATTTAAAAAGCAATTAGAAAAGAAAAGAAAAAAACCTAGGTAAACTTGTTAAGCCTGCGACTTGGGTCATGAGGTCAAAATATATTCATAAAAAGCAAAAACAATTATAGAATCCCAACTCCAACTAATATAATGTTGAGGGTTAAGTCGATAGGAAAAAGAAATTAGATCCACGAGGTTGATATATAACCTAAGAAAAAATAAAAAATAAAAATCATAGATCACAATTCTCAAAAAAACCTAATAACAAATAATAATAATAATAATAATAACTAAACAAGATAATTCGGAATATTGAAAGGGTAAAACTTTTTTTAAAAAAAATAAGAATCATAAAATACAATTCCAATAAAATAGTATTTTATTTGTTGCTATGACGATTTAGCCTCATCCTTTAGCTTTTTTTTGTTAACTAGTGGTTTGGATAATCTACTATTAACTAAAGTAGAGAGGTAGATTCAGGGTATGTTTGGGATTATGGTAGCGGTTAAAAATGATTTTTTGCTTAGAAATGCATCAAAATAAAGTTTTTTAATTTTTAAAAAATTATTTTTAATATTAGCATATTAAAATAATTTAAAAACAGAAATAAAATTATTTTAAGCAAAATAAAATAAAATTTTTGGGAACACGGTTTGTACCGCGTTCCCAAACACTTATTTAACTTGCATATAAAAAGTTATCTTGAAACACTAGAAACCAAAATGGATGGACTTTTTTTTCCAATTGTGTTAACAAAAACACTAAAAGGTTTGTGGATCTCTTTATAGCTCTCATTACAGGGCAACATTCATATAAGTAGTGCTATTTTTTTTTTCCTTTGTTCCTTTTCATTTGTATTTTTTTATCAATCTATTAACTTGATATTGATATTGTTTTTATTAGGAATTTATCTTTCTAATTTGTTCCTTCTCCCTTTTTACAAGATCATATTGGTCTTTATAAAACCATCTCACTATTTAATTGGTTCATGATTTTGCTATGATTTATTTGATTTTATTGCTTACATGGTATTGAAAGTTAAATTATTAAGATTGAAAGGAGAAAAAACAAAGGAAGACATGCCAACAATAAAGTCCCTGCCTAAGTTTTGACTCTTGGTTTGTTAAAGTTATCTTCTGGTCTATTTTAGTTTAGGGAACAATTATTTTCATCTAGAACTTTTTTTTTTTTATCTTAGTTTATGGCACGAGAAAAGAGGAGAGTCGTCGAGATATAGGGAAATTTTTTGGTTAGGCAAGGTTCCACCATGAAAAATATAATTTTTTGTGTCACGGGTTTATTTTAACAGGAGGATTTACATTAAGGTGTTATTTGACATTCATTTTGCATTAAAAGAGGATCATGAGTGGAAAGATTTTTAAGATTTTATTGATTTTTGGTTTTTAGTGTTTTAAGATGTTTTTTAGCTAATGGGTGGTTTGTGGAGATTTTCACTGCATTTTTAGGTGTTTTTGAATTAAAATGGTTTTTAAATAATGGAACTCCAGGCAAAAATCTTTAATGAATTTCAACCACTATAATGTTGGTTGATTTCCAGGTAGTTGATGATGAGATGCCAACTAGTGCAAACATCCCGCCACTTGCTTGAAAAAAACAAGAGTGGAAGACATGTTATACACTCCTAGAAAAATAATGAAAAATGAAAACAGGTGAGGATGGGCTTTTTTTTATCAAGGTTAGGTGTGTAGATCTAACCCATCAATGAACCTTTTTTTTACTTGTTTTCATTAAAAAAAAATGAATTCAAGCTCCTTTTCAATGTATCTTTTAGTTTGCATAATTCTTTTATATTTAAATTCTAATTAACATCCCTCCTCTTAGTTTTTAGATTGGCTATTGCTCAACTAAACAAAAAATATATTACACAAAATAAGGTTACTAGACCCGACAAGAATTACAACGTGGGTCATGAATTGGGTGAGTTAACTTAATTTCAACAATGCTTATTTAAAATATCAAAGTCATTTTGATTTTTTTATAAAGCAACTTGAGTTTTGGCTCATTTTTTTATGTTGCGTGCAATATTATCGTTTTAATATTTATATAAAAAAGCAACATCATTTATATTTTTTGTAATATCCCACATCGACAAATAAGGACGACCTCATTGGCTGTCCGGCTGTGTCGACGGGGTTGTCAGGCTTTTTAAGGAGGGTGAATTGTAGTATCTTATATAAGCGGGCGAGGATTTAGTAGTTGACCTTATTATTAATGTTGATGAGTAATATTTCATATAAGCGGGTGAGGATTTGGTAGTTGATCATATTAATAATGCTGATTGCTAGCTTGTCAAATACGTTTGGGGGCCATTCATGGTCACCAAGAACAAATTTGTAGTGACGATAAGACCCAAAACAGATAATATCTGGCAAGTTCGGTTGGGTTGTGATATTTTTCTAGTCAAACATGATTTTAACTATAACAATTAGATTATAATTAAACTTGTTAAGTTAATTAAATCGTATTAGTTCAACTCTTATATAATTTAATTCAAAATATATACAAGGTAAAGGCCAAGTCAGGGGGCTCAAGATTGGCCAACATGATTTAATGAGATAATAAAGTTTTAATTAAGCAATTACTTTTTTCGTCTTTATTTTAAAACTCTCAATTTTTTCAGGATGTTTTTGGTGGTTGTTTTCTATATTTACTAAATAAATGACATATAACAACAAGAATTTTCTTTTTAATGGAGGTAATAAACATCATCGAGAGGGGTTTTTATGCATATAAAACATCACTGTATAAATAAATAAATAAAACTGATGAATTGTCTTGGAATATGATCACGTGCCTTGACACGAGTCTATCTCTTATATTCTTAACTTGGTGGCGGGTTATAAAAAATATTCGCATAACGCTGTCGTTTATTGGCACATGAAAAGCTCAATTAACTTTGTTAAATGCTAGTTTCAAATTCTGATTTCATAATCAAAATTCTCTTGTTGCTAGAAAACAGCAACAACTGCACATTCTGTTATATCATTTTTTTTTTCGACATGCGGCAAAGGCCTGGCACGTAACTAGTTTGACGATTACACGTGACAAAATCAATCCACAAAATTTATTATAAACAGCTTGTTAAAAGGATAGAAGAAAACACTGAATTGTCGAAATTAACCTTTACACATTGAGTTTTCCTCACTTAAATGGAGCAGTACATTCACGATCTCCCCCTCCCCGAGGGATCTTCCTTTTAACTCTGAATTTATTGTGATGATGTCGAAATTTCTCTCTTTTTTAAATCAAATAAATTTGGACTATTTGAAATTAATAAGCAAATGAAGAAGATACAGGCACATATTTTTTTATCTCACTATCAGTGTTTAGAATTTAAGATTTTTCACACACCCCATTAGAAAAACGCCAAACCTCATCAATAAAGCAATATTTTGAAAAATAATTAAACAATATTCCTAAATTTTATCGAATTCTTTAACTAATATAATTATCTGAAACATTTTATATATATCTAAATTAATTTTATGAGCTTTAAAATTAATAATTATATAATTTTTTTTTAATAATTTTAAAGTTAATAAGATTTTAACTGGTAATATTTAAAAAATAAATTTAAAACTTGTTCAATTTAATTATATTTTTCAAGTTAATATTTTAATCAAATTTTATGGAATTCTTCTTACTTATTACGGGCTTATGGTAGTCGGGCTGGTTACTCATTCTTCTGGACCAGCTCAACGTGGGCTTCTCTTCATTATTCGTAGTTCCGACAAAAGAAGTGAAAAACGGCAAGAAGCAGAGAACATTCAAGTAGCTTCCTGCCCCAGGCCAGCACACGTTTTCCAAACGTCCCCATTAAAAAAAGGCCCAAGGGTCCAAACACAAAACCTTTTTTAAAGTGTATTTTATCTTTTTTAAAAACACATCATGTGTTTTTAAATGATTTAAATGGATTTGTATTAAAAATAAAAAAATTATTTTAATATATTTGTAATTAAAAAATATTTTTATAAAAATATCAGTGTGTTATGAAAATAAAAATACATTTAAGAATGTGATGCAAACCATATTTTTTTAAATTAAAAAAAATATTAATTTAATTTTTTAATATATTTTCAGATTTTTTTAATATAATTTTAAAAATAATTTTTTAAAAATTAAAAAAATTATTTTAATATATTTTTAAATAAAAACCAATTTAAATTACCCATATTACCATAATTCCAAACGTCCACACGAATCTTTTTAAATTCCTCTTGGACAAATCTCTCCAGAGTTCAGACGCTAACCCAATCCCAACCCCACCCGTACAACAAAAACAAAATCGACCACAAATTAAAACTCTCCACGTCTCTCTCTCCCTCCCTCCCTCCCTCCGTACAAAATCCAATTAACTTTCACTTTTTTATGTTCAACTTTTTATCGTTTACAGGCCTCCCCCGGTCTCTTTATAACCTCTCCTCTTCTCCCCGGCCAAATTCACCGGTCTTTTCCTTCAATTCCCTCCTATTTACCCCCCAGTCTCTCTACAATCCCTCCGTTTCCTTCTCTTCAAACCCTACTTCACCATGAATTAATTATAGGGTTTGTCCTAACCTTTAAAAGACCGTAATTCGTCGAAATTATCCTGCAATTCCTTCAATTGAAGTTCTATTCTTCCATATTTTTCAATCTTTTGATTCATTTCACTCGAATTCATCGCTAAAAAACTAACTTTTTTTAGGGTTTCTATGTTTCGATGAAATCATGGACGATTTCAAGGCAGATATTGATAAGAAGTCATGTTCGAAGTCAATAAACGAGACGGTGAATGGGTCTCACCAGTTTACGATAAAGGGGTATTCATTAGCGAAGGGAATGGGAGCTGGGAAATGCATACCGAGTGATGTTTTCAATGTAGGTGGTTATGATTGGGGGGTTTATTTTTACCCAGATGGGAAAAACCCTGAAGATAACTCGATGTATGTGTCGGTTTTTATTGCATTAGCGAGCGAAGGAACGGATGTTAGGGCTTTGTTTGAGTTGACGCTGGTGGATCAGAGTGGGAAAGGGAAGCATAAAGTGCATAGTCATTTTGATCGTGCGTTGGAAAGTGGACCTTATTCGCTGAAATACAGAGGGAGCATGTGGTAATGTTTTTTTCCCTTCAATTTTGTTCAGTTCTGTTTCTTGTGTTTTGGTTGGATAATTTTGGTTTTTTGAAAACTCTGTTTTACGTGGATGGTTAAGTATTAGTGGATTTTTATCAATGCACCTGTAGTTTGTGGGTTAAGATGGGATTTTTGGACTTTTTTAATTCATGTAATGAGAAAAAAAGATATCATCCATGTCGACAGGAGCTTGTTTTTGGTAATATAAATAGCACACGCGTTGAATTTGATTGGTGGCAGATTGTAGTATGATTTCATGTTCACATAGTCGACGTTTATATTCAGAAAATTTGTTCTTATGGGATACTGCTATGTGTTTGACTGTTGTGTAGGAATGTGGGATTTTAGTCAGAGGAGTAATGTATTTGGAGCAATATGATAACGTGTGTTAGAAAATGACAGTTGCTATTGTAAAATGGAAGCTCTGCTTACAGAAAATAGCATGTGATGGTGCTGCTACTACTGTCTTGGGTGAGGGTAGAAGGTCACATTTATGTAATTATTATTATCTTGATGGGAGATCTAGACTTAATTCTTAGGTAATATCACTAACAAAAGATCTAATGTTCAATTACGTATAGTCTTAATCCTTTTGTCCTCCAAACAGGTGGCATATGATTATTTCTCTGAAATGCTCTTTTGTTGTGCTTCTTGACAGATCCCAATTAATCCATGATAACATGCTCTGGAAATTAAGATCCTTCTAAGAAAAAAAAACCTATATTCCCCAATAGCTAAAAGATTTACACGCCCCCCCCCCCCTCTTAGCAAACTAAGAATGATATAATGCCGTAACTGAAAACATCTCATAAACAAGTACCACCTTACAAATTTTTAAATTTCTCTCTATTAGCCTGAAATTCAAGTTTCCCACTGTCACATGCAGATGCCTATAGCTTTGAAACTTTAACCTGCATGTTGTTTGGGATTTTACTTTGTGCATTGCTATTGTACATTGTTGGGTTAGCAGATGAGTGTGTACCTTCAATGTATTGTGTTCCTCAAACAAGCATATTGATCCCTGCCCGTGACACTGGGAACTTGGAGATATCCACGTGTTGTTGCTCTGAGTTGGTTTCTTGTATTATCGGTAGTTTTGCCAACCTAGTTAGACTTATTTTCATCATGTTTAATAAAATTTGGTCGTTTGCATTTTGTGCCTGTAAATGTCACATAGGAGTTTAATCAGTTCATGCTCGTCTCTTCTTTGTCCTTTTCTTTTGGGGAATCAGGTGGTATTGGGGCTGGGACAATATTTCCTCGCATAACACTTTGTTGATGCATTTCAGGGGTTACAAACGTTTCTTCCGAAGGACAACCTTGGAAACTTCTGATTATCTGAAGGACGACTGCCTTATCATGAATTGCACTGTTGGAGTTGTCAGAACACATCTTGAAGGACCGAAACAGTACTCCATTTCTGTTCCGCCTTCAGACATGGGTCAGGGTCTTAAAGAACTCCTGGAGTCTGAAGCTGGCTGTGACATAGCTTTCCAGGTAGGTGATGTAACATTTAAAGCTCATAAGTTGATCCTTGCTGCTCGTTCTCCTGTTTTCAGAGCTCAGTTTTTTGGACTTGTTGGGGATCCTAAAATGGATAAAGTAGCAGTGAAGGATGTTGATCCTTTGATATTCAAGGTAAGCTTCTTTTTCTAACTTCTATCCACCACCATTTGAAGAAAAAGAATAGGAAAAGTGCCTTCTTTGTTTGCTTTTTTATGTTTCTTAAAAAAAGGAGAACTTTTGTTTTCTGTTAGATTCATCGTATCTAACAGTTGCATTTCAGACCCCCATTAGGTTTCCTAGTGTTGAATTTGTTCTTTATGCAAAATCAACACTGTTATAATCACTTGTTTTAAAGAAGCAGGTGTAACTTGACTGGGCTCTTCTGTGTATTCAGGCAATGCTTCTGTTTATATACACGGACAAACTTCCTGATGTACATGAGATAACGGGTTCAACATCGAAGTGCACATCCACCAATATGGTACAGCATCTGTTGGCTGTCTCTGACCTTTACAATTTAGATCGGTTGAAATTGTTATGTGAATCAAAGTTGTGCGAGGAGCTAAGTGCTGAGACAGTAGCAACAACATTGGCGTTGGCTGAGCAGCACCAGTGTGTGCAACTCAAGGCCATCTGTTTGAAATTTGCAGCAAATCCAGAGAACTTGGGAGGTGTGTTTGTAGGTTATGAGCGGTGCAAATTCAAGTTATATCAGTTTTTTTGTTTTGCATTGTTTGATCTGGATAAAAATACGTGAGATTCTCATTCTTATCCAAAAAATGTTGAGATTCTTAGCACCCCAAGAATAAAGAGTTTCTTCAAAGTTGTAGGTGTTTATATTGGTTGCTTCTTGAAATAGAAATATATTTAGTTGCACCTTGCTTAAATCTCAACAATGCAAGTATGTCATTGCAACACCTTGATGTGAAAACTAATACGAGCAGGAATTCTTTTTTCCTCCTTTTTGTCTAAACTGAGCAGGGCATTCTATATCTGAGAGTGTTGGTGCTATTACTAGTGGATATGCCTGTGTATGCGTTTTCCTCCTGTGGACATATTTTTAGCCCCTCTATTTGCTTTATTGAAATACTAGCTATTAGTGGAGAGTAAGACAGGAATCCTGGAAGTTCCATGTATCATTTGGCATTTCTTTATATAATGCAGTGTATGCTTGAGATAAATTATCAGGGCCATCTGAGACAATTGGAGTTTTATCATATGGCTGTATAGAGATGAATCAAATTCTGTTTTTTTCTTTTCTTTTTAGGATCAGGTGTACTGCTGCCATCCATATCGGCCATTTCTTTCTTTTGAACCTTTTGTTTTTAATGCCTAGCGAGATGCATTAGAACATGATTGTTCTGGAGAAATTTGTTTTTGCATGAGTGAGCCTGGAAAACCCAGGCAGAATGCCAAAATTTTGCCATGGTTTGAAGTGTATGTTCATGGCAGTTCTCGCCTTGAAAACAAGAAAAGGCAAGAAGAATGTGTAACATTATAAGCCACCAGATTGGTAGAATCCACCAATAACTTCCACATTGTCGTTTGATTTGATGGCTCATAATTTTTCTTTTAATCCAGTCTTTTTTTCTTATGAAATAACACCACAGAAAACAATATACCATTAAAAAGAAAGGCACCCTTTGCTATTAATTTATTGCATTCTAACTTGAGTGCATTTGCCCATGAAGCAAGAATGAAGTCGATCATTTTATTAAATTGGTTTCTCTTTTGCATATTTCTATATTTTGCTGAGAATTTGAACCTGATTGTTTCTGTTTTGCAGAGGTAATGCAGTCAGAAGGGTTCCGGCACTTAGAGGAGAGCTGCCCTTCAATGTTATGTGAGTTGCTGAAGACATTCGCATCAGGAGATGAGAACACGAGTCTTCTGTCTGGTAGGAAGAGGAGTGGCAGCAGCATGCTTGGGCTTGATTTAGCGACTGATGGGGCTCCAGATGAATCAGCAAATCCCAATGGCAGGCGTCTGAGGAGGCGGTTTTAGATATAGATAGTTGCATGCAAATTGTAATTCTGTCACCCTCTACGAAATGTGATCTAGTGATAAGAGTGACTGACGTTCTAAGTTTCGTCCTGCCATCCTGTATGGGAATATGATCAAAAGTGTTAGTAGTTATTGCTGGTTTTGCTAGAAAATGCCTGTTGGTTTTGTTTTTACAATTTGTTCTTCTCTCTCTCCCCATTGAGTAGTCCAGTGTTGGCATTTAACGTCCTTAAACTAAAATCCATAAGCTTGCCCCTTTGGTCTAAATCTATCTCGAGTAGGAATTGGTCTTTTTCTGAAAAACTTGCTCTGAAAAACCACATTTGTTTTGAAAGCAGTAGCTGGTTGATCGTCAGTAAAAGATACAGAAAAAGAAAATTGTATCTCCATCATGGCAGGCTTCCGGTCTCTGGTACCTTTTCTTCTCTCGGCTCGGAACAATATTATGCTAGTTTTATTATTATTGAGAAATAATAAATAATAAATTGAGAACAGTATCTAATGGTGAGATTTCTGAGAGGAAAATGAACAAGTGACAGTCAATTTTTTCTTCCAGTTAGTAGTGACTCTGTCATGTTCCTCTTAAAAAGACATCCATAAACAGTTTTTACTCTCTTTAAGAAATATTTACAAAAGAGAAGACTCGTGATGATATATTGGATCATTGGATTTGCATCCATATCAGCATCCGATAAATAATGTATCGACAACCATTACAGATTTGGGTGCTCATATTATATGAGCACAAGATAGATGACTTCGACGAAATAAAGCCAGCTGCAGATGCTGCAGCACAAGATTCAGGCTCATTATTTTACCCAAACCTCAAAACTCTATACAGAAACTCGACTATCTTCAATTTCGTGTTGCAAGGATACGATGAATGCTTAAAACCATAGCAAGGAGATGAATTTCTAGGTTTTTCTTGGAGATGATCGTGATCAGGCCATAAAAAGGCCTTTGACTGTGATCATGTTTAAATGAAAATTAAGTTAAAACTTTTTACATAATAATATCTTTTGAAAAAATTGGGTGATATAGCTATTTTCATTTTGTCACATTTAAAAATAGTGAAATTTAAATATATTTTGCTTCTAAAGTATAACAACTTAACATGTAATATCATTGTTAATTATTTATATCAACCGGTTTATTGGTTAGGGCAATTATATAAAATGATCAGTTATTTTACATATAAAACATAATTTTATATAAAAAAAATTTAAAATATGTTTTATGAGTGTCAATAATATAATTAGACATGTGATAACGAGTGATTTTAAGTAGTTAAATACGAGTTTATCATAATTAGATGAGAATCTGTCTCAGACAGATTACGTGGATGGTCTAGAAAATATATTTATAGACTATTGAGGTAGATCCAGGACTAAAAGAAGGTTTAGTCGCGTTAGACCTGAATAATAGCTCAAAAAAGCTATAAATCTCAATTTAATTTTTAAGTTGCACTCAAGTTTTTACATGAGTTTCTAAATATTATTTCAAAAATATAGCATTGGGCCCAGATTTAACAATTTTATGATTTTTCTTATTATTTTTTAACTAATTGATCTATTTAACTGGTCATTACAAGTCTATTAGTCTTAAATTAAATTGATATTGTGAACCATAATATTAATTAATATTTTATCTTGATTACCAACCATAATATTTTAAATTTTAAAATATGTTATTTCACCACAAAAAAAATTGCTGCTAAGTTCATTTACCATTTTTTTTTTACTTTGCATGCTAATTGCACAATTAGTCCTAGTATAGGCGAGCACGTGCGATGGCCAACATGTACCGGGAAAATAAAATTTTAACACATGGAAACAGCAATGGCAAATGTCTCGATTTAGTACTACACAACAATGGTTAATTCTCTACAGTGCCTTTATATCTAGATTATATCGATTTAATTTCCACATGAAAGATCAAGTTTCTATCCTTTAATGCCACCCCTTTTGAGCACAATTGAACCTAGACTTTGCTGAAAACAACAACTAGGCCCATTGGTAAATTAATTATATGAAAAGCTTCAGCTGTAAATCAAAGAATTAAAGAAGGTGGTTTTATTTTTTTAAAAAAAAAAACTTGCGTTTAATCTCACAAAAATCCCGATCCCTTGCTAGAGAAAACTGCTTTTCCTTTGGCGTTTAATTGGTCGAAAATATATATTGCCATCTCTCTAAAATGTACAAAATACTACATTCCCCACTATTATGCATCACAAAGCTGGTTTATTTTCCCTCCAGCACGTGTACTGGCCACTAGCCCTGGAGCTCATCTTGCATCATTTGCAGAACTCCATCTAATTCATTTAGGAGCTCACATAATCCATGTCAATGCATCAGGAAGCTTACAGACAGATGAAAAACTAATTACTAGCATGAACAGGAAGGGAAGGAGGGTAAATTGAAATTAAAGGAAAAGGAAGGGAGGTTAAAATGACAAAACTTTCCATCTTCACGGAAAACCCTAAACCACAATGGTGAAAGAGCCTCCGCGTAGTCAGTGTCTCCCTCCCAGGTGATCAAGGTTGGACCCTCTGATATAATACATGTCTATTCTTTAATCATTTGATGGGCTCACTTGTGTGTTTGTGGTGACCCATCCTGAGGCTAGAAAAACATCATCGATAATTTCTAGGAATCAAGATCGGGTGGGTGGTCTTGATACGGCTGTAACTATTTTGGATAATTGATCGTGTGGCTCGGCTGAGAGGTCCAATCATTGTGAGCAAAGGGCCCATGATTGAGTGGTGATTCTACATTTGGAGGCCCAGCAGGGTGACATTCTGGGCCGTGAAGAATGGGTGGGAAGTTTTGCAACACACGATGTTCATTTACCTTGCAAGGACTACGTGGATTTTATGGCCGTACAGCAATGTCATCTAATAATATAGGGGATTTTTTTAAAAAATTGCACATTAAGTTAAAAGCGAAGAATAACACTTTTTAATTTTGTTCATGTGATATAGTATTTTTTTACCTGGTTGCTTTTAAAAATTATAATATTTAAACATATCATGCTTTTAAAGATGATAACTTAACATGTAATATCATTATTAATTTTCTAGCTCAATTGGTCAACTAGCTAATTTACTTATATGAAGTGATCAAATATTTCATATAAAAAATATAATTTTGCAAACTTTTTTTTCAAAATATATTTTATGAGTGTTAATAATGTAGTCAAACTTATAATAATGATTGATTTTTAGTTAAAAAATATCCAATTTTTTTTTTTAAATTAGCACATTAAGTTAAATATTTTTGTAGAATAACATCCTTTGAAAACAAATTTGGTGATATAACATACCTTCACCCCGTCGTATTTAGAAATAATAATATTTAAACATGTGTTTTTAAAACGCGACAATTTAGTATATGGTGTCACTGTCAATTCTCTATCTCGACCGATTGATTAGTTGATTCAAATATATGAAACGGTTAACTATTTCATATTAAAAAAACATAATTCTAAATTTTTTTTTTCAAATATATTTTATGAGTGTTAATAATATAATCAGACTTGCAATAACGGATAATTCTAAGCAATGAAATATGAGTTTGTTATGATTACATGAAGAGCTGCCCAATGTAGGTTACATGGATGGCCTAGGATATGTATTTGTGGACTATTGGGGCAGGTCTGGGCTCAAGAGAAAGTTTGGTCATGTTACACCTGAATAATTGTTTAATAGAGCTATAACTTTTGATCAAATAATTGGATTGCGTTTAAATTTTTACACAATTTTCTAGAGATTGTTTTCAAAAATATCACCCCCGACCCTGTTTTGGAAGTTTTATGATTTTTATTTTTATTTTTAAACTGATTGACCGGTTTAATTGGCTATTATAAGTTGATTAGTTTTGAATTCAATTGATATCGTGTTTGTGAATCATAACATTAATTAATATTTTATCGGGGTAGTGAACCGTGACATTAACAAATATGTTATTTCACTAAAAAAATTTACTACTATGTTCATTTATCATATTTGTTTTTTACTTTGCATGCTAATTGCATAATTTATCCTAGTATGAGCGAGCATCTGCGATGAAACGAGAAAATAAAATTTTAACACAAGGAAACAACAATGGAAAATGTCTCGATCTAGCACTGCACAAGAATGGTTAATTCTCTACATTGCCTTTATATCTAGATTGTATTCATTTAATTTCCACATGAAAGATCAAGTTTCAATCCATCTCTCTGTAAATTCTATCTATTCAAATCAACCGTAAGCGTCATGTAATTTACATTTGACCTTTTTTATCCCAAAAATTACCCATGATATGTAACAAATGACTATCCCAATACAAAGGGAACTGTTGCTCATGTGCCAAATGCCAATTTCACTCATCCAAAAATGAACGTGTTAGGCGAAAGTGATACTTATGGGATAAAAAATGGTCGTATGCACTCCGTTTAGTTTGGATGGAAAACGGTGAACGAAGACAGAGAAAGAAAGATTTGATGGAAAGTCACAATTTATTTAAGGATTTAATTAGCATAATTAGGAAAGTAAGGACATAACCAAGAATTCCAACTTGTACAAAGGCACGAGTCATCTCCCCACCAACACAAGACCTGATTTTGCTACCCCACAAGCTCAAGCTCAGGCACGTCGTGGACAGTCTTTAGTAACATTTTCCTCTTGCCGTTATCGGACTAGCATGTTATTAGCTTGGAAAAATTGGCGAACACGTTTGGCCTCTGGTTATCAGAAGAGTTAGAGTCAAAGGTTCCGAGCCATTTATTCGTTCAGTGGTCTATTGCGTGCAGATCTGTGCAACCACGAATCGAAGCAGTCCTCTGAAGTCTCACACGTGTTGGTAGTTGATGTCCTCTGAAGTCTGAACTGGTGGGTTACAATCATTTGACGGGGTCATCAAGCTTGTGATATTTATAAGCTCGGTGATGGGTCCGTCCATTGTCCTCTTTGCGACATGTCTGCCTCAGGTTTCTGGGAATTCCAATAATTCATCCTCTTCCTTTATTTTGTGTGCTCATGTTTGAAAGTAAAAAGGCGACTGTGGCGTGAGACTATTTTATGTGGTATCACTGGCAGAATTTATCTTGAGGCTAGAATTTGCGAAGATGGCAGCCTTGGCTACAACTTCAATCAGCCTAATCATTTTGAAAGGAACAGTTGCGCATGCACTTCATTTTCTAATTTCTACACCCAACAGGGCCTGTTCTTCGTCAAAAAAACTAAAAATTTCGGGGGGATACAGTTTTGAGGAAGCTGAAAATTCATGCGAAGTGCTCGAGAAACTTCCCTGAAGAAATATTTTTTCACCAATTTTCCTGGGTTGCTTAATCTACCCTTTGGATTGGTAGGAGTTGCGGAATAGTGTAGGAAAGCTGGTTGTACTAAACTATAATGCCACTCAAATAAAAAAGTATTTACAGTGAAAAAATCTAGACATAATGGAGATACTGGTCATTCATAAATACCATCTTTAGTGTGGCTCATTGTAAGTGTTGCCCGTGCAAAGTTTCTTGACAAGAAAAGTAGTAGGTAAGAATTCAATGGATACATTATTTATGGCACAAAACTGGGATATTAAAATCAAATTCTTTCTCATATTATGAACACAAAGAACATCCTTGAATTAAAAAATATTATTATGGGTTCTGAGAGAGATGAAACCAGTATGTGTAATTGAAAGAGACGAACCATTTCCAATCATAATGTCATTCGAGCCACTATATAGAGCATGAAATGAGAGATTGCTTGAGTCAGATGTAAGATGGTGTGAAGCACCATTGTTCAAGAACCATGATCAATATCTTTCTGCGCATTACGAGCCCTTGGCTTGCATGGAGAGCCAAGATGATTGCTTGAAGCTGTGAGATTATTGTTGAGTGTGTGAATTAGTATCACCTGGAATGATTGATTTTTTTTTGCAGTGTGACCTTGAATTTTATAAATATAACAGTAACCCAGGAATGGCTTGATTTATATTGCATTATTTGGATTTTTAAAATAAAGTAGAAGATCTAAACACATTAATTTTTTTTAAAAAAAAAAGTTTCGTTTCATCTAATTTAAAGAGAATAGGTTTTTTTCTCTTACTCCAGGCTGCTCGAGGGAGGACATTGGCACTCAATTAAAACTTTTTTTAAAATATCGATTTTGAGAAAGAAACTGAATTTAGCCCATATCCCCGAGGATAAATTATAATTAAAGAAAAAGGAAGAGAGGTTAAAATGACAAAGCTTCCCATCTTCACGGAAAACCAGAAACCACAATGGTGATAGAACCTCTATGTAGTCAGTGGCTCCCTCCCAGGTGATCAAAGTAAGACCTTCCAATAACACGTGTCTATTCTTTAATCATTTGATGGGCTCACTTGTGTGTTTATGGTAGGCAATCCTGTGGCTAGAAAAACATCATTGATAATTTGGAGGCATCAAGATCCGGTGGTTGGTCTTGAAAGGTCATAACTATTTTGGATAACTGATCGTGTGGCTCGGCTGAGAGGTCCAATCATTGTGAGCATAGGGCCCATGATTGAGTGGTGATTCTACATTTGAAGGCCCAGCAGGGTGACATTCTGGGCCGTGAAGAATGGGTGGGAAGTTTTGCAACACACGATGTTCATTTACCTTGCAAGGACTCCGTGGATTTTATGGCTGTACAACAATGTCATCTAATAATATAGGGGATTTAAAAAGAAAAAAAAAAAAAATTGGCCCACATTAAGTTAATAACAGTTTTATGGCATCCTTTCACCTTATAGTATTTAGAAATAGTGGCATTTAAACTTTTAAAGTGGGACAATTTAATAAAAATCTTACTGTTAATTTTTTGATTCAACCGATTGTATAATTGACAAAATCATATGAAGTGGTCAATTATTTCACATAAAAACATTATTGTATAAATTTTTTTCTTTCAAATATGTTTTACAAATATCAATAATATAGTTAAGTTTACAATAACAAATGACTCTAAACAGTCAAATATAAATTTATCTTAACTAGATAAGAATTTATCATAAACAAATTATATGAATATCATAAAAAAAAAATATTTATAAACTATCACCTCAAGTCTACACTCAAAAAAATATCCAATTACACAAACTTTTTTATTTCTTTTATTATTTTTAAATTGATTAACCGGTCTAATTAATATTTATAAACCGATTAGTTTTGAATTCAATTGTTGTCTCCACAACATCAATCAAAAATTTATTGCAGATCGGAATCAAAGTATGATATTTTGTCAGAACTTCTTGATGCTATGATAATTCAGCGATTTTTTTCACTTTGTAAGCTAATAGCCGAATTTGTCCAGTATAGGCGAGCATGCACGTGGCCTACATGGATTGAGAAAATAAAATTTTAACACATGGAAATAACAATGGCAAATGTCTCGATTTAGTACTCCATAACAATGGTGAATTCTCTAGAATGCCTTTATAGCTGGATTGTATTGATTTAATTTCCACATGAAAGATCAAGTTTCAATCCATCTTTCTATAAATTCTCTCTATTCAAATTAACCGTTAGCGTCATGTAATTTACATACCTTTTTTATCCCAAAAATTACCCCTGTTATCTATCAAATGACCAGCCCAGTACAAAGGGAATTGTTGCTCATTTGCCAAATGCCAATTTCACTCGCCCAAAATTTAATGTGTGAGGCAATGTTGATATTCACGGGATAAAAAATGGTCATAAGCACTACCTTTAGTTTGGAGGGAACACGGTGACAGAAGACAGAGAAGGAAAAATTTATTGGAAAGTGACAATTTATTTATATAGTAATTAAAAATTTAAGGATTAAATTTGATATAATTAAAAAAAAATATGATATTTTTAAATTTTTTATAATTTTTAAAAAATATTTTTTATCCAAAATAAAAAGAAAATACTTGTCTAGAAATAAATCAAATTTTATTTTAATTATCATTAACCAAAAAAATAAATATAAAAAATTTTAAAAATAAATTTTAAAAAATCATCAAACAAATGGCGTCCAAATAGCATAATTAGGAATGGAAGGAGATAAACAAGAATTCCAACTTGTACAAAGGCACGAGTCATTTCCCCACCAACAGAAGACCTGATTTTGCTACCCCACAAGCTCAGCTCAGGCACGTCGTGAACAGTCTTTAGTAACATTTTCCTCTTGCCGTTATCGGACTGGCATGTTATTAGCTCGGAAAAATTAGCGAACACGTTTGGCCTCTGGTTATCAGAAGAGTTAGAGTCAAAGGTTCTGAGCCATTTATTCGTTCAGTGGTCTATTGCGTGCAGATCTGTGAAACCACGAATCGAAGCAGTCCTCTGGACCTCTAGATTTGAGCCTCATATGCCATCAAGCATGGTATCCCACATGAATCGAATCAGTGTTCTCGAATAATACGCGTCTGTCTTGCAATCATTTGATGCGAATGATCCTGTGATTGGGACAGAGGTCCGATCATGGCATGTAACGAGCTCCAAATTACGTGGTTGATCTTCAGCTTGCCGTGTCAAGTGGGTGTAGCAGTCAAATAATAGACCAGTAATTTTGTTCAGTAGCTAGATGTACGGAAACATGAGACTTAATTCAATGTTAATATCTTTCCTTTTCTGGGTTTTAATGGTCAAGAGTTACACCATGCGAATTGGTGCAGTAAACAAACAAAAAAACACAGATTTCGTCTAAATTGAAACCATAAATCAATGGAAGAGGAAGAAGAAGACCACTTCTAAAGCCTAAAAGAAGCTCGAAGATACTGATGCAAGGGAACACTCACACGTGTTGGTAGTTGATCTCCTCTGAACTGCTGGGTTACAATCATTTGATAGGGTCATCAAGCTTGTGATATTTATAAGCTCGGTGATGGGTCCGTTTGCTTGTTTGCGACATGTCTGCCTCAGGTTTCTGGGAATTCCAATAATTAATCCATCCTCTTCTTTTATTTTGTGTGTTCATGTCTGGAAGTAAAAACGCCCTGGAGTTAAGCTTGCATCATTTGTAGAACGCCATCTATTTCATTTAGGAGCTCAAATAATCCATGTCAGTGCATCAGGAAGCTTACAGACAGATGAAACACTAATTACTACCATGAACAGGAAGGGAAGGAGGGTAAATTGAAATTAAAGGAAAAGGAAGGGAGGTTAAAATGACAAAACTTTCCATCTTCACGGAAAACCCTAAACCACAATGGTGATAGAGCCTCCACGTAGTCAGTGTCCCCCTCCCAGGTGATCAAAGTTGGATCGTCTAATAATACGTGTCTGTTCTTTGATCATTTGATGGGCTCACTTGTGTGTTTGTGGTGACCAATCCTGAGGCTAGAAAAACATCATCGATAATTTGGAGGCACCAAGATCGGGTGGTTGATCTTGAAAGGGTTGTAACTGTTTTGGATAACTGATCGTGTGGCCCATGATTGAGTGGTGATTCTACATTTGAAGGCCCAGCATGGTGACATTCTGGGCCGCAAAGAATAGGTGGGTAGTTTTGCGACACACGATGCTCATCTGCCCTGCAAGGACTCCATGGATTGTATGACCGTACAATGTCATCTAATAATATAGGGGATTGTTTTAAAAAAAGAATAGCGCCTTACCTTAAAAATTTTGGCAGGCTACTGCCTTTTGAAAAAGATTTGGTGACATGGTATATTTTTATATTTAAAATAATAATTTTTATCTTTTTATATTTAAAAATAATAATATTTAAATATATCATGTTTTTAAAGTTGGGTAACTTAATATGTAATGTTATCGTCAACACCCTAGCTCAACTGGTTGACCAATTAATCTAATTATATGAAATACTTAACTTTTTTATGTAAAAACATAATTTATAAATATTTTCTTTTAAATATGTTTTACAGGTGTCAATAATATAATTAAATTTCTGATAACAAGTAATTATGAGCTGTCAGATATAAATCTTTCACGACTGGATATAGACCTGTCCTGGATAGATAACGTGTATGGTCTAACAAATATATTCATGGACCAATAGGGAAAATTAAGCCTAGGAGAAGGTCTTAGTTGTGCCAAACCTAAACAATAATTTAAAAGGGCTATCCATTTTAATCCTACAATTGGATATCATTTAAATTTTTACATGAGTTTTCAAATTTTGTTTTCATAAATATTCCCAAGTCTTGGTTGTGAAATTTTTATGTTTTTTTTTTTAAATTGATCGACCGATTTAATTATTATTGCAAATTGATTAATCATAAATTTAATTAATGTTGTGATTGTGATTGTGATTGCAAGCCATCAATATAACCTAACAGATCATAGCTAGTAAACAAATAAGGTGTGAAATTGCAGCTTTCAAGAGATATAATTATTGAAGGGGGGAGTTCGAGAGGTGTTTGAGTAGCGATCTTAATACTATTAAGGGCTATATAAGTGTTATTTATGTTGAGAATGGTGTCGAGACAAAAAAAGTTAACCATGACTTGTAAAAAAATAGAAACAAGACATTAAAAATTGTTGTTTTTTTATCAGTTATAATATTATATTAAAAAATTATTTTAATCTAAAAATTTAAACCATTAAAGAAAGTTTTAATATTTAATTATATATTATTATATGACCGTCACCCTCAATTCTTATATTTAAATTATATTTGAACACTACTTTGTTTATAAAAGTTTCAAACACAATAAATTCTCACAAGGTTTAAAAGCAAACTCATTAAATTATTGTCTAAATTGCACCTGAATTTTTATTTATTTATTAGATGTCATCAATTAATGCGTCTTCTTAATTGTTTGCTTCATTAATTGAGAGTACGAGAGAATAGAAGAAAACAATCTACAGATAAAGTTTCCTGTCAACTTGAAATGATGAAAAAAGACGTGGAACTGCGAGAGCCCCTCTACAGATCAATCAATGAGACGAGCACCGCTCTCTATCCCTGGCCAAATAAATCTCGAAATAGAAAATGGAGGACGGGACTGGAAGATTCTCTCCACCAACACGATACTCTCCCGACCAATAGCTGCCGGGATTTAGGAAGGAAAATATCCAAGAGATTGAATGACGTGTGCATCTTGGAAAGCTATTAGCTCGTGACAATGAAGTGCTTTCTTTTTCCTATCAGACAAAATGGAATAAAGCTTGTGGTTCCGAAGCATCTCCGAACTCCTGCCGACGAACACTATATGTCTTAACAAACACATATGTTTTAGCCCTTCGCACGGACTAATCCAGTCAGAAAAAGCAGTGTTAGTACTCCCAGCAAAATACATCTCGACTAAAATATATAAAAAAACATTAAAAAAATTAAAAAACATGGCTGGATTGCCCAAATAAACTGTTCCTTACTCTATCTAAGGAAATTTCCATGGTACCAGCTTTTTCCCGGAAAAAAAAGAGAGAAAACACTTGAACGTTTAGATTGTTTAAGCAGCATTTGAAGAACTGAAGTTATGTTTTGTTTAGATTAAAAGATATCACTTTGTTGTGAAGATATTAAAATTCTTGAAAAGATTCTAAAAAATTATTCAAATACACTCTTACAAAAACACGATTATTAACACATTATTAAGCATATGTTTTTTATAAATTTAATGAGAGATGGGTCTTGAAAAAATATTATTTTAATATATTTTGATATGAAAAATAATTTAAAAAATAATTACAACTATATTTTTAAATTAACCTTTAAACACATGTTTTTAATAGATGTGCCTGGAAATAAGCTAGTAAAAAGGCTTGGCTGTGTGAATCCATTAATTTTTTGTTTCAATATAATTATAATCGGTTAGTTTGATTAATTTTATCCCTTTAGCTATCTAGTTTTTACTCTTTACACAAATTTAGAATAAATCTAAATTTTATGAACTCACTCAGCATGAGTATTGGAATTTCTAAAGACGGCCAGCCTCGTGGGATACGCACATCTAACGGATCACGGCTTTCTATCCCGGCCGTTAGTTTCAATCTTGTTACGAAATCTACATGATCGCACAGCAAGGGGCTAGAGGGAACCAGTTTTAATTAATTATTCTTATTATTGACATTAATTAACAATAAACTAAAGGCGGTGTGCTTTTACTGTACACCACCCACGAGACTTTATTAATCTTGATTTTTTTTTTTTTTTTTTTTTTCCGAATCTGTGTTTTTTTCCCTACCTTTATAGTTAGATATTTTATCTATTAAAATTCAAATTTTATAATTTATTATAATTTTTTTATATATAAATGGTTGGTTTGATCTCATTATCAGTATAACGGGTTTAACAAATTAACTCGGTTGATTTTAAATTTTAAACTTATTTTAATTTTTTTTTTAATTTTATATTTCAATATTTAATTGATTAGAAATTAGACATGATTTATTTTGATTTGTTTTCTATGAGGTTATCTTGGTCTTGTAGCCTGAGTTTCGGGTTTAACAGGCTAACCCTAATTAACTTGAGGTTTTTCATTTTTTTTAATTGATATTTTTTCATATTTTTAGATTTATTATTTTATAATTTTATCTTTCAACAACGCATTAATTCGTAATTTATTTTGATTTGTTTTATAATGAGTTGTTATAGTCTCATGACTTTAATCGTGGATTTGATAAGTTAACCCGAGTTAATCTAATTCGTTTTTTATGTTTATTTTTTATGAGGTTTTGTTGATCTTATAATCCAGGTCACGGGCTTAACAAGTTATTTTTTATGTTTTTTTATTTTTTAAATTTATTAAAATACTATGTTAAATTTTTATGAGTCGGAATATATTTTTATCAATTATTTAAATTATTTTTAAATCAGTCAAGTCAGTTAAATTATATGAAGTTACCCTCACACGGTGTAAAATAAAGTTTTTAAAAAATCAGGAACACCTACATGTTTATTTTATACATTAAAAAATAATAATCAGACCCGTATCGTGCCAACGACATGGAGTGTATGATTTGGTGTTGGTGTCATGCAAAAGGTAGGATTGAAGAGGAAAAAACACACTTCTCGCACAAGGGTGTCTGTTCAGTTACTTTAATCATACTGGATCCCTACTGTGCTAAATGCGGAACAAGGTTCTGTCTATCATTTTATAGAAACTACGTGAATGTTCTTCAAATAAACTTTAGTTGAAATTATATTTGCATATCAACTTTTAAAAATATTATATTCTACGATTGGAATTTTACTGTGTACGTATCAATTTACATCATAAACTATATTATAGTTTAGTTTAGTTTACAATTATTGATGGCATTGTAAACTGTAATATTTTAATAGCTGATAGGCAAATATAATTTTAATTAAACTATAGAATGACAATATATGTATATATATTTCCCCATCACAGGGTACAGCGAGTGAGGATGGATATAATCTGGGCTCCTCTCTTTTTAAAAATCAATAATAACTTAGGAAAGCTTACTCGCTCGCTCGCTTTCTTTCCTTTTCCTTTTATTTTTCAATAATAGCATATGACTTTAAAGCTCAAGTTAATAGATTGATGATAAGAAGCTGCGTTAGTGAGTGTGAGTTTGAAAATGTAGCTATACCTGTATTTTTTAAAAATTTAAACACTAAACATAATTTTCTATGTTAATCTTCTTGATGAATATAAATAAATTATTGTTTCCAAAATTTATATTAACAGCACTAGTATCATGTTTGGTTAGTATCACAATAATATAATAGATACCATAAAAAAATATACCAGCAAAAAAAAAAAACCAATGATTACATCAAGCTACCCAAAAATGACGTGGCACGACCCTTTCACAAACGTCCCACGCTAATAACCCGACACGTGAGACAGTAATGATTGGACTTCGTATAGAAAGGAAGCACGTGTCACTCGGCATCAACCACTGCACGCCATCTTTGAGTTTTTTTTTTTTCCTCTTTGAGTCCTGACCTTCCAGAAACTTCCGAGAACTCCTGGCCAGAATTTACTGAGCAATCTAGCGGATAGCATGAAGCCACGTGTCATAGTAACCACGCGAGCATCCTACGTGGTATCTTCTATTTTCTTGTAAATGACACGCCCCATTTTATGGCTACCATTATTACCACACTCTCCATTACTTACCGAACAACTCTCAAATACACAGACACAAAAGCTCAAAAAAATTTCTCCCAAAAAATAATAAAAAAAATATATATAAAAAACAGTAGCAAGTATTGTTTTTTTTTTTTTTGGTGTTTTCATCTGTGTTGCCTTCTCTTTTCTTATATAAAGAATGAATGGGGAGGGAAAGGAAGAAGCCGTGAAAATGGAGGTGAACAATGAGAGATTGGTTTTTATGTGGGGTTATTTACCGGGTGCTTTGCCGCAAAGGTCGCCGATTTCGTCTCCGCTTGCTGTCAGGTCGACGGTGTATGCGTGGAAGGATGTTTGTGGTGGCGGTTGCGGTTTCGCCATGGCCATTTCTGGTGACTTTTCTTTGTCTCTTCATTATTATTTTATTTTTGTGTGGAGTTGAGAGGTTAGACCTGGGAATGGGAATGTGATTGACTTATCCTTGTTATTATCTTGTTGGTAAAAATAGAGAGTTGTGGATTTTTTTATTACATTTGATTTTCGTTCTGTTTGGTTGCCGAGAAAATGTGGGAAAAGGGAAGAAAGTAAGGTTGTTTTATTGTTTGTTTTAATGCTGTTTTGGTTCCTGGGAAAAGAAAGCTGAGTTTAATTTGGCTAAAATGGGGATAATGAACTTTGTCAAGTGAGGTTTTTACTTTGCTTGGTACAAATCCTGATTCCTGCTTCTTTCCTTTTCTTTTTTTCGTTTTTTAATAGTTTATTTTGTTTGTATTTTTCTGTTTAATTTCTTTCAGTCTGTTAAAATGAGCCGAACTAAAATTAGTTTTATACAATTTCAAGTTGAAATTAATTTGCTTCTGAAATTTAATTTCGTGTGCATTGTTTTTCTTATAATTTCAGTTTTCAATGCAACAGTGTTTACTTTTCACATTTAAGGAAAGGAAATTTAGCTTTTCTTGGATGCAAGACAAGTCTTTTTTCCCCCTTTTTTATTTAAACATTTCCATACTGATTAGACTTTACACTGTCAGCTTGCTGCAATTTGCATTCAATTGCCATTTGAAGCACTTTTAATTTCTGTTTGACGCCTTCTTGCTTTCCTCTTAATTGAAGTTTGAGATAGTGCTCATAATTAGATTATGGACATGCATAAAGGCTACTATTTCTCGCTTCCCTTCAAGGCTAATAAAAGCATGATTCAATTGTTACGGTCAACTGATTTTTCTAATTTAGAAAATAGAGGTGTTTTACTCATGGCTGTTGTTTAATCAGAGTCCGGAAAGCTCATTACATGGGGTTCAACAGATGATCTAGGTCAAAGCTATGTCACATCCGGGAAGCATGGGGTAGTGCTGCACCATAAAACACTTCAACTTCATTCCATATGTGTTGATTAATTTTACATGTTGTAGAACTAACAAACAATTTTTTTTCCTTCTATTTTTCTTGTTAAGGAAACTCCCGAGGCTTTCCCTCTCCCAACTGAGGCTTCCATTGTAAAAGCTGCTGCTGGTTGGGCGCATTGTGTAGCAGCTACAGGTAAATAACTGTATATGCAAGGGCAGTGTTGAACTCTTTCTTTGATTGATAATTGATCATGTATCATATTACTCTGCCTAAAAACTAATTAAGCTTCTTTTTTCTTTTTCTTTTTCTTTTTCTCAAGCACAGACACTGGAGAAGTCTATACATGGGGATGGAAAGAATGTATTCCCTCAGGGAAAGTCTTTGGAGATCCATCAGGGGCGGGAGGATCAGCAAAGGATGCGTTTGAAAGACAGAATCTGTTTTTTACAGAACAAGGCAATTTCCAACTAGCTACCTTTTCAAACACTGTGCACTAAGTAATTTATCTTTCTGCAGGCTAACTTGTGAATGGTGATCTTTTTCAGTCAGCCCTCGCTCGCAAGGTTCGAGGTCTAGCAGTGGAAGTGGAACCTTGTCTGGGGTTGATGGTAGAGGAAATGGAGATGAAAGTACAAAGAGGCGGAGAATATCATCAGCAAAACAAGCAGCCGAAAGCTCATCTGCCGGAGATGAAACACTCTCAGCATTGCCATGCCTAGTAACTCTTAACCCAGGAGTGAGGGTTGCCACTGTTGCTGCTGGCGGGCGCCACACTTTAGCATTGTCAGGTAAGTCCTGTCCTGGAATAGTACTGTGCTGACTCTGTATTTTGATGTGTAGTTCTCTCTGCAACGAGATCATGGTAACAAATTGATAGGCAGTATGAAGCTTGAAGCTATGGAAGACTTTTATGTAAAGCAACTAAGCAAGACACTTGATGTATCCTAATTTTCCCGAAGTTTCAGATATAGGACAGGTGTGGGGTTGGGGCTATGGTGGCGAAGGGCAGCTTGGTTTGGGCTCCCGGATACGTATGGTGTCCTCTCCTCATCCCATACCTTGCATTGACTCTGCTTACGGCAAAGATAGAGCTGTAGTGCTTTCTCGAGGGGGCATGACTTCAGAGGGACAGAGTTTTAGAGTTCCTGGAAGTCATGTTAAGGGAATTGCTTGTGGAGGTCGACACAGTGCGGTAATTACAGGTACTATTGTATGGTGATGTTCTTTTTTTATTATTATAATGCTTTGTTGAATTTGTTATTCAATATATATAAGCTCAAGTAACATAGTTTAGGAGCATTAGAGCCGTGTACTTGATATACTTGTATCAGTAAGTACAGCAACAAGATTTACGACCTAGACTGCAAACTGTCTATGGCATGAGTTTGACTGGCATGGTTAATGCATGCCTGTTTTCACTTTATTTTCCCCCATTTTATTCTGTATTCAAAGACCTCCACATGACCAATTCATACTTTTGGCTTCAAATCTATTACAGATGCCGGAGCACTACTTACTTTTGGCTGGGGACTTTATGGACAGGTATTCTGGTCTAGTAAATTTTTGGCAGTCAATGAGTCTCTCCTGGGGTTTTATATTTTCCTAAAGTAAATTTCTTGTGTTGTGTGTGAGCTTGTCCTTACATTTTCATGAGAGAAATGCACGTTTTCTTTCATCATATGTTGCTTAGCAATGTGTCTCAGTCAATATGATGGTTCCTAATCTGACTGTTTATTTGAATTTCGTTCTTGCATAGAATCATCACCAGTAAAAGATATTTGTAAAACTTTGAATTCTTAGTTGCTTGTCTTTCATTCGTGTATGTCTTGATTGGTTGAACTCCTCTGGATCTGTTTTAATCCCTCGAATATTAAATGTTGGGTCTATTATTTGACTGTCAAACCTCATTTGAATGACTTACTTTCTAACATTTTAGCCACTAAAAAGTGCTTTTTATGGTGAGAATTGGCCTATATCTGTTATTGCCGCAATTTTTTTTATTGCGTTGGACATGTCCCTTGAGAGAAACTGCAGAAAAAGTGTGTAAAGTTGCCATGATTATGCAAAAAGTGCCACCAAAGGAAAGAGAGGATGCACGTTCAATCTTTCTCAATTAATTAAAATAGTGTAGTTGATGGCAAAGCTGCACTGGATCTAAATTACTAGTATTTTTCTCTCCAATCTTGAAGTATTAAACCCTATAGCGTTTCTGCACATTAAAAATCAATGTAGATGTTCAAATTGACATTCACTCCACAAGGGATTATCTTTGCTGGGTAGTTACCTGGGCCTGCATGCGTGAGGGCTTACACACAAGGTTTAACAACACTTTAACCCAAAAGCCTAGACTGATTGGTTTCGGGTTCATCTTATATATAAGCACCTCAAACTTCTTATTCTAAACTGATGTGGGATTCCCATCCACATACTCTATTTCTTTTTTAGCTCTTACATATTTGTGTTTTCTTATGATTAATTTTACTGCTGCGTGTTTTGGCTTGTCATGGTAAAAGGACTAAAGTCTATTGTTATTGTTTTTTCAAGTGTGGTCAAGGAAGCACAGATGATGAGTTAAGCCCAACTTGTGTATCTTCTTTGCTGGGCATTAGGATAGAGGCAGTTGCCGCAGGGTTATGGCATACCGTTTGTGTTTCTGCTGATGGCGATGTCTACTCATTTGGTGGGAATCAGTTTGGACAGTTGGGAACTGGTGGTGACCAGGCAGAGGTACATTACAAATATGACTGTATCGCTCAAGTTCTCTTTCCCTTGATTGCAGGATAGTAATGGAAGGACTGGTATTTTGGTATGATAAAATGTGCATTATAAGATCTCAAAAAAGCCAAATGCATTTATCATCAACAGAACACAGAAAAAATGTAGTTTCAAAATAAAAAATCATTAATTACTCTTCATTACCTATAGAACACTGGGAAAGGTGGCTAGACTCTTAGAGTTTCAAAGTTTCAGTTTGGGCACAGAAAGATCTAAGCACTGCTACTGCTACCACTGCGCTATATCTGAATCATTATCACTGTTCACTGACTACTTATACCTCGATCATAGCTGCTATGTTAACAAATGTTTTGTTCTTGAAGAGTTACTCTTCTTTGCCAGTAGAACACTGGGAAAGGTGACTAAGACTCTTTAGAGTTTCGAGATTTCAGTTTGGGCACGGAAAGATCCAAGCACTGCTACTGCTACCACTGCGCTATATTTGAATCATCATCACTGTTCACTGGACTACTTATACCTCAATCATATCTGCTATATTAACATATGTTTTGTTCTTGAAGAATTCTCTGTGGTTAACTTCACAATCTATTGAATTTGTACATCAGACTCTCCCCAGACTCTTGGAAGCTCCAAGCTTGGAAAATATACATGCGAAAACAGTTTCTTGTGGGGCTCGCCACAGTGCTATAATCACAGGTTTGTGGACTATTTTTAGTCCTCCTTATCTCTTTGTTCGGTAACAATTATGTCATTCCATTAATTTCCACTGAATATCAGACAAACTACTTAATTTTGTGTGTGCATATTATTTGAGTTAATTTTCAATCTCAAATCATCTCCTTTGATCTTGTTGGCAACAAACTGAGTGTTGGTGTTTTGATTGGGTAAAACGAAGTCTGAAAGATTATCAAAATTATAAACCACCAATGTGAGTGCCACATAGATGAATGAAAGGACACCTCTGAAAGGTATAAAAATATAGCCAATTTGAATGAGGTTTTTTAGCCTCGAATGTATGCAAAGATGATATTACTTTGTTTTGTAAAACCTAACAAAATAACTGATCAAGAACCAGACCAGTTGAAAGATTGTCAGTGGTGAATGAGAAGGCGTAACTGTTGGCGGAGGTAAAAAATAGTGCAATTTTGTGTTCATCAAGTTAAATTGGTGGAAAGGATAATTTCTAATGTCAAACGTAGCATATTTTCAAAACAAATTAATAATTACTTCTTCACCATTCTTATGATTTTTCCTATAACATGTTTTAAACTTGCGACCCATATGCATGCTCTTAGAATTATGTTTGGACATGTATTTCACGTAACTATGAAAGGTGACTTTTTACTTTTGTTTCTTGAAGAGGATGGAAAAGTATTCTGCTGGGGATGGAACAAGTATGGCCAGGTACTCATTCTTAATCCCAATCAATCATCTTATTTGGCGAGCATCTGGAATGGCATTGGATTTTAATTTCATTAATAGGATTCGTATCAAGCTAAATAAGCCTCTGTTGTTGTTTATAATGTTTACCATGCACTATAATTGATATGGAACTCAGGTTCACGTCATTATGTTCCAGTGTTGTGGTGTACACATATAGCTGCAAAATGCCTGCAAATTTAAGAACATAATTGATTTTTTCGACGTCTGGGTTTGTGAAACAGCTTGGCTTGGGTGATGTGATTGACCGCAACATTCCTTCTCAAGTTACCATCGATGGCTGTGTCCCTAAAACTGTAGCATGTGGCTGGTGGCATACCCTTCTTCTAGCCGAGTCGCCTACTTGAGTATCCGACTCTGACAAGCCTTTGCACAGTTTTGTTAGGTTAGAAGTCCTTTCAGAAAGCTGATGTATCATTAAGATCCATGTATGCGTTTCGTTCTTATTCTTTCGTGGATCAGGTTCACCGCAGCTACCTCCGTCTCTTAAAACTACTAGAATGGCATCCTGCTTTCAAGGTGTAAAAAATGATCTAGCCAGGTCCCTTGTGTATATTTTATTTAGCAGAATTTGAACATTATACTGTACTCAATGCCATGAAAAGTCGAGTATTGTTGTGTATGAAGTGTTGTGGAGTTTGTTCACTCATGCAAGCTTGCTATTGTGCTTCTGACGCGTGTTATGTTTCATACCGCACTCAAGGAAAGCGAAAAAAACTCGAGTGCCTGAAAAACATCGATTCTTCCTTCGATGAATTGTCTATTGCATGAGCACTGGAGAGAACTTATATCTCTGAAGAGTTTCAAGTGCTATGTGTAGTTATATTTTTCTTTTCTTTTCAATTGGATACATGTGTTAGTTGTTTCCAATAATTACGGTCCTTTTCTCTCTTCGATTTGGAAGTTATGCGTAACCAGCACATGATATTAGTATCTCTAGAAATTATGGATTTCCTCTACAGTCTCATGTAGTTCATTGATTGACAAATTTCATATGGAAAAATAGTTTATGACAATATTTGTTTCTACTATTCATAATGCAAGCAACCGAAATTGATCAAAGTCTCCCTCTCCAGTTTCTTCTGAACATGTTAGAAAATTGTCGAAGCGTTTGGACTTGCTACAGTTATTTGTTTCGGCTGGTTTGTCCTTAAATCAACTTGTCCGTTGCATTGTAAGACACACACACACACACACACACACGTCCATTGCATGTTCAGATGGGGAATGGGTTCATAACCACATTACTGTTCCATCACTTTCTTCGAACCTAGAGACTGTTATACTACAGCTCGTATCCTTAAAAATTTGATAGCGTGTGTTAGATAGGGTTTGAGTTTCTTAATTAAAGTAATTATAGGTATTTTCGAGATTGCATAACAATATTTGAGGCCAAATACAGAAATTCGGAAAGAGCAAAGGTGCAGAAAACAAAAACGACCAGCCAACTTTAGCTGATAGATTCGAGTCAATCCAATCAGGAATGGTAGCCCGGCTCAGTTACTTTTGACTAGTGTTCCTCGCCGGGCAAACCTTTTTCTCAAGGTCATGGATAGAAACAAAACCGTGTAATGTGCAGCAATTAGCTAAACAAATGCTAATAGACAACATATCATTTGGTGTCTAGGATGCTTTAATAGTTGAGATTAAAGTGACAAGAGTATAAACAATAATCGAATATTTTCTCAAAAAACTGCACTTGTGTCCAGGAAAAACAATATTGTTTCCTATTTCTCATTAAATATCAGACTAAAAATATATGTTGAGATCAAACTCATTTGCTCCTCAGCTCTTTTTTCAAGAATTTACTCTTCCGCGCTTTATAAAGTAGTCCGACGAGCAACAATAACAGCAAAGAAAACATCATGCTTTATAAAGAAGTCCGAGGAGCAACAATAACAGCAAAGAAAACATCAAAATCCAGTCATGAACATTAAACGACTCTTATCTGATAATAAAATCCCAAGGTTGAAGAACAACAAGCATTCTTCAGGAAGACACATTAAGAAGCATAGAACCATGCGTACCAGAAGAAATGCATAGCGATTCTGAACAATCTAGTTTGTTCTGGGTGTTGCCCATTCAACTCGAAGAATTAGATTGTCATAACCATATCCGTTGAGCTTGTTTATTGCCCTCTCAGCATCTTCCTTGCTTACAAAGTTGACAAAACCAAAGCCCCTGCTGACACCGGTCTTCTGGTCAATAGCAACATAGACACGACTCACTGGACCAAATGTGCGGAATAGTTCAAGCAAATCAGGCTCCCTAGTGTCCTCTGATAAATTAGTAACCCGAACTGAATTTTCTTCATTCCTGCGCCTCATATCTGATCCAACGGTTCTCTCTGCACCTGCCCTCATGCTTGGTGGGACATAAGCACCCTTGGTTGCTCCGGTGGCAGCCATAGCTGTCTCCGTTGCAGCGGGTTTGTCAATAAAGGTTTCAGGTGGTTGAGCAAGATCCTTGTATGGGCATCGTGATGTCCAGTGATCACCTTTCTTACCACAAGTTCTGCAAACCATGAGAACAGCCCCTCCTTTACCTAGCTGAGCCAAGTTATCTCCAGCTATCTTGGTTTCATCTGCTTTGGCACCTGTTGGCATGTCAATGCATTATTAAATGAAAAAAACAACCAACCCTTAGATTCTTGAAAGAAAGTAGTAATCCACAAAAATACTGTTAGATATAGTCTAGAAGGAGCTAAAATCCAGATGTGAGAATTTTCCAAACAACACAACCATCACTCTATAAACTTTCATAGAGGTCAAATCCAACGCTGTTTCTTTGGGATTGAAGTTTCCTAATGCATGCACTAGAAATGAAGCATACCAGGCAAAAGCATCGAGAACACTAATGACACACAGAATGTCACCTTTGGAGAGATGCCATCAAATCAGTCCTAAAGCATCGAAACATGCTCGCTAAATTCACCTGTGAAGGCTACAACACCTATTCTATCGGAAGTAACCAGAGCAGCAATAGATGCATTACACAAAGTTTAAACCCCGCAACTGTTGAAAATAAGCACGCTCTGCTAGCCAAGACAGCACTGAATAAAGATGCGTTGCAGAAAGGATGCCAGACATATGTATAAAAACATGGCACTGGAATTACTGTATAAAGGAAACCGATAGATTGAGTAATTAAAACGCATACTAATACCACAAGAAAATCAGATCAAATATAATTTTTTTTTTAAGAAAATAATAGAAATACCATGAGCTCTAGGCCTTTCAAGCAAGATTTCTTCAGTAGAAACCATAGTAAGCCTGCTACCAACATCCTCATGAATGGCATCTCCGAACTTGGACCAGTTTCGCCTCTCCACGGCCCGCTTGCTCAACCGAGCCTTGGCGAGCTTGCGAACTCGCGTGGTGGTAGTAATTTTAACCTTATTACCATCGTCGTTGAATTTATACTCAATCACTTTTTTTATCCCGTTCTCATCAGGCCCGATCACTTGTTTGGGAGGTAATAAAAAGTCTAGATCTTCCCCGTCTTCCTCGTCTAGTTCTCCCCAACGCATCTTGGCTGGCTTCGCTGATTTGTCTGCTGCAGACATGGTTGAGGATTTTTGTGGTGTTGGCCCTCTGGTTTTTATTGGAGATGATGCCTTCTGGTTCTGTCTGTAGAAGAGAAAAAAATGAAGAACGTAGGGTTTGGTTTTGGTTTTGGTTTTTGATAATGTTTTATTTGGGCGTTATGCGACGTCGGGTACAGGTATGCAGAATGCAGAGTGAAAGGGTGTCGTTTTGTGTTGTTTGGAGATATGTAATGGGCTTTCTGCAGACAAGGAGGAAGTTAGCCTTGTAGTAACTTGTAACAATTTGTTTTGGATATGGGCCTATAGATCATCAAAATCTCTTGGCACATTGATTGCCAGGTTGTAATGCTTGGGCTTGGAGCAGAAGAAGATAGATAGGATTTGGGCCATTGAAAATTCTCTTACCACCCCCGAAAATCACGGATGGATTCTAGGCAGAATCCGCCACACGATTTGTTCATTGGATAGCCGATAATTTTCAAAAATCCTATTCGTTTAATAAGATTCGATTTTTTACATTACTTTCCTGTAAAATCAAATTAAAAAAATTATATAGTACCATTTCTTTGTTAGTTTTCTTTTGAAAAATAGTTTATTTCTGTTTTTGTTTGGTAATATTATAAAAAATAAGTTAGAAAATATTTTTCATTGTTGTTGTATTGTGTTAATAAAAATAAGTTAGAATATAATTTATTAATGTTTTATTTTAAAAAATATTAAAATAATGAAAATCAAATAAAAAAATTTTAAAAAGAAATATGAAATAAAAAAAATCATAAATTTTTTAAAATAAAATAAATAATAAAAAAATAGATACCAAAACTAATAGATAAAAATATAAAGAGGATGAACTTGAAAAACAATTTTTCATAAATTATTTTAAATAAAATATACAACAATCAAAATAATAGATATTGAATATGATAGATAAAAAATTTCAAATAAAAAAATGATGAAAGAAAAAAATAGCAATAAAAATAATAAAGATCAAAGTTGGTATAAAAATAAAATTAAATCAAATTTTAAGGAATTGAAAAAACAAATTCAATATAAAATATACAGAAAAAAAATTAATATAATTAAAAATAACAATATTTTTTTATTTTTTTCTCATCTCTCTAAAAATTGCTCTTCACTGGAAAAAAAAAACATTTTTCTTATAAATCAAGTCAGATTTTTCCTTGGCTATAAAATATTTTTTATTGATCAATTTTTTTATGATAAACAAATACGTAAAAATTTCAAAAGCAATCTACATAAGACTACTTTTTACAAAATAAATGAACCAATTAAGGACACGTAATTTAATTTATATAGTGTCAAGACGAAGATTGATTTTAGTTTTTAATGGGATCCTGTGAAATCTAAATAGTTTAGGGGCAGGGTTTATGTTCACAATAATCGATTAATTTCTTGATTTTGATAATTCAACCCATTATTCAAGGCGAAGGTGGTTGAAGTTGGGTGTCTAATGTATGCAAAAGGTTATCTTTGATGATATTAGGGATTCTCAGGTAAACAAGTTAGTGATTTTTTAAAAGAAATACATTCATATTACAAAAAAGATACTCCATAAATAAATACGCGATAAAGAATAAAGATTTAAAACCCTTTTGAGTTAATGGATTCATGATTTATTTACAGCCAACGAGTTTCTTTGTGAAGATAATGAGTTAAATTGTAATATTATTTTAATAGTATTGACAAGAAAAAATATATTTTACGTGTATTAATGTTGATATAAAATATTACCGACATGTCTACCAACAAGAAAAAATATTTTTGATATATATATTAATATCGATGAAAATATTATAGGTTTTTAAAAAAAATTCTTACACCTACAAATATAGTTGTGTGAATGAAACTAAGCTCGCCCCTTGATTCAGCCTAAATAAAGTGGGTCACTTGCTTGGATGGGGAGTTTTTTTGTCCTTGTTAAATTTGAATTTATCAATTTCCTTATATATTTTGCTCTAGAGTAAAGCAATCGAAGCACATGGTCAAAATTATATAAATAATACTTTTGGTGCGAATAGTAAGGTGTAATTTATACACTCATGCCTCGTAATAAAAGAAGAACAGCAAGGAAGAATTTCATTAATCTAATCAAATTGCTTTCCTAGCCATGTTCCTTTTTTCTTCTTTTTTTCTTCCTAACATGAGTTCCGACTCAGGCCTTGACTTCTGGACACGGCCCAAAACGCATCATCAGACACTGTAAGAGGTTCTATTCATCATCCTAGGCTTAAGAACTAGCATTTGAGAATATAATTACTGTTATTTTTTAAAATATTTTTTTATTTTAAAAATATTTTAATAATTATTTTTGAGATCATTATATTAAAATAATTTAAAAACATTAAAATCATATTATTTTAAAATAATAATAAAAAATTTAAATTTTTTAAAAAACATTTTTTCACTCCAATGCCAAATATTCTCTAAATTATCTAACCCGCGAGGTGATCATGTCTTGTCCCTTGGATTTTCCAGGACGCTTTCCAATTCATTGCTTCGCCGGAAATTTTTCTTTCGTCCGGGAGTAATTGAGAAATTACAAGAAATGTAGTTTAGATTTTAAATCAATCGTAATCTGGATCTATTTGCGGTAGCCCGTCACCTGGTAAGATAATGCAGAACAGTAGTTGCAACTTGCAAGGTATTAGAGCATGGGGGCTGAACCATCCTGCCGCTGGTTCTTCGATCAGGAATCATCACCTACTCTGGCATGTGCTGGAGATGATGACGGTCTACCTTTCTAAGCTGACTCGAACAGTGTAGTTCTTGTAGTCGGGCATGGCTTTAGAAGATGACAATCCAATCCTAACCACACAATCATCTTTTCTTTTCTTTTTTTCCTTTTCTTTTTTTAATTCAAAATCAAGCTGTGCCTCATGTATTTGAGATATTGATTTTTAAAATTATTTTTATTTGAAAATAAATTGAAATTATTTTATTTTATTTTTTAAAATTTATTTTTTATATCAGCATAATAAAAAACTTTAAAAAATTAAATTTAAACAAGAAATTCAAAAATTAACGACATTGTGGTGCAACCGCTGCATCAAACTTTCAATTAATCCTGGAGTATAACCTAGACTTTTGTTTTAAGGGAAATATACGAGAGCCCATGTGATATTCAGATTTATTTAATTTTTGCTCCACGTGGATCGTCCTAATTAAATAGAAAGATTCCATTATAATTCCAACACACTCGCGCATTGTGGGAAGCAATTATATATGAAAAATAATTAATAAGGTGCAGAACATCACCGACAATGAAATATCGGCTGTTCTCCCATTAGCTTCCTTAAGCAATTTAATTAGCGATGGTCAACATCCTTTGCTTATGTGATAATCTAAGCTTAATAAGTGTTGTGATTTAAATAATGGTGATGGCTGGCATGCATGTAATCATCTCCTCGTGCTTGTATTTTAAGGAGGTAATCAGGGAGCAACTACAGCTTGTTTTGGAGTATGGCATCTCCAAATTAAGTTTTAAAATATTTTAATTTTCGTTTTTAAAATAGTCTTTCTAAAAATAAAATATTTGTTCTTCAATCTTATATTTTTTACGAAGACATCCCCATTTAAATTTTTTTGATTCTATTTCTTAAGGCAAGTATAATGATAGGGGTACTAATATGAAAAACATAAAAAAACATCAAATATTTGTATGTGATTTAATCATGACTATGTGATTTTTTTTATTAACATGGATATTTATATTAACTTGTATATACCTTAATTAATACTGTAAGTTTTAAAGTTAATAACAATATAAGTCTCTAGTGGTTATCATATTAATAATTATAAGGTTCAAACTTGAAATTATAAGGAGAATAAATTTTTTGATAACAATCTTTTATTATTAGATTTTTAAAATTTTTATCACTAAATTATTTATTAGATAATTTAATTATGAGAATAATTATGTTAACTTGTCGAGTAGCTAATCTTAGAATGTACTGTGTGTACGTATCATTACTGTAAATTTAAATGATTTATAGACTTGGGAGTGCACACATATGTATTTGTCACAGTGACGCAAATAATTCATGATAGGTCAAATCTAGCTTCTAATTAATTAAAGGCTATAAATTTCCAAGCCATGTAAAGAGAGGGCAAGACTCAAAAGCGAGAGAGGGACTGGGCTCGCATCTTGCTCCTCAAGTTTTGCTGATGAACAAGAAGCCATTAGGGTTTCTGATTCTTAACGAGTCGGGCGTCAATCTCAAGAATGCTAATAGCTAGTGGTGGGTGACCGAAGGATTTGGTGCTACTTCGGCCAGAGGAAGAACCCAGCATGGCATCTATGGTTTCAACTTGGTATAATAACACAAATAAAACAAAACTATATTTTCTAACTTGAGGTCATTTCACAAAAAGAAAACATAATCCTGACTTTAAGATCCAGGAAGAAGAAGACGACGACGACGACGACGACGACGACGCCATATGTGTATAACTTTAAGCCTCCCAATTTCTGGAAATTAACAACATAACGAACTCTAGATTGCTACGTTGTCAAAGGTGACACCGTGCAAAGGGTCAACGCGCGCAAATTAGAGGTCGTTGGAGTCGAGAAGTTAGGAACGGGCCTGTTGATAAATTAGCAATCCAGTGGTCTAGTCCAAACCCACGGATTCCATGGCGTGGTCATGTTACATCTGACCGGGGGCGAGGGCAGCACCTGGGCAGTGGCGGGGCACCTGCCCACGCTCATAATTTTTTTATAAGGTATGAATTTCGAATAGGTACTGTATTCCCTTGCATAAATATTTTGAACTGCATATTAAAGACGAGTATGGTGTTAGGTGCGATTGCATTTGTGCTTTGTTTTGTGGATTTAGGACCGAATCTTGATTTCTATAATTTAAAGTGTTTTCTCACGTTTTTTTTTCTTTCCAAAAAGTGGGTCATTGGTAATAAAATAAGGATCTGTCTAGTTAAAGTGGGTCGTTAGTAATAAACTAAAAAATTGTCTGGTGAAATAAAAAAGTTTTCCCTGTTTATTTAATTAGAGTTTGATAATCCGATGTTATATATTTTTATAAAATTATTTTTTAATTAAAAATATATTAAAATAATATGCTCTGTTTATTTTTTAATATTGCTATATTAAAATTATAAAAAAATATACAAAAACATAACTTAATATATTTTTCAATTAAAAAATACTCTGATAAATATGTTGAGTAGTAACAACAACACACCCTTAGCTAGAATGATACTTATTTTATATGCGAAGTGTTATTTTTTATGGATTCCAAACTTATGGATTTCAGAATATTAATATGAATTATTTAGATTATTTAGGTTTAATAAAATCAAAAAATCTAAAATACTAGTTTAATATCACTTTACATGCGCGTAAGCACATATGCAAAGTTTTCCACTGTCTCGTGCACGGTTGTACTTCAGCCTTTCTTTCACTCTTGTTTTCCTTTACAGGCTATTTGAAATCAAATTTTTTACCGCAATTAGATTTAATTATAATATTTGCTATGAATTAAATTAAAAAATAATAATTGAATTCACATGTTTAAAAAAGATAAAATTCTGATACTTTTATTTCATATATTAGCCCTAGTATTTTCATCTTATTTCTTCAAAAGTATTTTTAAAAAAGGGCTAGATAATTATTCTATAAAAGTTAGTTTCAATATTAAATTTATTCTCGTTTGAATTATAAACATCTATTTATTTTTATATTATTTGTAAAGATTGAATTCCATTTGAAATTTAATTTTTGATATTTAAAAGAGTTTTAATGATAAAATTTTATTAAAACTTTTGAATTAAATTCAATTCAGGATTTCAAACTTGTGAGTGTATTCGACAAGGTCAAGGTAAGTTTGTAATGAAAAAATATATTTTGATTAAATAAGATACTGTCAATGTATTTTTAATTCAAGAAAAAGAGAAGACAGAGAAAACAAAAGTCAAGTCCTTGACTCGAAACAAGTAATAAATGACACATTCGACTCGTTTAAATATGCTATTTTCTCGAATATTTTTTTTAACTGTTTTGTATTTTTTTTACCATGTTAAAAAACAAAAACAAAAAAACCCCGGAGTCTCGAGGTCCAAACTCCAAATATGTAGTCGAAACAGACCAAATAAGAAAAATACACGAGGGGTTAATGCCCTCACCGCTTGAAGATTAGAAACTGAAGTGGGGTCGGTGAATCTTAAATCTATTGTATTTATCGAGGAAGAAAAGAACAGGTATGTTTTTCATATCCAGCGTGATCCACGTAAACGGATGCTTACAAAAATGAATCAGCGATGCACAATTTTCTGTCACCTTAGACCTTTCATTTCATATAAAGGCATGGGAATATAGTGAGAATTGGAGGTTTGATTTTCTTGCCCGATAAAAAACCAAATTCACTAATTTTACCATTGAAGTCGCGATCCAAATAGTCAAATTAAATAATGGATGATAAACTAAGGTAATTACATCTTTCTTTCATGCTCTTTTTAAGTTGAAAGAAGAAGAAGCTTCCACCGTGAATTAATAAATTAAAAAAACATATATCCATGTGACGATGCTTCAAAATCTAAAGTGTCCGGGAATAGGTTTTTTAACAGTTAAATTACAGGTTAATCACATGCTCTAGGAAGATGGTATATTGTACATGGCTTATCAAACTCGTAGCTTGATATAAAAAGTCTATAATATGTAAAATAGTTATTTTTAGTTGGGCCTGAGGTTCCTATAATAATAAAATCAGTAGTTTTTAAAACATATTTATAGCACACAAGTTTTATTATTTTATGTAGAGAAGGGACTAAAGTATTATTTATCCTTTAAAACATTCATGAAAGATAAATATTTTTGATATATACATTAATAAGATAAAATATAATTTATACAGATATTAATAAAATGAAAATATAATAAGCTATTAAAAGATTTTTTATCCATTTAAAAGTATAGAAAAAATAAGATCTAAAATATACCTGATTCAGTATCCCTAAAAGTTGAGCTTCTTTCATAAACTGAGCTCATTACATCAGGTTTTTTTTAAAAGCTGAGCCAATAGAGATTATGCTTTTCCCGAGACTAAGCCCATAAAGACAAGTTCTTATTAAATAATGAGTTCATGGGGACTAAACTGAGCTAATAAGGGCTGAGCTCTTTTAAACCGAGTCCATGGAGTCAGACTTTTCTAAATGATGAGCTTATGGTGCTGGACTCTTTCTCCAAGCATAATTCCATAGACGTTTAGGCTCACACATATTATATAAGACCATGTATTTTTAGAATTTTTTTTAAAAATTAAACCCATTAAATTTTAGTTTATAAATGTTTATCATTTATTATTTGCCATCCATTATCACGGGTCCAGAATTGCAAATCAGCACTAAATACACGACGGTGACATTACCATAACCACGCCCATTTATCACACCCTCTTATCTCTTATTCTTCTTTTTGCGTGGTGTATCAAAAGAAACTATACCCCACTTATTATTTATATTGCCAGTGTATATACCAGAAATAGAAGTATAGTACATTTTTATCCACAACATAAAAATGCCAAAATTTGAAACAACCCCGAAACTTCCACCAAATTAAAAACTCAGGTCCCAGTATTTTTTCTTGAGAGGAAAGTTCCTTGGTTAGAATGAAATTAATAATTAATTTCAAATCCGCCAATTCCCAATCTCCTCTCTCTCTCTCTCTCTCCGTCTTTTTTTTTTTGAGTGTATAAATAACCCATCAAACGAGCAACATTTTGTACAGCTAAGCCTTCGAGAGATCCTTGCCACCTACCGTTAAAAGTAGTGTGCGAGGGAGCCAGAACCTCTCCGAGTGGACTCACCCCCCGCCATTCTGACTCGCTTGGAAACCTGTTCGTGCTCTCCTGAATCGGATTCTGGATCTTGTCAGACTAAAGGTAATCGCTGTACTGTTTTGTCTCTGCGTTTTGAGACTTTATGGTTTCGTCTGAGTCTGGTATGGTTCTCCGTGGATCTCTGATGAAATGAAGCAATGTGGACAATGTTTTGACTAGAATTTGACTTTCTTTTATTTTACAATCTCTATCCTTATTTATTGTTTTGGCTTTATTGGATTTTTGAACGAGATTTGAAGGCCATTTTTATGAGTGATTAGGGTATTAGATCAGAGTCCTTTTAATAGATCTTTTGTATATATATTACTTGAGTTTATATTAAATTAAGATTTGTTGTTTCAGTGTAATTGCCTTCATTTTTTTAACTATTCAATGCGAATGATCAGTTTTATATGTCAAATTCACTTCGATCAGAGACAATCATGTTGAAAGATTTTGTCTTTATGACATCATGACCCCTGCTGACATTTCTGTTTTTCCATTTCCGGCCAAATGATTGAACGTTGTAGTTTACTTTTTACCCTATTGCTCGTGTATGTATTTGGTATGTTGCTTTTTAAAAGCATTTTTTATTTGAAAATGTATTAAAAAATATATATTTTTAATATCAGTAAATCAAAATTATTAAAAAACATTAAAAAAGCATTAATTTGATGTTAATGCGCTTTTAATTAAAACGCAATTAAATGTAATCTTGACCGCAAAAACAAACCACTTTGAATCTTGAAAGAAGTTTTTTTTCCTTAGGGCTTTTCATTATTAGAATGTTAAGATCTTGTTTTAGTTGAATTCAGTTGCAATTCAATTTTGCAGTCGGTAGAGATTTCCTTTGTCGGTTATGATTTTCTGGAGTTTTATGCCCTACGTTTGCAAATTGTCCTTAATTGTGGAGGAAACAAATCCATTATTGTGGCCTTTCATTTCCGATAAGGGACAAAAATGTTTTTTTCTTCATTGGGTGTTTGAGTAAATGAAAGAATCCACCAGGCTTCTCATCCTTATGTATTCATGTTAAATGCATCCTTTTTTCTCCTTATGGTGGCAATGCATTAAATTACAGAATGTGGTGGCTCTTTCTTCTTATCACATAAAAGCAGGTGAAATGGAAAAACAATAATATACCTGGGCAGCTCTGTTTGTTGGAATGCATTTGACTTTAAGCTGTGCTCTATGTAATGTGATCTTTTTAATGTATTTGGCTAGGAAGATGTTGCTTCTAGTTCTTTTGAGCATGCTGTTCATGACTAAGCAATTGTTTTTGCAAATGTGGAAGTTACAAAAGGAAATTTTTTATTTAGTTGAGTGCCTTGAGGCATCTTTTCTCTGGGGAGATGGATAAAGAGATTAAAATTTCTTCATTTACTTGTTCATGCAGGGATGGTTATATTTGTCTATTGGATTTTGGCTTAGTTTCCATGTCTTATATGGAGTAACTGATCACCAAATAAAACCAATTTTGTTCTCATTAAAATTTCCAACCTGTGGCATAGCTGGAAGTTGTTTGCTAATACCAGCTAATTCATCTGGACAGATTTGCATTACTCTTTGAAGCGTTCTGATTTATCTTATGACTTGTGTTTAAAGTTTTGGTTGCGTCCCATGTGCTCTGCTTTAAATTTCAGGGTTTGTCCTCTCTGACCGCTGTGATGAACCGGTGTTTCTAACTCTTTCTGCTTGGATGAATTTGCATCAAGCGTAATTTAGTTCCTATTTGTCAGGTTTCACAGTTTTGCCATAGCACTGGTTAGAGAACAGGCTTAGATTGTATTCTGCTACTCTTGGTTATATTGCAGCTTAGTTTCTGACAGTGTAATTTGCAGGAAAAGCAGGGGGCATATCAGAATGAAGGCACTGATCCTTGTTGGAGGGTTTGGAACACGGTTGAGGCCGTTGACTCTCAGTGTCCCTAAACCACTTGTTGAATTTGCCAACAAACCTATGATCCTGCATCAGGTATAAGTTTTTGAGCATTGCCTTTGTTGACACATGCGTATATTGGACTTGTGATGGATGCTGTCTTTCTGGTTAACTGTTTCCTCATTGCAATAGCTTGATATAATCTGCTGACTCTCATGATCAAGGGACAGCTTGTTTTAAATCCTAGGTGCTAGAAAAATCAAACGCTTGCCCATGTATAATGGGCAGTAATAATTCCACACCCTGTTACTGTCGAGCTCATTTTCTAAATTTAAAAATTTGACTTTCCAATCGGCATGCCTGTGTTATATCCCCACTTATTGAACTTTGAATTGTTTGCAGATAGAGGCTCTCAAGGCTATTGGAGTGACTGAAGTTGTTTTGGCTATCAACTACCAACCTGAGGCAAGGACAAGCAGCTTCTCCTCTCGCCCCTTTTTTACCACTATCAACTTTTGTTAATAATTTACAGATTGTTCCAATTGAGGCTTGATAGCAGCTTATTCTGGTGCCTTTCCTGCAGTTGATGTTGAACTTCCTGAAGGATTTTGAGACAAAGCTTGAGATTAAGATCACGTGCTCACAAGAGACTGAGCCACTTGGCACTGCTGGTCCTTTGGCATTGGCAAGAGACAAGTTAATCGATGGTTCTGGTGAACCATTTTTTGTTCTCAATAGTGATGTTATCAGCGAATACCCACTCAAACAAATGATAGAATTCCACAAAGTCCATGGTGGGGAGGCTTCCATAATGGTGACCAAGGTAACCCTTCCACTGTACTAGTTATTAGTTTATCCTTCTTAGTTTCGCTTGGAGATATTCCAAACTAATAATCTTGACAGTGTTGAAAATCAATTTTACCTTATACTGTAGGTGGATGAACCATCAAAGTATGGTGTTGTGGTTATGGAAGCATCCACGGGAAAAGTTGAGAGATTTGTGGAAAAACCAAAAATATTTGTTGGTAACAAAATCAATGCCGGAATTTATCTGTTGAACCCATCTGTTCTTGATAGAATTGAACTGAGGCCCACCTCAATTGAGAAAGAGGTCTTCCCGAAAATTGCAGCGGAGGACAAGCTCTACGCAATGGTGCTTCCAGGGTTTTGGATGGACATTGGACAACCAAGAGACTATATTACTGGCCTAAGACTCTATCTAGATTCCCTTCGAAAGAATACCTCATCTAAGTTGGCCAGTGGTCCCCATATTGTGGGAAATGTTTTGGTGGATGAGACTGCCAAGATTGGAGAGGGTTGTTTGATTGGACCTGATGTTGCAATAGGACCAGGATGCATTGTTGAGTCTGGAGTTAGACTCTCTCGTTGCTCTGTGATGCGTGGAGTTCGCATCAAGAAGCATGCTTGTATATCTAGCAGTATCATCGGATGGCACTCCACCGTTGGGCAATGGGCCCGTGTAGAGAACTTAACAATCCTCGGAGAAGATGTCCATGTTTGTGATGAAATTTACAGCAACGGAGGTGTGGTTTTACCCCACAAAGAGATAAAATCAAGCATTTTGAAGCCAGAGATAGTTATGTGAAGGTTTGTGTTTGAGATTTGTAGACTATGTTTAGACCCTTCCGGGGGTTATGAGTTATTGCGTTTGGAAATGTTATCGTTCTTTTCCTTTACCTTCTATGAGTTTCTATGAGTTTGAATTCGAGTAAGAATGCTGAAGAGTAGGCGTGTCATAAATGTGAAAATGGAGCGAGAACTGTAACTTTGTACTGTAGATAAAAATAAGGTCTCATGTAGCCACAACATTGTAAAATTGGATTCTCAGTTTCACAGAATCTAGTGTAATTTATCACTGTAAATTTCTTTGCTTTGTTAATCAAGTGTCGGTAGACAGCTTATGATTTTTTTTATTTTTAATTATCTGTTTATGGGTGGTCCCGAAACTTGCATAATAAACGTTGTGGATTCCTACACATTGTCTCATCAATCTCTTTACGCAAAAGATGCTGCAGGTACACCCTGGGAAAGAAAGAAATCGACAATGCTACTGATGCCTCTGCGAGGAAATTTTAAATCTATTTTTGTAGGAAATATCCTTCATAAGTGCCTTATCCTGTTTTAGACGGATCATATTTAAGGATGAGTGCTCTCAACAGTACGCAACGCAGATTTCTGTATTTTTGAAGTGGTGAGCTTCTTGTAATCAGAGACGACATAAAAGTTGAAGATATGACCAACAGCATAGGACAGCAAAGCAAGATGATTATGAAGATACTAAGGTCCCAAACTGATTACAATGTTGGTCTTCATGGAAAAAAGAACTCTGAAAAAGGCACAGTGGGCTCAAAATAATGGCTGTCAAGGGTCCTTGCAGAAGTGAAAGGGAGTTGGGTGTCGCTGAGTGCTGTGTATTGGGAATATCCCATTGGCATCAATTAAAGATAATTATGTGGATCCCAGCTATAATCATGCCACGTTTGGTGGAAAATGTGATTCGAGTATTGTAACTTTTATGTCAGGAGCAAACAAGAAAAAATGGGCAATTTCTCTGTAAGCACTTGGCGAAACTGTTGAAATTAAACACCTCAAGTCTAATCCAATAGTCATAATTTGGAGGGAGTATGGATTCTTTAGATGATACTGCTGAGTGCGCAGAGAGAGAGAGAGAGAGAGGCCTGGCCTACCATGTGAAGCCGTACCTAACCATGTCTGCAAACATGAATTCTCAAAGGGAAAAATACAAATGGAAGGTGAAATATTGCAATCTCAACAATTGCTTTAGACGTGCTTGAAAATTAAAACATGTGCAGCGTCTGACATCATTCTGTCCCATGTCCGGATTCTAAAATCCAAACTAGATTAATGTCCAACTGTGCAAGGTAGCTGGGAAATGATGTTTGACAGATAAAGTCTTGGGGTCAAGAAATGGTGAATAGATTACTTTTGCTTTGAGTTTTAACATTTTCTTCAAACAAGTCAACATTTTCCTCGTAGATCCTTCATTTTCCCAATATTTAAAGCATCTCTCGATAGTGGTTTAAGAATTTGAAACTAAAAGATTTGATTTTTTTATGATTTTAAGTTTAAGTTTTAAGTTGTTCATATATGATATGATAGGCACTAGAGACTTATATATTTGTTAATTTCAGGACCTATAAAATTAATCGAGATACACATACCCGGACATCCAATTAAATTTTTTTTTTGAAAAAAAGCAGCTCAGGATTTCTCTCGTTGCTCAATATTGCTTTCAGTTCAGAGGTGACATAGGCAAACCGAAAATCTTTGTGAAATGTGACTGGTTGAATTGTTGCTTTCAGAGACATGAAGGGAATCCCGACTGTGACGGGGCATATAAATTACATATACTATTTTAAAGCCAATTGTATAGACTATAGAGCAGACGTGCTCATCTAATAGCTACAAAACTACTCAGTTTGAAAAATATGACAGTGAGTGGGTGAGATTATATGCATTTTAAAGTGTTTTTTAATATTAAAACATCAAAAAAACTCAAAAATACTAGAATAATTAATTTTAAATAAAAAAATTAAATTTTAAGCAAGCAATGTTTTGGCTGCACTGCCAAACACAGCTCGAACACTCCTACAACGTGTAATCCTGCCAGTTAATCACTGCGCTCATAAACAGACAGGTACTTGTCCCAAAGAATATTGGACATGTTACCTCATCAAGAACAACAACTCCCAAGTCTGCAGAAGCTTAAACTAAGAAAATGGAACGCAGGTTTTATATATTTCTTGGAAAGTTGTTCCATTAGTGTGATTAGCCTAATTGGTAAGATGTCATATGTTTTGCCGAACAAGGGAATGACCCGCCCAGAATTCTTTACTCCAAGGATTACCTATCTAATCATGCATCCATCTATTTTAGTAACTGGGACGAGAATCTTTTTTTCTCGTTGACTAGAAGCAACAACATCCAGCTGTTTTACTTTCATCCATACAAGGTACGAGAATGAGGTGAAATGACATGATATTTCGCTTTAGAGTTTTGTCTTTCTCAAACTTCTAACTTCAAAAACCAAGATGTTTCAACATAAGATAGCAATGAACCTATGAGCTGGACAAAGAGGCATGCTGCTGAAATGGGATACCTTTGACATTTCCAAGAAAAATGGAAATGCTCCCTTCACTGGTAACAATATTTACAGGGCAGGCAAAGATAAAGGACTCTGGGGTTGTTATTACTTAATTCATACTGCGGCCAACAGCCAAAACATAACATGAGAAGATATGGCAAGGAGAAACCACGAGATAAATGCCAAAGCAATGGAGATTTGGAACCTGCTGCATGGGAAATTGTATGGTGCTTTGCAGTAATGCAAGTCTCTTGCAAACAGCACGGTGACTCCAGCTGCTGCACATGCAGCAGCAAGTGATAGAATAGATGTCACCTGCAAATTTTTAACAAAACGTTACATCATTGTTTACTCGATTCTGCAGGATGAAGTCACCAGACCTAGATCTCATAAGGAACAAAACAGGGAGAAGGGTATCTTGAACAAAAAATCTAGCTCCGCGACAGCATATACTGTCAACTAAGTGAGCATACACTGTTATAGATGGGTATATAGAACTTGCATGTCTGTAAGACAGCACAGTGAGGAAGAGGGTGAAGTAAATAAGAGAAGCACGATGAAACAAGGGAAGGATGAAGAGAGAAGGATATTGCTGCCATTCCGATATTAAGTGAAACAACTAGGGGATTTTGCAAATATTTTCAGAATCTTCCCACCATCATATCTTCAAAGATTTGACCAATGCTGTTCATATTTTTATTGGCTAAGCAATGAACAAAAAAAGCAAGTGCAAAGGGACCTAAGAAACCATACTACTGGTGTGTGAAAATCTGGCTAAGCTGAGCCAAATGTCATATTTCATATCTCTTAACATGCCACAAACACATCTGTAAAAATTACAATTTAACACAGGTAGGGGAGAAGATAGTTACCCAATCACCAACAACAAATAAGCTCACTAAGACAGGATTCTGCAAGTTTTTCTTAGATCTCAAAGCATGCAGATCAAGGCACGCAAGTCCAAAACTCCAAAGGAGTTGAAGCCCCATTGATGCAATCAAATAGCTGAATTCAAAACACAAAGTCAAAATTGTGGAAGTACGAGAATGTAAAAGGATGGATTGCTAAAACTACACAACAGAAGATCCATCAAATAGTGAGATGAAGCATAATATAAGCAGCTGAGACCACTTTCAATGAAATTTCAAACAGATGCCTGCACCAACATGCACATATTCAAATGCAGTCACACGCACATCAAACTCTTTAAAAAGAATCTTGAAGTTTTACTATTACAGTGCTCATGAATATGAAATGTTGGTGTTTCCTGGAAACATGCAACAAGGTTGGGGAACTTGAAAAACATACAAACTGTGGCTAGGTTAGTTAAAGAGAGGAGAGTAAAATAACCAGCTAAACTGGCACACAAAACCAAAGAAGGGGATTGTCTCCCTTCGCCTCCTTACTCTAGAAGGCAGAGTGACATAGGGCAGACAACAACATCACTCATTAATTTCCTGTCCATCAAACGACCACCACTTTAACTGCTCCACTGGTTGAAACAAAATCCAGCTGACTTGATTGAAATACTGGCAATTCTAGGTGCAGTTATCATCGCTATTATAAGGGGAAGGCGTTTCTTATGATCTTGGAGTCCAAAGTAAGTGGAACAAACCAACACAAGATGCTGTTCTCGTAAGAGATTCAGTTTGGAAGTACAGTCATCAGCTACGGCAAAATGCCAAAAAATGTTTCTACAAATTGTGCTTGGTTGGGTTTGCTAGATGAAGAGATCTTTATCCTCCCTTGCTCATCCATTGTACCTTCACCCTACTTTTTTGTGATGCCTTAGGACATTGTTACAAATATCTCCCAATGACATGCAAAGTAATCAAATAGTATGGCCTTGATGTAATTGTTTGGCCTACAAAGGGGTTGCCACAAGTTATTAAGCTTGCCAGGCTGCATTACTTCATTTTGACTCCATTTGGATTGATCAGATGCAATGCTAGAAGCAGACTTCTATAAGATTTAAGCAATACCTTTTAGGCTGGCACAATCACTCTACATCTGTGGCAATAACTGTAGTGGTTGAAATAAAATGTCTTTTAACAGGGGTGATACAGAATGAAAAATGAAAACATTTCAAGTACTGCACGGGGTTCCCTCCTGGTGTAGCAACAGATCCACAAGGGTAAGGCCATCTTTTTCCTGTAATTAAAAGGTGTCTATTGGAAGGGGCCTCTTTCAAAGGCTGTTTAAAAGTTCATACACGCAAGTACATGAAGTTGAAAAGTACTTTGTGCTTCATCTTTCCATAATCTGAGGGTGACTGAAGACTACGGTAGGAATTGAGCACCTTATGGATCAGTCATTATTCATACCTTGGGAATTTCTAGAATGGTATAAACACAAAACAACCTCCTCTTTCATTGTTGTGGGAGCTTAATTTGGGTACATGATCCTCAACGCAAGGGTTCGATTCCAGTATTATATGCCACAATCGTGATCAATGCTCACAGTTCAAACATTATGTGTCCAGTTGGTAGACTTGAACAATAGAAACAAATTACAGGCAGCCAATTCCTTTTTACTCATTTAAAAGAATTTCCACCCAAACATCATGGGTTCTCCCTCTTTCTACTCTAAGTTTCTCTGTTGATTGTAGCAAAGATAGTACACCACTGTTTCCTAACTTGAGACTGTTGCAATTAGAAACCAGCCCCAAAGTTTTATTCCAATCACCAGAAAACCCAGATGATGTAAACTCACTATATGAATGTCTCAGCAAAAGCTTAATAAAAAATGAAGCTAAAAACACCAATAACTATAATTACTGTAAACAACCCACTTTAATATAATTGGTGGATGTTTCTCCCTCCTTTTGGTCCTCTGACCAAATTTCTCCTCTGGTTGAAGCAAAAGGCGCCACGGCCAAAATTTTACCCCAATCACTAAAAGAAGGGAACCGTTCCAAAAATAGTACTCAGGAGATATTTAGGAAAACATAGAGCTGGACATTCTAAAAATACCATTAACTATAATAACACAAGAAATAACTGATTTTGACAAATGAAATGGGCCACTTCCAATGGACCAATGAAAGCTAGACCATCATCAATCTCCCAACTAATACATGTTCAGCAGATAACGATCCATAAAGAAAGACCAACAGCAAGAAAATAATAATAATAATAAAAAGAGAAGATAAACGCCCGATGAAAAATTACCAGAAAGCAGTAGAGTTAAAGAAGCCACGAGCAGAGACCATGACCACGATTGAAGCAGCTGCAAATACAAACTGTCCTACTCTCAATCCCAAGCCACTCACTTTCCCTGGACCCCCAAACATCTCCTTCATATCTCCCTCAAAGAACGAAACTTTCTTGCCCTTTCCCTCGATGAGTAGAGACCCTTTTCTAAAATAAATAAAAAACAGAGAATTTTTCTGGCCCTGTTGATAGTTGTGAGTATTATGATTATTAGATGGTCGTTTTGATTGAATTGAAGAACATTCCTTGTGAATGCAGCAGCCAACAACAGCTGGTGAGCTACTGCTCTTTACCGTGAAGCTATAGAAAAGGAGTTAGTGGCAAGGGACCAGGATTTGCTTTTTCACGGATTTTGATTTTGGCTTGCGGTTAGGGATCTTTACTCGGAGAGGAATGTCTTGCAATACTTTTAATAAAAACATCCTAACAATGATAGTTACTTCTAGTGGCTTACGGGGTTCCCTCAGTTCTCGTTACTTTTGTTTTTTTCCCTTTTTTAGATGAAAGTAAAGTAAACAAACACTGGTCATTATAAAATTAAACAAATAATTTAGAGATGGCATCTGTTCTGGACCAAGCTTATGAAAATGGTATATTCAGATTGATCTTGGTTTTAGGCCCGTACACTGATGTGGTTTGTGGGTCCCTGGTGTCGTGAGGTGGTGGTTTGCTGGGCTTAATCCAAAATGATAACTGGATTGAATCTTTTAAAGCAGTCATTTAGCTGCTGCTATCGGTGGCAGCTTCAGCCTCATCTTCGTTTTGGATTATTTGTTCCTTTTGTTTTGTGTTTATAGATCTAAATTCTAAATTTAAATCTTTGTCACGAGCTACTGTTTATTCTCCTTGTTCATCTAGATTTTTCTTCTTTTGAATAATGCTTGGCATTTCTACGTAGATGGATGAGGTTGGTGGTGTTTAATAGTTTTGTAACTTCAATCAACAAGGCTGGTAGTTGGCGGTCCATTCTCGGTCATCTGGACGACTCGAATTCCTCTGTATATGCGTGAGATGTAATCGTTCTAAATTTAAAAATAACATAAGAGTTTTCTTTATCATTCAAATCATTGAAAATGTTATCTACTGTCTTAAAATCCATCTTACTCCATTGGTATTCTCGAGCATCCCAGTAAGGTAGTTTTTAATATTTTAGTAGCTGGTGTTTTTCAATATGGTTTTTACTTAAAAATATAATATTTTTTTTATTAATTTTTAAAATTTTATTTTTAATATTTTTGTATCAAAACGATATAAAATTAAAAAAAATCTTAAAAAATAAAGAAATATATTCTCTAATACATACATTGTCTTAAAAATACATTCCAACAAAAAAAACAAGAGAAAAATAACAGTAGACTTCATGTTTGTTTTGTGCCAGGGACAAATACATAGAAAATCAAGACCACAAGGACCAAAACGTGCATCAGCAACCATTATTCCTTGAATGTGACTTACGGCAGGGGATCCACGACATCCACTTCTTCTTTTTTAAAAAAAGAAGGATAAGTAAATAAAAATAAACTTAAACGTAAACCCCCCAGAACCCTAAATTCTAAACCCTCAACACTCCCTTCGCTATCTCCCCGCTGCCAACACAACACGAAAATGTCTTTCACTGCAATTCTCCGCAAATCGGCTTCCGTTGCAACACCACTAGCGTCTCGACTCGTTCGAGTCGGCCAGAGAGACTACCACTCTGTACTCTTCTCTGCACTGAAACGCCAAGTCAATCTCCCTCGGAAAAGTCCCTCCTTCGTTCCATTTCTGCAACGTTATTGTTCTGCGGCTACTGAAACTCCGAGGCCCAGTTCAACCGAATCACTTCTTCGAGTTATTGAATCGGAAATCAAGGACGCCCAGGAAAACGATGACAATGATCGTGTAAGGCTTTCTTTTTTCTATTTACTTTTCTCTTTACGGTTTTTTTCACGTTTGCTTTTCTTTCATTAAATACATGTATTTTTTGTTTCCATCCTATAACTAGAGAAAACTCTAAATTTAGAGATGCGGTGCACAAAAAAGTTTATATACATTCCTTTTAATTTTCCAATTTTGCAATCGTTATTTTGTTGAGAAAAGCAGATTTTGATTGTTACTGTTGATCCTGGCTTGCTAAAACCGCAGTATTGAACAAAAATGTGGATTCAGTGCAGAGTTGCAGAGATTATAGTGTGTTGTACTAGAGATTAATAGTTTTGATTTCCTTGTTCTCTATTGCCAACGACTTGTAGTGTGCTCCAAGGGGTCCTTCTAATCTGTTTGGTTACAAAGAAATCTCATGGAAGAGAAGATAACTTAAGTTTGTCCTTTAATTTTTCATCAAATGAAAACTTGATTGTTTTACTAGAAATGGGAGCCTCCCACAGGCTTCGAGATACTGTATATCGAATTTGAGTGGTCTTGTATTGTCTTCAAGTAAATATCTATCTAGGTTTTCAAGTTCTTTTACTTGTTTTTTAGGCGAGATATACTATTTGGTCAGGTTGTTAGCCGTAAAGAGAATATGGCCATTAGTATTTTTCGTGCATAATTTCTCATTTAAGAGTTTAAAACTTTAAATCATAACAATTTGCTGTCTGTAGAGTTTGAAGCTCCTAACTTACCACTACATCTATCCTAGGCCCTGTATATTTCCTATTCAAGAAATCGAGAACATGAATCAGTTACGCCAGGGTAAACTGGAGTTTTGAATTCAGAATTCTTTTTGCCATGCATAAAATGTAATTTTCTTCGTCAGTGATGGATACTCAGTCCAATTTTTTCAGGAAGCCTTTCTAAAACAAGTTTTACTATGGAGTAATTACAACTATTAAGGAATACTGTAGCAGGTTTATGTTATCCTTTCCCTTTACTCTGTCTTTTTTGTAGGTCGAAGAGATTCCAAAGGACTTCCCTTTCAAGATTGATGACAATGCTGGGCAGCAAACTGTGATACTGACAAGAGAATATGAAGGTGAACTTGTGAAAGTTGAAGTTCACATGCCTGATTTTGTTACCGGGGAGGAAAATGATGTTGATGATGATAAGGAGCAGCCTGTGCAATCTAGTATACCATTAGTTGTTACAGTCTCCAAGAAGAGCGGAACTTCTCTACAGTTTAACTGTGTTGCTTATGCTGATGAGATAACAATCGACAGCATCTCAATTGGAGTTCCTGAAACTTCTGAAGATGAAATGGCATTTGATGGACCTAACTTTCAGTAAGCTTACTACCACTTATTCATGGCCAATGGTTTGATGGCTTACATTATTCTGTTAAGTAACAATAGTGTCTCGTTTCTGCAGTGATTTGGATGAGAACCTGAAGAAAGGTTTTCACAAGTATCTAGAGATCAGAGGAATAAAGGCCAGCACCACCAATTTCTTACACGAGTACATGATCAGCAAGGACAGTCGAGAATACATGGGATGGTTGAGCAATCTTAAGCAGTTCATTGAAGCATAAATTTTAAACTAAATGCTCAACGAACAAAGACATTTGAGAATTGTTATGCTAGTGGAAATCTTTAACAAGCTTATTGTAAAAACCTCATCATCCAACAATTTCAGTAGAGAGATCATGCCATGTATCTTTCTGGTGTACGACTCCGCCAAAAAGCTGGTTGAAATGCTATAATGAGTGCTTATTAGCATGTCGCTATTTGCAATTATGGTTTGGATTGATTTGATGTAGTTTATTGCATATTGTTATCAACAGGGCTAATCGGACACCAGCAATATGAAAATGATAAGTAGGAAGCCCTTGTTTGAAATGGATCAAATCAAAAGTTCCAAGAGAGAGTTGTAATAAAAAATAAGCAGCAAGCCCATAACAGCATAAAACTGCTTAAGAAAATGTCGGGCAGGAAACTCTTGTACAGGTGGAATTTCGTTAGATGCTAAAACTTTCTTTTATGCTTACAGCAGGACATGTTCTTAACTGCGAAATGATGCACAATAGTCTCGGATTAAAAATCACAAAGGGAACCGATCACTACAAAGATGACGCCAAACGAAAATTGAACAGGCATTATATACGTATTAAATTAAAGATGGAAACAAAGCTAGAAAAAAATGGGAAGGGCGGAATTACAGGTCTAGTCTGATCTGTTCTTGAGTAGCGAATACGCCTGCTCTCTGCTCTTACTACTGAACCATCAAACAGTTTTCAGTAAGCTTCTGTTAGAAAATTAACCTTTATTTGAGCCATGACTAAACTAAAACATGCAAGTTTTGAATGTTTAACTAGCAGAGAGACAGAGTGGGAGAAAAAGGAAGAAAATGAATGATCAGAAAAGAATGTTCTTGAAATGGGGACGGGTGAAGATGAAGAAGGCACACAACTACCTGGTAGGCTTAAACCAAACCTGCCAGGCATTAGATTGAATCGCTACTCTACTCCTTTGAAAATGGTTGCTGACGAGCCGAAATGGCCATTACAACTCAGATGAGAGACCATGGACAAAGGAAAACACATTCGTGTCAATTAACAACTTATTTCTGAAAGCAAAGCTTCTATGCCACTCATTTTGCCATCATATCTGATAAATACTTTACCCGATTATGATATTAAGGGTTGTTAACATTTATCATCTGTGTGTATGCAAGCAGATAACTTGCTAAGCATGATGCTACTCTGCGTCCGAATTTAACAGCTGTGAAAGCAGGAACTTACTAAGCATTTGTTTTTTTAGAGGTGACACAATCAACTTCACCTGGTAATATAAGGACCAATGTGACTTATTGCTTGTTTGGTATTGCTGTAAAAAATTTTGTTTGATAATTTTTTATTATTTTGATGTATGGATAAAAAATTAAATATGAAAAATATTATTTTAATATATTTTTTAAGAAAAAATTTAAAATGTATCCCTTGTAACATTCTTCAACGGTCACTTACGACTGATAATCCACTCCAAGTCTCCAACCACTTGTTACAAAATGCAAAAATAAATGAATAAAAATAAAACTTAAACCTCTAAAACCCTAAAACCCGCGTTTTTATTTTCTAAACCCTCAACGCTCACTCCGCTATCTCCCTGCTACCAACACAACAAGAAAATGTCTTTCACTGCAATTCTCCGCAAATCGGCTTCGTCTGTAGCTCCACTAGCGAGTCGAATCATTCGATTCGGCCAGAGAGATTACCACCCTGCCCTCTTCCCCGCCCTGAAACACCAAGTCAATCTCCCTTGCAAAAATCCCTCTCTTGCCGTTCCATTTTTGCAACGCTTTTGCTCTACGGTTACTGAAACTCAGAGCCCCAGTTCGAACGAGTCGCTTCTTCGAGCTCTTGAATCGGAGATCAAGGTTTCCCAGGAAACCGTTGGCCATGATGGTGTAAGGCATTCTTTTTTCTTTTTTCTATGGGTTTTGTTCACGTTTGTTTTTCTTTCATTAAATATATATAATTTTTGTTTCCATTTTATTATTAGAGAAGTAATTTTTAGAGCTGAGGTGCAAATTTTTTTTTTTATATACATTCCTTTTAATTATCCAATTGTGTAATCATTATTTTGTTGAGAATAACAGCTTTTGAATGTTACTATTGATCCTGGCCTGCAAAAATCGTAGTATTGAACAATAAACTGGATTCAGTGCAGAGTTGCAGAGATTATAGTGCATTGTACTAGAGATTGATAGTTTTGATTTCCTTGTTCTTTATTGCCAACGACTTGTACAGGGCTCTAAGCTGTCCTTCCAATCTTTTTGGTTAGAAAGAAATGTCACGGAAGAGAAGAAACTTAAGTTTGAGCTTTAATTTTTCATGATTGTTTACTAGAAATTCGAGCCTTGTGCAGGAATATGAGAAATTGTTATGGAGATACTGTATATCGAATTTGAGTGGTCTTGTAATGTCTTCAAGTAAATATCTATCTAGGTTTTCAAGTTCTTTTACTTGGTTTTTAGGCGAGATATACTATTTGGTCAGGTTGTTAACCAAAAAGAGAACATGGCCAGTAATATTTTCGTGCATAATTTCTCATTTAAGAGTTTAAAACTTTAAATCATAACAATTTGCTGTCTGTAGAGCTTGAAGCTCCTAACTCACAACTACATCGATCCTAGGCCCTGTATTTTTCAAGAAATTGAGAATGCCAGGGTAAATTGGAGTGTTGAATTCAGAATTATTTTTGTCATGCATAAAGTATATTTTTCTTCGTCAGTGATGGATACTTGGTTCTATTTTGTCAGGAAGCCTTTCTAAAACAAGTTTTACTATGGAGTAATTGCAGCTATTAATAATGTAGCAGGTTTGTGTTATATTCTTTTCCCTTTACTCTGTCTTTTTTGTAGGTCGAAGAGTTTCCAAAGGACTATCCTTTCAAGATTGATGACAATGCTGGGCAGCAAACTGTGATCCTGACAAGAGAATATGAAGGTGAACTCGTGAGAGTTGAAGTTCACATGCCTGATGTTGTTACCGGGGAGGATAATGATGTTGATGATGGCAGTGATGATAACCAGCGGCCTGTGCAATCTAGTATCCCATTGGTTGTTACAGTCTCCAAAAAGTGTGGAACTTGTCTGGAGTTTAACTGTGTTGCTTATGCTGATGAGATAAAAATCGACAGCATGTCAATTATAGGTCCTGAGACTTCTGAGGATCAAATGGCTTATGAGGGACCTAACTTCCAGTAAGCTTGCAACCACTTGTTCACGGCCAATGGATTGATGGTTTACATTATTCTTTTATGTAACAATAGTGTCTCGTTTCTGCAGTGATTTTGATGAGAAACTGAAGAAAGGTTTTCACAAGTATTTGGAGATCAGAGGAATAAAGGCCAGCACTACCAATTTCTTACACGAGTACATGATCAACAAGGACAGTCGAGAATACATGGGATGGCTGAGCAACCTTAAGCAGTTCATCGAGGCATGAATTGAAAAGGAACTAGTTATCCTAGGCATGAAAGTTACCGTACACTGAGAGTCATAATGCTATTCATTCTAGGAGCATAATACTGTAATGATGAAATTATCCATGAAATATAAAATCTTTGAAATAGGTATTGAAGACAAGGTTAATTATTTTTTATAAATTGTACAAGGTTAGATTAATTATTTTGTTTTTTTTTAACAGTAAAATTATTAATTTAATTTTAGAATAAAATAATATAATGCCTACTAGGCATTTTTGTTTTTTTAATTTTTTTAGAATAGTTTAACTACTTACAATGTTCTTAAAGACAAAACCAAAGTAACTATGCCTCAAGGATTTTGTTGTCATTTTATATTAGTATTTTTATTTTTTATAAATTTTAATGTTATTCATGGCATTGCTAAAATTTACATTTATTAAATATTATTAAAAAATATGTGTTATCATATGAACAACCCCTACAACATTCAAGTGGCATGTGTGAAATTGTCCGATTACTAAACGATATCTTACACGACAGCATTTAAAAATTCTCGGTGTCCCTGACATGATAGGGTGGTGTGAGCCTCGAATGCTCCTCGAGCTTGGCACAAACAACTTTTTTATTTTTTAACCTTCTCTCTCCACCTTGAATTTCATGTCATTTATCTAAAAAATTCAGACTAGTCGTTGCAATTTATTTTTTCTACACATTTAATCCATTTCCTTTTAATTATTATTTTTTAAATTTAGAATTATCTATAAAATTATAAATATTTTTTAATTTCACTTCTTATAATTTTTTAATCTTTCAAAATTGATTCTTATTCTTTTGATCGCTATATTTTTATTTGGAATCATTTTTTCTTACAATTAGATCTTCTTTTGGTTTTTTTTTCTATCACATTTTTTATATGTTCTTTTTGTTGCCATCTTTTTTGTTTTTACAAGTTTTTTTTATTAATATATTTTCTTATTTTATCATTCAAAACTAAATTAGTTAGAAATTAAGCTTTTCTTATATTTTCTTATCACAATTTATTATTTCAGGTTTAGAGGGCTTGCTTCTGTTTTTTTGTTTTATTTTTTTAAGCTGATAATTTCTTATCTTCTTAATATTTTTTTGTTTTACTTTGTTATTTTTTATAGTTTGCCTTCTATGAGATCATCCGTCGGTTTTAAAAGTTAACATATGTTCACTTTTGTGTTTTTTTTTTAATTTCATTGTTCAAACTTTTTTTTTTTATTTTCTTTCAATAAAATTATCTCAATCTTATATCTACAGTTGCGGAATTTATGAGTTCACTCAATTTAATAGAGGTTTTTTTTTAAAAAAAATATTTTTACAGTTTCACCATTCAACATAGAATTTGTGAGCTAATCCAAAAGGACTCAAGTTTTTTTATTTATTTATTTATTTTCATTGTTATTTATTGTTGTTATCTATATTATTTAAATTACTAATTGAACAAATGGCTTAGGTCTCAAATTTTCTTATCCTTGTTTTTTTTACTTGGTAAAAAAAAAAAAAAGCACGTTCCACGATGTAGCGAGGGCACTAAATTAAAACTAAATGCTGATGGAACAAAGACAATTGATAGTTGTTATGCCAGTGGAAATCCTTAAGAAGCTTATTGAAAAAACTTTATCCTACCATTTCAGTAGAGAGATCATACAAGGTAAGTTTTAGGCTCGCGTATATTATATCTTTTAGGTGCACGACTCCGTCAAAAAGTTGATTGAAATGCTATAATCAGTGCTTAATATCATGTCGCTATTTGCAAGGATGGTCTGGATTGATTTGATGTAGTTTATTGCATACTGTTATCAACAGGGCTGATCGGACACCAGCAATCTGACAATGATAAACAGGTAGTTTTCCATTTAGATTAACTTCTAAATGAGTCAGTGCTGGGTTTTGAGGTAAATTTCCGTGTCATGTCAAATGTTCCAGGGTTGCTCATGCTTCCTCTTCAGATGATTCAGAAATTAAAAGGGCTGCCTCATCAATGTACTAGTAAAATGCTGGAACCTCATGGATAATAGAATTGATAGGCAAACTCGTAAAACTAGGATGGATAGGAAAATTGAGGGAATAGAGATGATAGAAATTATACCGAGAAACAAGAGACTTTTGCTGGAAAAGGCCGCGATCTTTGCTGTCTTGGAGAAGCATAGAACGCCCTTAAACCTTGATTGACCTTTCCAGGAGAGCGAGGGTCACGGGAAAGATGAGTTATAGTATTCATCTTTTCGGCCCATGTCCCAAAAAAGCAAAGCATCCAAAAAGTGGAATTATTTCATAGCTCCAAGCAACAAACTGATCCATGGATGCGATTGGTGAATGCTATAGAGCGGGTAAAAATGATACGGATTCCGAACTCGCTTAGCATCCATAAATAAACGGCTGCTAGATTATAAAAAAAATCGACGGTACAAAAGGCATCAGCAATGTTGACACCCAGCTGGAATTGCTAATGGTCACCAGGCCAAGAAAAAAATTGAGATGGATCTGATAACTGCCTAACATACAGACTCGGCTGCATAAATATGAAAAGCAAATCAAAAGCAAAAGGCGTGCTGTCCACTATCACCATCATCTTCAAGTGAGAAAGCTACCTTGCTAATCGACTGATTGCAAGGTCATATCCTTATGAGTGTAAATCACCCCTTTATCACCATTCACCACTTGTCCACTACCTCTAAGAATCCTGCATAAGCAGTAAGAATATGCCAACGCTTCAAACAGAAAATTTTGAAACTTGCCACCATTTTATTCATAACAATAAACCAGAACCTGATAAAAATAGTTACGAGCAACCAGTTCCTTAGAGAGCCAGTGCTATCTATATCTATTTTTCTAGTAATTGCCTCTGGCTAGAGAAGGATCAGGGAGCATGCCAGGCAGATAATGGCTACCAAATACAGGCACCTATTCTAAACAAAATAGAACAACCTTATGATGCTCATCTAAATGGCAAATAATTTATCAAGGGACAAGTTTGGGCATATATATATGTATGTATGTATGTATGTATGTATGTATGTATTATCAGCAAAAACCCAAGAGAAGAGGAAGGGGCCTAAACTTTCTCAGGTCAAACGACAGACGAAGATCATAAGCAGATCCTTACCATTTAGTTGTTAACAATCCTTCAACGCCTACAGGGCCTCGAGCATGAATCCTGCTTGTGCTTATTCCGACCTATTCAGCCAATAAGAATCAACAATGAGAAGCATGAATATCTCAAAAGATGCTCATAATAATTGAGAGATGACATTTACCTCTGCACCTAATCCAAATCGAGCCCCATCACAGAATCTTGTGCTTGCATTGTGAAAAACAGCAGCACTGCAAATGTAAACAACAAGAAACATCACTTAGCTGGATGCTATCTTTAATGCATTTGCATACATGCGAGAAATTGAATCATCTAGAAAAAACTAGGAAGAGAGTCTCGAGTTAAATGTTTTTGGAGCTCAGCGAGGCTAAGGAATAGGAGAATAAAATATAATCTGTAAATAATCCTTGCCTGTCAACTTGACATAGAAAGACTTCAGCAACATCCTGATCTTCTGCTATGATACAATCAGTATGCGCGCTGTCAACAAGAAGAAGGAAAATATATAGCAAATACACAAACTATACATGTCTGCGTGTTTATGCATGATAGGAAATGCCAAAATCATTATGGTTGGGAAAAAGATCATTGACATACCTTCCATGTTGATGTATATGATTGATGGCAGCATGCACATCATCAACAATTTCAACAGTGCAAGCCATAGAATTGTACTCGTGATGTAAAGAATGTGCCTCTGGAAGGTTCAGCTCCTTGCATGCCCTCTGTCCACCAAATAAAGTAACACCTGAAAAGGAAGCACCAATCCTCGGATCCTTCAATTAGTATGCTGTGCCAACTATTCATTCTCAAAGGGAAATGGGTATGTCTTCAGTTGCATTCAAGTTTTCAAGACCAGATGCATTCTTGAAGAACAATGTTTGAGTAAAATGGATGGAACCAAAGGAGTGAAAATAATAGAAACAGGGAATATAGCTTAAAACAAGCCAATGTAGCCCATTTTAGGTAAACATTTTAAAGTCTTGGTTATGCTATCATCTCAGAAAACTGAAACAAAAGTTAAGCTTCAAATCCACACAATAAAAACTGGTCTAATATTTTTGCTACATTGTAAATTTCTAAAAACTTTGAAAATAAATTAAAACAGTTACCAACATTTATTCAACTGTTTTATCTGACCAGGCAGAATTTCAAATTAGCCAACTTTGATCAATTTAACGACCATGAACTTTTGCTACAAGTCATCAATTAGCTATAGTAAAACAGTATGCTATCATATAACTCATGAGAAAATTCTAACAGAACCATGATACAATTCTAACATCAACATCTATCATGGAATTCCTACCTTCAGTGCGAAGATCAACAATAAGCTCATTAAGCCCAGCGGTCTGCACCAAATCCTGGTGCACAAGAAGTGTTTCCTGGATATAGAAAAGAAAGGCACCAAAAAACTTTCTATGTTATGAACCAGAAAAATGGATGTGCAAATGAGGCTCAATATAATATCCATGGAGAACATCATAAATAAAGTTGCAATGGAAACTAATAAAGAATAAAAAATACAGATGAATGCACAAGTACCATCGCATTGCAAGCTGCTGGATAATCTATTTTGGCATCTAAGACAACACGCTTTGCCATCTCCATATTAGCAGACTTATCCACGTACACATGACAAATTCCATCTGAGTAGCAAAAGGAACAGCTTTGATAACAAAACAAGAAATATTATGAGAATAGAGTAAGCGCTGTACTAAATGTGATCCAAGTATCTGTCTCACCAGCATGTCCAAGAACAGGAATTTTAGTGGATGACTTGATTTGAGAAACTAGTTTATTGCTGCCTCTTGGGATCACAAGATCGATAACATCATCAAGCTGGTGCGAAAAAAATGTTGAGTTATAACTTCTGTTTTTTTGAGAACATTCTTAAACTCTACAGTTTTTCTAGTCAGACATCTTTTAAGAAGATCTACCCACCTTAAGCAGATCAGGAATTTCATCTCTTGAAGTCACTAGCCCAATAAGTCTTCCACCAACAGTGTCTGGAATGGCTGTAGTGATTACCTATATGATTAACAAGGGACAAGAAAACTTCAGACATAATCCCATTGATAATCTGACATGTAAAATACTATTACAATCCAGTATTCTCCATAAATATCTGTATTTAAAGAACCAAACCTTGTGTAAAATTGCATTCGACCTCTTGGCCTCCTTTCCTCCTTTTAAGAGGAGTCCATTCCCACTTCTGATTGCCAACGAAGCTATCTACTCAAGAAATGTAAAAAGGATTACAACAAGCAATAAAACAAGAATATACTGAAATGAATACCTGCACTAGCGCATCTGGTCGAGACTCAAAAACAATCAGGAGAACGCCTAAAGGAGATGAGGTTTTCTCTAAGAGGAGTCCATCAGCTAGCTGAATACATGAAAGAAATAGAAACATCACAAACCATGAAATTCCAGATAATCTTTATATATCGAACAATAAATACATTGTTAATTAAAATACTTTAATTCATGATTGTGAGTTTCACATCTCATAAGTTCTTATTCAATGGTTGAGCTGGCCTCATTTAGTTGCATGCATTGCGTATTAATATCTATAGCAAAAGCAATAAACTATTCTATGCCACTGGCATACCAAATGAATGGAAATCATTAAAATTAAAATCAGGTAGCAGAATGATAAAACATGTGTGAAAAACTCTTTCCTTACCTCAGTTCTCTTCAAAACACGACCAATTGGGTCTTCCATGTTTGCAAGCACCCGAATAGAGTTCGCAAGACTCTCAATCTGTCAAGGTTTATATACTTCATTCAGAAACAAGAAATAGAAGGGGGACAATTAAATAAAACAAAGAACATAAAATCAACCCACATCATTATGCTAAATGGAAAATAAACTGGAAAGAAACCAGAAGGTAGGAAGTGGTAGCAAGAAAAACATAAATAAATAAACAATCCATAACTGTCTTACCTTCCCAGGCTTTAGAGCCAACCGAGATATCAAAGACTTCTCCAATCCAGCCTGTTGTGCAGCAGCAACATCAGCTTCATTTTCAATCTTGATCAGCTTTTCATTGGCTTCTAGGGCATCAGCTACGCCCAACAAAATCTTTTTCCTATCTTGCGAAGACAAAGCCTGTGGAACAAGTTTCTAACAAGTTATTATGCTGTTAAAACAGAAGGCATGCCTGTGTGCTATTAAGAGCATAAGCGAAGAGTACTTCAATTTGTGAATAAAAAACATGTTTAATAGCATAAGCATTTTAAACAGTAGCAGCTGAATCTCAAATGTCATCTTACCTGTAGCCTTCTGGAACTTTCCCTTGCAGCAACTGCCATCTCACGGCCACTCACTTCTTTAACCGGGAGCCACAAATGTGCATCTTGATGAAAGAGAGTGCCAACACGCTCTCCTTGAAGGACTTTCATTATGTTTTCAGGAGCATATCCACTTTGAAAGAGAATAAGAGATCATTTCACAAGGGAAAAAGAAAACTAGTTTGAACCAGTACCACATGTAGAAAGCTCAAATTTTGGATTCAGAATTCTAGCAACTCTCCAAGTAAAACATTCTTTCTCTTTCATTCTTAAAAGAAGGAAGCAAAGAAAAGAGGGTTAATTGTCTATTGCCCCACACGCCCTCAATGATGAAAACAAAAATAAGCAGCAAGTCCATAACAGCTTAAAACAGCTTAAGAAAATGTCAGGCAGGAAATTCTTGTACAATTGGAATTTTATTTTATGCTTACAGCAGGACATGTTATTAACTGTGAAATGATGCCACGTGCTTTTAATCAGTTATTATTGTCCAAGTGAACCATTTTGTATGTAATAATATAGTTATGAGCTATGAGAATGTAGCAATGAATTGAAAGTTTACCTGGTTATAACAACAGGGATGCCAGCATAAGCTGCATTGACAGCAGCTTTTACTTTGGCTGTCATGCCCCCTCGACCCACCCTAGACTTGTCTCCGAAAGTAATTTCACTCTGATGTATTTCCTTGATGTATGTATGGATCAGCTTCGACTGTGGGTCACTTGGAGGACCACTATAAAGACCCTCTACATCACTCAACAGAACAAGGAGGTCAGCCTTTAGCTCCAGAGCCAGCAAAGCTGCTAAACTGTCATTATCCCAAAATATTCCAGAAGAATCCTGCAGTGATTGCCCACTATCAGAACTGTAAAGTGAGTGGAGATAAACTCAATCTCATATACCTCATATGGAGCTCTCCGAGTACTGACTGCATCATTCTCATTAAATATAGGAATAACCCTCAGAGCTAATAGTGATTTCACTGTCTCGTCTAGTTGCTTTCTAAAACCTTTATCCCTGAAATCACTATCAGTCACAAGAAGCTGTGCTGATGTGACATCCAGCTGAACCAAACAAAAAAGTACCAACATTTTATTTCAAAATAAGCCCAAAAGTGAAATGGGGAAAAACACATGCATGTTTAAAAAGGTTATGATTTATTCATATGTATCCCTGAAAAAGATATAGGCAAACCATAGATGCTCAGGAAATTGAGAAACAGATTGAGATTTAATCCGGGTGCAAAAATAATAAGCACAGATATTATCTTAAGCACCTGACTAAACGCAAAAATAATAAACACAGATATTATCTTAAGCACCTGACTAAACAATGTATCATATAAAGCCATGAGATTGTTTTGTCCAACAGCCGCACAAGCCTTGCCATCAAAATCAACTTGCGGTTTTTGGAGATCGGCGAAGCTGCAGTACACATGAAAGTATGAAACATTAATATATATATATATATATATATATATGCCACTTCAACTGGATTTAATCAATGATAATAATATTAGTAGTGATAGTAGCAAAACACTAAAAGAAGACGATTGAAGACAGAAAATAACTTTCAATGTAAAATCAGCTTTTGCATTACAGTTAAGTACATGGCATAACTTCTCATTTTCCACCCAAAATATTGGCAGCCATCACATCGCAGAGTCCAAAAGAACATCATCCGCAATTATCAACTAACTAAATGCATAAATAGTTTCTCACGTGATCACTTGCAGCAATTCCAGCCATGACTAAAACCAATTATTCTCCGTGCTCAAAAAAAAAAAAACCCACAAAATACTTAACCTGCTGTTAACTAATCTTCGATATTTAAGCCTTTGGCGACCGAGTCCAACAGCACCAGATGTCACCACAATAACTTCGTATCCGAGAGAGTTCAGATCTTTGATCTGTATGCAAAACTCATCGTTTTAATCTTCCAAAAAATAAGCATAGAAATACTATGATTAAGCAAAAATCAAACAAACATTACCTGCTCACAAAGTGCCCCTAATCTCCCAAGGGCTAATCTTCCATCAGTTCGAGTAACGACAGCAGTCCCAACCTTCATTAACCAAATCTCAAAATCAGAAAATGATGTGAAACACGATCACTAATCATATCAAACAACCCTCATTTGGATTTTTCATTTAATTCTGTTCAGTTAAAAGTATCATTAAAAGAAAGATCAACTGAGATTCGAATTTTCAGTCTTTACAAATAAAAACAAAATGCTGCATGACATCTAATCAAATAAATAAAATCAAAGTGAGCAGCATATCTTATGCAAGAAACAAATCTACTTAATGACAATACAAATTAGGCTTTATTAACACATTAGCAAAGTTGATACGGGGATTAAAGCTATAAGAAAAGGGAAGGGAAAAAACCTTGATAATGAGACGCTTAACGTCTTTGAAAAAACCACGAGAAAGATCCGTGCCGTTCATTTTGGAAGGGAACTGGAACACGGAGCGCGTCAACTCAGATGGAGATATTTATGAGGCGAAGAGAGAGGGAGTAGAGTGGAGAATGATAGGTGCTTCACTGGTGGCGATTTACCGAGAGTCGATAGGGAGATGGAGATGGAGATGGAGATGGGTGGTCGGAGGGATTCGAGCACATAGAATACAACAGAGTCGCCTAAAATGACAAAAGACGTCAGTGTCGTGTTGGGGTTGATTGTTTCGGCTCTTATATAGAGGAGGTCAGGGAAAGGCCGCCACGTTCAAGTATTACCGGGTTGGTGGGTAGTATTTGATGGTATCTTTGCCCTGTGCCTTGTGCCACGAGATTTTTCCCTTCGTTTAATACGAACGGCTTGGCTGCTTTTTTGCACACTGAAAGAGAGATCTGCGGCTCGTTCGCCCTTTTCTGGTGTGGGGTAAATCTATCCTCTCGTTTCCTCCCTCCTCGTGCAGCCCTCGTCTTTTTTAAACCGTTTTCTTTTTTCCTTTTTCTACTCTCAAGATCATTACATTGCAATTACAATTACACTGTAATAATAAAATTCTAAAAAAATACTGTCTTGCTGTCAATAACTATGTTCTTATGCACGGTTTATTGTGTACGGATTTGTTTATAAAACAGAAACAGTGCCATTTTTATTTTTATTTTTTCATATTCGTAAGCTATGTTGACGTTGTTTTATATCTTAGGATTTGCTTCTTTCTGCATCGTCTCACGGCCCTCACTTGTACAGGATACTGTGAGAAATTTTCTAAAAAATGAATTAACAATTAATTTTATGAAATAAAATTTAAATTCATGGAATTATTTTTTTTTGAAAAGACATGAATTAAAATTAACAAAAAAACAAACAAAATCTTTTTTACGTGGAAAATTTCGTATGAATCCCAAAAGTTTATACTTACATATTTATTTTATTTGTGTTGTTTTAAGGTTTTGCGTTTCAGTCAATAACTTTAATTAATTTTAATGTTTATGAGTTTATCTTCAAATAGAAAAACTAAACGAAAGTGATTTTTATATTTAATAATACTCAAAAAAGGTTTTTTGTTTAACATATTTTTAGTTTCTAGACTGGTTATAATGAATTTTATGGTTATAGATAGGATTTCAGAGGTATATATGATTTTTTTTTATGTTTTGGGTTAAAAATTTGAAGGTAAAAAAAAATAGATTCTAATTTTTTTACCATTAAAACTACTTATCATTGTCAAAATCTAATTGAAAAAAATGTATCCTCGATCTATTTCTTAAGAAAATCTTTGACATGGGCCAGATCACCGATGCAACTGAAAAGATTAAGAAAAAATACATGATTTGGTTAATACAGGCTAACATAACTGTAGAATAGCATAGATTAGGGCCATCAAGCCCTATTATAGGCCCTAGGAAATGGGTCATTTGATTAATCTGGGCTAGCTGTAGAATAGTATACAATAGGGCCTTCAAGAGGCTAGCCTAAGCCCCAGGGAATGGGTCGGATTTCAACAACGAATCTATGCAGGCACATGTATTAACGGCAAACGTCAATTCCCATAAAACCTTTTCGAAACTTTTTTAAAAAAAAAAACAGCAAACATTTAAACCACCATTTCGTCCCCATAATTTACCAAAGCCAAAACAAGGTTAAAAAACACTGTGGCAGTAAGTGAAAACACTGTTTACCAAACAATATTTTCACCATTTTTCTCTTCCTATTAAAAATGTTAAACATGCTACAGGAGGAGCAGGTAAGATGATGTTGTTACAGGAACCTATTTGTCATTATTCATTTATATGATAGCATATTAGTTTTTTCAATTTTAAAAGTGAATAATTAGATGACTGTTAGTTTTAAAGGCAGGTAAAAAATAACTTATATGGAATGATTTTTTTCATCATTTCCAGTTACAATAAAATTATTTCACGGCGCTTTGAACCAAGATTTTTTAAACTATCATCTAGAAGCTTTTAGAACATTTTACCCTGGGGTTTTCGTAATAACCACCATGAATGAGGGTTAGTTTAGCTTTTTTGTTCTCTTCAGAGTATTGAGTATAATTACTAAAAAGGACTAGCGCTTGAAAATTATGCGCCAGCTTGCGATGGAGGGTTGTCGTGTTCAAGCAACGCGTGCAACCTCCCCAGTCAGTTAAAAACAGTCGACTGTTGTGTCTCTAGAACTGCCAAGTGGAGACGCTTCCAATGGAGTGGCGCCGACATGGTGGTCGTGGTGGTGAAATTTTTCTTTCTCCAATCTTTTCTCTCATAGCCTTGGGATTCTTGATGGTTCAACCAAATTTAAAAGGTATTCTTCTATTTGCTTTAACAGACCTCGTTATCTTAATTGATGTTTATCTGTTTTAATTTTTTTATTTTTATATTCAATTTCATCCATATACAGGATCAAAAGGTGTCCTCCCCTTCTCTATTTATTTCAATTGTAGTGGTTGTCTTGTTTTAAATTCTTTTTTATTTTAATAATTTTTCTTTTTAATTTCATCATATAATTAAAATTTTATATTAACTTTAATTTTTATATATATATATATATATATATATATTATTTTCTTAATTAATCTAAGTCATGAATTTATCATGAAACTCGGATTGATTTTAGGCTTTAGCATCATGTTATTTTATTTTTATTTTAATATAATTTAATAATTTAATTTTTTTTGCTCACAACAAAACTCGGATCCTTTTTAATTTTAATTTTTAATTTTATTTTTTCAAAAAAAAATATAACAAGTCAGCTCACACAAACGTGTCTAAGCTCCCACGTGTTTTCTTTTTTTAGGTTTATTGATTTTGTTGTCATTTTTATTTTATTTTTTCATTCTATATCATCCTTTGATTTTAGTTTCTTGTTGATTTTTTTGTTAGCTTTTTTCAAAAACATTTAAACATGTATTTTGCATTTTTTATGTTGTTTTCTAATTCGAATATTATTTAACTTGGTGTACAACTTATTTGCTTTTTAAATTTTTTATTTTAATTTGATGTATTATCAATTCTTAAAAAAATTCAATAAAAATTAATTATTTCATCATTTATTTTTATTTTAAATGTTTTTTTTTGGTCTTGTATATAAAATTCTCTTTTTATTAGCAAACTATTAAAAAAAACCCTAGACCTTTTTTTCACAAGCCCGCACATCATCTCTATTGTTTTATTTATTTATTTATTTTCTGAAAACATCAAACTATGAGTTTGAAAAATATTTTTTAAAATAAATAAATTGTTAAATTCAACGGATTTCAAGACTTAAAATCACAACATTAACAGATTAATCTCATGTTTTTCTTTTCTTTTCTTTCAATTGATTTTATTTTAATTCTGATTTCACCTATTGACTTTTTTATGTGTTTGTTCTAAGAAAAAGCCACGACTAAACTATCACAATCTCATGCTCTATTGTTTGTCCCTTCCTAAAAAACCTATTTTTTCTCGAATTTTTGTAATCACTTTTTCTATCCATTTACCATCATTGCTGCTTCTTTTTTTTTATTGTCTCATTAAAATAAAATTACCTTATTTGACCCGGCTAGATCTTTATAAGTTGGATCAAAAATTTATTTATTATTTAAAATATATTTGCAGTATCTGAACATTATATATATATAAAAAAAAAAAAACTTCGCATCATAGCACAGTTCCACAGCTAGTAATTACTATTCAGAAAAGAATAAATTTATTCTAATTTTTGAGCAAAGGATCTCAATGTTGAAAGTAAATTCTGTAAAAGATTCACACAGGCCAAAAGAACATGCAGGCAGCGGTGAAAAGAAACATGTACAAGATCTTAGATGATGGGCCAAGAATAAAGATACAATAGAAAGCAGATGTTGAAAGCAAATTCTGTAAAGGAAAAAAATTTATTCTAATTTCTAAGCAAATTATCTCAATGTTTAAAGTAAATTCTGTAAAAAATCTACACTTGAAAAAAAAAACATGCAGGCAGAGGTGAAAAGAAACATGAACATGATCTTAGACGCTGGGTCAAGATACAACAGAAAGCAGATGGCACTGGACATCACTGAATGATCAGATAAAATTACACATCAATTTCAATATAAATCTATTATTCTACAAGATTAAACGATGAGTGATTAGTGACAATGAACAAAATTAAAGATTAAGATCAAATATGTCACCATTATCAACATATCATGCACCAAATGACTCAATTTGATCTTCCTAACCTTCAGCTTGAAGCTCAGATTCCAAGAAGACCAGCTAGTCTGCCTTGTTTATTTGAGAGGCTATGCTAGCCAAAACAACTGGTAAGATTAGCGTGAGATACTTAAACAGTACTCCAGATCTCTGTATATATACATGGCCAGTTTATATGAGAAAAAACCCGAGCTGAAACTAAAGTTTTTGATAAGGAAAACAATTGCAGCAAAATGAGGGGGCAAAGCTGCGGACTAAATCACATCCATGCCATCCCAACCACTACTCCATAGCAATATAACTATAATCACAACACCAACAGTCAAAGACACACACACCCTGGCATTCTTTCCTACAGTGCACCCTGATAGAACCAAGTAGTTACCTTCCACGCAAACTCTCTATAGTTGTCATTTTGGACTTCCAGATTCATGCAGTAAGAGGCTTAGTGGAAGAACCAGACCTTAAAGAAGATTGCTAGAGCCAGTTGCAAGAAGAATGCTGCAACCACCATGATTGTAAGATCATTCGGCTCAGCAAAGGCCTTTAGGTTCATGGCAACAAACATACCCGAGTCAATGCCAGAAGCAAGTATAATGATCCAGCGAAGAACCTCAATTGGGATAACCAGCAAGAACTGAAAATATTCCACAGGGCATGCATGTGTCTTTTAAGTCTCTGGATAAGATAAAGATACAAATAAAATTTATGAACCCACAGTAGAGACAGCGATGCTTACCGAGCTTGGAACAAAGATGAAAAGAGAATATCCCCACATGCACCAGAACTGTAGCAGATTAGGATTTGATTCCAGATATCGAAGTAAGAAATAAAATGCCAATGGCACCACAATTGCATAGCCGTAGACCGAAAACACTGCCACATTCACATATCCAACTTCAAAGCTCCAAGAAGCTTTGTGATCAGTATGTTTCTGTATGAGGTAGGTGGCAAGGTTTCCAAGAGAAGCAAGCACAAATATCAATGTAGTTGAGACCCAGACAGGTCCGTATCTAGCATATTACAAAATTACCAATTAGAGGGTCAGGTGAATCATGCAGTTCTTGTGATTGCATCTTTCTATCTCAAAAAAATAGCTGTAAAACAATGAGGGGAGAAAAAACAAAAGAGAGGGAGGGGAAGAGGGGGAGAGACAGAAAACCAAACTCACAGATCAGGGTTTGCATCAATCCTGCTGAAAAAATTACCACCAATAGGATAAAAAGAGCTCATCAGTCTGTTGATAACAGTATCTGTATCCACGTTGAAATATTGCGTGTATGATGAGACACTAAATATACCCTTCCAATTGTTGGGTGGTTGTTGCTCAAATTCTTCTGCGTGTACAAAAAAAGGTAGCTCTTATACATGAACAAAAACTAGCAACATCCTTGGAGATGAATGTATCATCATAAACTTCAGCATAATTCCTTGCTACTAATAAAAAATGTGATGAAAGATATGCATTTCCAATTTTCTTCTAGGCACATGAAAACACCGATCAGATTTCTTAGAGAGCAGCATCATGACTGACCAAAGCATTTATTTTTACCATGTAACTGTATTTTACAACATTATTTAAGATGCTTTCCTGGCCTCAAAATTGAATGGAGAATGAAGAACTATATTGGAAACTAGTATTTGATCATGAAGAAATTTTACTTTGTATGAGTGTTCTAGAACTTTAGTACCAAGTATGAATGTAAGTATTTTCTATTCTGTAGTTAAAATAGGAATCTACTTCAAACTACCAACATCCAGCTTGAGATTTATCATTTAACTGTAGAGTCTATGCCTCCATGTCTCAACAATCATCACCACTAGGAAATTTGAAACACCACCATTTTATAAATTCCATTTGAACAAACAAAATGAAAAAAATACTTGGTGATCACTTAAAATACCTAATCTGTGTCATTAAACAAAGATAAGTTACAGGGTTGAAGTACGCACTAACATTTTACAGTCAGTACTAGATATGGAAGGCATTCTTGAATTATGGTCGCAATTATTCTTAAGCACGTTAGCTGTTGCAACTAAACAAAAATGATCGCCAAGGAATAAACCTCTGATAGTAGAAAGTTTGCTTTGAATGATATATAACAACATGACAGATGCAGATGTCCCCAGCACCATGATGTCATTAAGCTATTAGTTTTCGTGCTTCCATGAGAACAACTGACACAGTCCGCATTTCATAGGTACAAAAAATTCACTACATGAGGCCATGATGTTAAACCTCTAATAAATGCATGCACCTTAAATTACTTCCTATAGTTTAGACTTAACAATCAGGTTCTCTTCTTGGAACTCAATTATACAATTCCTCCATGAAAGATATAAACTTTGAAAAAACAAGTTCAGGGAACAATCCTCGTTACCTAGACAGGTGTTAATATTAAATTTGTCAATGTGGAGAAACCATATTCACGACTTCAATGAAATGTCAGCAACAGTAGTAAGACAGGAGATTAACTAAATTATATTGAATAACATATCCACCAACATAGCGAATTATTTAAAAACCATACCAGGTAGACTTCCAAGAGTTTGATAACCGCGACCACCGCCTCCATTAATATTTGTAGGGAAGGTTTGCATAGTTGCTTCAGGAACTGAACATTAAGTTCATAATTTGTAGTAAGAAATTCAACTTCAACCATAAACACAAAAACCCTAAAATTCCAAAAAAAAAACCCAAAAAACTCGTATACCTTCATAATTCACGACAGTTTTTGCTTTTTCTTCAGTGACCACAGCCTATAAAGATATGAAAAATCAAGAAAAAATAATCCTATTAAGCCATAAAATTCGTCAGCAGCAAGAAATTAATACTTTCCAAAGTAATCTCAATACCCATTCCAATAAAAAAAAACTAAAAAAACGAAAGAATTGCAAAACCAATAGCATTGATTTCTCTAGAGAGAAATCGAATTGATACTTACAGGTACTGAACCGAGTAAATGGCTTGAAGGGAGATTATCGTAAGACTCGTCCATTAACAAATTGAGATCAGACACCGATATGAAAGTACAAACTAATTAAGTTTTTAGATATTTTTGGGTTGGAGAGAAAATATCCCTAAAATTATGTTGCTTATCGTAGTCTGGAAGGAAGAACGAAGAGGAGACTGACTGACTTGTACCTAATTACCAGTTTTCTCTCTCTCCCAGTTTTACAAGATTGGGAGGTGATTCCACGCTCCATTACAGCGTGTGAGAACTTTCTGTCGCTGTTGGTACTCCCACCAGATCCGAGCTTTACTTTTCACGGGAACCACGTGCGAAGGATTATCACGATATTTCACAATTATGGCCTGACATTTGGGCTTCTTGTTCCATTTTGATAACAGAGGGCCTCGCCTAAAACCCAAACCTGAGTAGTATGTACATGGGCCGTCACCCATGGATCTAACTCATTTAATAATGTTTCAAAACTCGATAAAATATATAGAGAACGCGTGTGCGTGATTTTCTTGAGAATGACAACGTGTTGTGACGTAAGTCAGATTTTATGTTTTTTTAAAAATAAATTATTAATTTAAATCTTAAAACTACTATAAAATTATATAATTATTAATTTTAAATTTTATAAAATTAATTAAAATATATATAAACTGGTCTGCATATCTATTTTAATAAAAAAAATCTAAACCTAAAATAAAAATATATTAGTGCGGGAATTGCTTCTAAGTGTTTGAAGTGTGATAGCGATTATGTTTTTAAGGTGTTTTTTACTTGAAAATATATTAAAATAATATTTTTTTATTTTAAAAAAAATATTTTTAATATTAGTATACTAAAATAATCTAAAAACATCAAAAAAATTAATATAAAAAAAATTTTAAAAAAATTTTTAAAATATAAAAACAAACATTCTATTACAAACTAGGTTTCTCGTGAATTCAAGAATCACTACCCTGCACTTGCACGTCAGAGAAAGAATTTATCCTTGAAGCGGCAGATCTACAAAATGCATGCTTTGATTTTTGTGTTTTTTATTTAATGGAATATTTTTTAGTTAGTTTATGTGTTAATACGTAGTTATTTTTTTCAGACGATTTTAAAAAACATAATACTCACATTAACTTGGTGTATTTCAAGAGATATCAAGAACTGGAAGATTAATCGTATTGATGGAAAAAAAAGTCATGAGCGAATCCCATATAAATTTTTTGTATTCAATTATTTGGAAATAACTTTTCTGTTAAATTAGTACCATTCAATGTTTATAATTAGCTAATTTGGACAATTTAAAAATAGCCAGTATAATTAATCAATGCTTATGATTTTTGCATAAAATTCCTCTTAATTGCTTTCAACGTATAAGAAAATTATTTTGTATACGTATAAGAACAACTTCCCCACCACATTCCATTGGGCAGCACCTCTGGTGGGCTAGCGTGCCACCTCGAGCCTGACTGTTATGCATTCTTAGCATCTGTGAGTTCGGGCACTTCACTCGAGCCCAATCCCTAAATAATAATGATATGTCTTAGTCTATTTTCAAATTTTAAAAATTTTTATGGAGTTCTTTTTTCTTTTCTTTTTTTATGCTCGTTAATCATCTTGTAGGAGATATATTTTTTTATTAATACTTGTTAATATTTTTGCAGTAAATGTTTTTTCCAGTTAATATTCATTAACATTTGTATAGGAGATGTTTTGTTTCTTGTAAATATTATTATAATAAAATTACACTTCAGACCTTTTTTTTATAAAGAGATAGAATTTATAGGTTATAAATACACCACGAGATATTCATGACAAATATTCACAATCTTTTTTTTTTAATATTTCCAACGTCTATAATTTTTATCTTTCTAAAATATTTTTTTATATATAAAGTTACTGACTTTACCACTAGAAAATCCATGTGTCTGTAAAAATAGATCTTTTACGGATAATAGTTACAGGTCACCTTGACTTACCAGATATCAAGTATAAATTATCAACCATCTTGTTAGGAAGAATTAATGAGATTGTTACCGTCGCATTAATGCATGTGCAATAAATATCTTTTCTCATTAATACTTACTAATACACGTGGAAGAGATATTCTCCCTCATTAATACTTATTAATACATGTGGAAGAGATATTCTCTCTCATTAATAACCATCAATACATGTGAAAGAGAGATATTTTCTCGTTAATGTTTACTGATAAGATAAATTTTTTGACTTAACAATATAAAAATAAAATCACTCTCTATAAGGTTTGAACCTACTACATTGGATTTTAGAGACTCATGTTTTATTGAACTAAAACTAAGAGTGTTTTTTTATCATAAAAAAAAAACTGTAAGTAAAAAGATTCTTTATTTTTACTCCATTATGTCTTGAATGCCTATACTATCTCACATATAAACTTTATTATATATAAATATAAATAATAATAATATGATATTAAAGAATATCATATTAATTCATGATTAGGTATGCCTAATTTTAATTGATCTCAATTGATTTCTTGTTATTGTATTGCTCAAAGGCGAAGTATAAAGTAGGGATAACAGGATTTGAACCCTGTATATGATATATCTTAAATAAATGGTTTAAGTTCTTTGTATTAAAAAAATAAAGATTCAATACAAGAACAACCTTGTTATTAAATTCAATGCTTTATAGCATATTTATTGTTTTTTCTCTTTTTATAAGATATTTATTTTTATCATCAAATAGTCCTTAAAATTTCTAAAATATGATTTTTTACATGTATTTAGAAATACTTGTCAAAATATTTTCCTTTACAATGGATAAGGGAGCTATTTGAGAGTTCACTTAATTAACCGCTAGAAAAAATATCGTTCTGTGAACATATCTTATTTTGAAAACACCATCAATAAGTAGTCAATATAATTACGACTATACCAGATTACATATCAGCACACCAGGTTTACACGTGTATGAAAAATAATGCATTTAGATTTTTTAAAAGCTCCTCATTTAAACTTGCAGTTTGAATCGCCCTCATCCCCTTTGATGACACCCTCACTCCCCCAGCAACTTTTCATCTTGGTTCACCAGATACCAAATGTGAAGAGACTACAGGCCTATAAGGCTATAACATTGGCCACTTCGAGTCGAAGATTTGCACAACCACAGGCATTATATATATATACTCGAGTCATGTTAAAATAACACTAATACGTGTTAATTTGTAACACAAATTAGATAAAAAATCAAATTAAGAAATTTTAAAACCAATCTATTAAATCAAGTTTAATAATAATAGCCGATAACTGCTTGTATCCTGAACTTTTTTTTCACGTTTAATTTATTTATTTTATCAACTTGTGGTGCAGTGCAGCGCTAACAAGTAAACCAACATATATTTATAGCATGCGACTCTCGGTTTAAATTTTTTAATCAATTTTTAGTATTTGTCAAAAATAACCTTCGACCTTATTCACTTATAATACAAAAACTATATATCAACAAGTAACTCGTGATAAAAAAAATTAAGTTCTAATTAACTGTTTTCTAAATAAAAAAATGACTCAAAATATTTTTTTGAAAGAAATGTGGCATGGGTTTGAATCTAAAAATTTGAAATTAAAATTTTTCTTAAAGAATATATCTGACTTAATTTTATATTTATCTCTAACAATATAAACATATTTATGATTTTTCTATCAAAAGATGAAAAATAATTTAAATTATTTTATAAAGTCGTACTAAACCAAACAACAAAAATGGCATTATATACAATCTGTACTTTGATGGTTCGATTAGATTGTTTGTGCAGCTTTAAAGGTAGGATAAGCTCCCGCTACTTGACAAGGATGAGAATAGAAAATCAAGGAGAAGAATTTAAGTGCACGACTAATGTAGTTGACTCCAAGGTGTTGTTTTCAATCTTATACGACGACAGTGATCGGCTGAGCTTGAACTCTTCCACTGCTAGTATTCTATCCTGCATGCAACATTATCTTCTATATCTATGTATCCTGGAAACAAGGGGTTTCCTATTTTTATTTTTATTACACATACTATTTTTTCTTTTATTATTATTTTTTAAATGAACTCAAACTATAATTTTAAAACCCGACCAGGCCTGACGAGTCGACCCTGAATCCGGGGCTGAAATCAGGTTAGGTTAAAGAAAAAATAATAAAAAATAAAATTCGGTGTGACCTGGTAGGTTGACCTGATGATCTGACAAAATCCGGTTGAAAACCTGATTGTAACTTATTGATTTTTTTATTTTACTAAAATAATATCGTTTTAATTTTAAAAAAAAGAATTAACTTGAACAACCCAATCAAAATCTAGAATTCAAATCTTAAATCGGCCGGCCACCTGATCAGATCTGAAAATTATTAGCCAAACTATTCGTTTCCAGCTAATTTGAGCTAAAAGTCTAATTCCACCCAACGGAAAATATTTCAAATGACATCAGAACGCAGCTTGAGACGAGATCACTGGGATACAAACGCATGATTTCAAGTCTTATATATGGATATGATGAATTATAAATCATCTGGAAAGGGCAAGTGTTTAATTTAATAGCTTTTTAATCTTCCGACTCTTGTTTTAATTAGCCAGTTTCTCGTCTTCTGTCTCCCCTTCCAGGAAAATCAAAGGTCTATTGACTCATTCTTTGGAGCAGCTTACAGAAGAGTTTAGGACAAAAAAAAATATACACAACACCAAGGTATAATCATTTACTAAAATCGTGTATCATTTCTACCATTTATTAAAAAAAATAACAATTTTGTCCCTGATTATTTATTCATTTTCCTCGAAAGCCAAAAACAGCTTAAAGTTGTTTTATAAGTTCTCGACTATTAAAAAACAAAGAGTCTAGCTTAGTTCTTCTAATCTACTAGGTTTATTTTCTTGATTCTTGAGAGAAATATTTTTACAATAAATAATTAAAAAATAAAGATGCAGACTGTAAATTTATAATATCAAATACATGAACAGTAATTTCATTAAATATAATCTTTTTAGATGTGTTTAATTATTTTGTGGTAACATGAGTGTGCACCTGCACGGTCCACACACTCATGTTACCACAGCAACCTAACCTATATTATTGTATGCCCACAAAATACAAATATTTTAGTTTCAACCAAGCTCTCATAACTTCTTTTAAAACCACTGCACATCTAAGACAAAACCGAACTTTTCTGTATTTCTAATTAAAAACAAAATTTTTATAATAACAAATCTCATTCATGTAAGAAATCATATCAATATAAGGATTAAATATTAACATCAACTAGGTTTTAATTGACTCGGTTAATTTTCTCTTTGAAGACAATTTTATTAGGCAATTTTCGTGTCAAGAGTTCCTGTGGTACCGTAGGGCTAGTATTATATTAGTAGTTATTTTATAAAATAATTTTTATTTGAAAATATATTAAGATAATATATTTTTAAAATTTAAAATTTTATTTTTAATATCAACATATAAAAATAAAAGTAAACATAAAAAATAATTTTAAATAAAAATAATTTTAAAATAATTTTTGTAACAAATTAATACTCGGTCAGCAACGATGGGCAAACAAGACAGACTTGGTCAAAGACTAAATCCAACTTTAAGTTTGTCGTGCGTGTTAAAATGTCAAATCATTTGAGTAATTAATTAGTTTTTGGTTAAAGTACTAATCAATGTTTTTAAAACATGGAACCCACCGAACAATAGTATAGAAACGCAATTTCAGGAGAAGCATCTTGCACTAGCTTCACCGACACTATTCACTTAACAAAAATAATAGTAAAAAGTGAATTAATCCATTCTTCGTGTAAAAGTAAACACGTGAACAGTAAAAAACTTTATTTTTTAAAATTATATTTTATTAAAAAAACTAGTATTTAACATTATTCAATGACACCACATAAATTGAATGGAGATCGCATGGTGGTGTAGCATTTTCAAAATTTAATTATGATCTCAATTTTGTTCTTGATAATATTTTACCTGATTTTGTTGTATGTTCAAAAAACTATGGAAACTATAATTCTTTTTGGATGAATTTCATACTTGATAAAATTGTAGATAATTTAATGGAATAATAAATTTTTTTATATAAAATATTATTTATTTCATAATATAATTGTAATAATTAAATCTATAATATTTAAATTAAAAAGCATCAATATTAATATATATCATAAAATACATTAAATTACTTATTATTCAACCTTAATTTCAATTATAATTTTAACCAAAAATATATATAAAAATACCAAACAAATCTTAACTAAAATTATCTTTTATAAAATAAATTTTTTAAAATTATAATTATAAAAATTATCTCAATACCAAACACTCTCCCATGATACAGTTCATTCTCTTGTAATCTCTTTCTATAGATTTGGCGCGGGGAGCGCGCTCACAAAAAGAGCGTCTGCCACGCTGGTCTTCACTCTCCACACAGCGGACGAATGGAATAAACCAAGAGCATTCAAGGAGCCTCTTCATCAAAGATTATGATGGTGTAACAACTTGATGGTTTTCTCATCCCAAAAGAAAAAAGGTGAAATCCCAATAACACACGTATTGAGTTTGTAATGACGGTTATGATTTGAGATCTTCTGTGCCTTTTTTTTCAACTCAAATACACCTGGTTTGCTGTAATCATGTAAGTTTCCAAGAAATCAGTGGAATTGCATTTATATTTTCATTTACCAGGTTTACGTTTGCTTTCAATTCTTACCAATGGCCGATTTGGATGTTTGGTTTTCCCATGGCAGATGCCTCGTTCCTCCAGTAATCCTCCATTCTTCCTCGAAAGTTTCTCAAGGACTCATTTTTTTGGGCCTTTTAATTGGGTATATAGTCTTGAGCTAGTTTTTGATTTTTAAGAGCAAACTATTCGCTTGTCAGATTTTTCTCTAAAATTATTCACATCTAATCTGAAGAGAATTTTATTTTCTTGCAGAACAATTCAAACGTTAATAAGAGATAATAATTTAAAAAGCGGATCTATTTATTATCAGACGAGCCAATACCTCAGTAACCTTCTTGGGGAATTGGTTAGATGCTTTTCTTTTTCTTTTTCCTTTTCCTTTTCCTTTTCCTTTTCTTTCTTTTTTTTCAATTCTCTGCTGATTAATTAACAGACACGCAAATCATAGGTATACAATCCACACATCAAACCTGGTATATATATTGCCTGAAGAGGATCAATCCTCAATTAAACACACACAACGTAAGAAGAACCCTTTTATTTTAAGGTCAGGGAGGGCATTGACAACAAGGGAAACCATAGGGAAATACATATTTTTTTTTTAAAAAAAAACGTTCTGCATCGGGATAATATTTTTGCCATTATGCAAGTTGCCTTCTGACCTGCACACCACCAGAGAAATTCCTGAAATTATTAAAGCACAACTAGTTACAAAGTGAAGATGGAAAGATAATAATATATTTTGGACAATTAATTCTTTTTCCAATATTCTTTTGTGATTTTAAATAGTGATTTTTTTTTGAAAACCCACAATAGCTTTTGCTTTTAAAGATTTCTGTTCTAATTGATGTTTTATTGATGAAAGATTGTTAAATTTGATTGTATTGATCAGCTGGTTGAGGTTAAAGCCTAAAGGAGACTTTTAGAAATGTTTATTGACAGGAGGGCAACTCACCGGAACTTCAAGTTTGCGATGGCTTCGATGACGGAGAGATGATAATGTCAAAATTTTATTTTGAAGATGACTTCTAAAGTGCCACCTGCAAGAAGATCAGATGAAAGAAAGAGTGAAAATCTGTAACGCATGCATATGATCCTGATCATAATTAAATACACACACACACACCGCTTCTATGCTTGTGTGGGATTCGCTTCTTCTCCTTTTCTGCTGTAGTGTAGTAGATCTTCCTTTCTTTGACCTCATGCTTCTCCTCCCTAACGAGTAGCTTCTGTTTGTCGATGGTAGTCTTCTTTTTTCGGTTGACGACTTCTTGTTCAAGGGCAATACGATTTCCCTTTGATATGGGCCGGTGCTTGTGCATCGTCTCGGTGGTTATGGTCAACTTTTGCTTTGAATCCTCTATGGTGGTTGAGTTTTTCATCTTCTGGGTTATGCAGCCATGAGAGTGATTATCACGAGGAGTGAGTGACAGTTGCCTTTGGCGATGACTTGAAGAAGCCATTTGTGAATTCTCAGATAAAAATCGAAGCAAATATTGGAAATCAAATGGATGAGAGGTTTTAGTTGCGGTTAGTGTTTGATATATATACAATAGGAAATATATAGACTATAGAGGGCAAAAATTCATTATACTTGGAGTGCTAGTCGAAACTACACGGAAAGTAGACGTTCATTTTCGTGGAAGTATCCTTGCATTTTGTTCACGACTTGACTTGATAGTTTCACGCCGAAACCTACCAGAAGAAGACGAGGCATTTCCGTGTCGCTTTCGGTCGAGAGTGTGTTAGGTAAACTGTTTAAGATAGCTTTGACTGCTTTTTTTTTTTCCGAAGCATATACGTAAAAAATTTAGAATTTGGTCGTATATATATAAAAAATACATTATTATTATTTATGTTTTATTTGATAAAAACACTCATTTTTTATTGTAATAAAACTACCAAAATAAATTTAAGGGGTGTTTGTCAAACATATCCTTAAACTAACAAAAACCTTTAACTAAAAAAAAAAATAATAACAAACCAAACATGGTCTTAAACCATTGATCCAATATTGATCCCGACCAGATTGACTTGAAATTTTTTGTTCGACCATAAATCAAACCCAAAATCTTAGGATGACTCGAAAACAACCCGAAAACAAAACCAAATCTAAAAAAAAATTTAAACACCAAAAAACACAAACACTCAAAAATTCTTGAACAAAATAGATCAAACAAAAGAAAATAAAGAACACCTAAACCTAAGCCAAACAATGTGAAACCTATATCATACCAAATACAAATAAACCCTAAATTATCAACTAATTAAGTTACCCGAAGGGTTTAATGTAAATAAACAGATCAAAATTGATTCGAATCACGGGGTCAAGGCATTGCTCTTTCCAAGAATACGAAGAAAATTGTCCAAAAACCCATTCATGAACCTAGCAAAAAGCAACTGCTGTCAAACCCAAAAAATGATATTTTTGGCTTCTCAAGCATGTTTTCTTTAACCCAACATGTCACACTACCTTGCATAAATATTTTTTAATCTAAAAAACTAACAAATAACATCAAAATCATGCACCAGGTAATATATCAAAAAACTACCAGCTTAAAACATATTGTATATTCATGCAATATGGATTCAAAATTGGATTTTTCTAAACTCATTTTGATCATGAACAGACCTAGCACAATTAAGAAGAACATTCTTATTTGAACATATATTTCATAAGTTAAATAAAAACTAAAACAATATTGTATATCAATTTTTTTTTAAAACAATAGCATTATTGTATAAAAAACATCAGAAAACTTTAAAAAATAATAAAAAAAATTAGCATTTAAAAGGTGGATATAATATTATTTATTGAGCATTTTAAACTTATTTTCTATACTTGTAAACATGAATATAAAACAAAAAAATAAATAAAAAAACCTCAAACATGCCAAAGATCTCCTTTTAGATCATAAAACATATCTAAAACAACTATTTTCTTTGAAAAGTTTTGTCTCTCACCAGCCTACCATCCTTTTAAAGTTTAGAAAATCTTTTATATTAGGCTCTTGAACCTTTATACCTAGGTTTTTCAATAATATTTTCCTAGTTTTTTTTTTATCCCTATATTCTCCCCTTCTTAGCTCTTTTTTAAAATGGGTATTTATAGAGTTTTGTTAAGGTTTTATTAAGTATTAAATCCATTTCCAACCTCTTGTTCTTAAGGTAAATATTGTAAACCCTTAATAAGAAACCATTTAGGAGACTTTGTGTACGAACACACAAAAAAAATGTCATTTCTTGAACAATTGTGTTTTAGTCATTGTTGACTAAGTTGTCTACTTTTGAGGTCTCGTTAAAGCAATTATAATGTCATCATCACCTGAGATTATATGAAGTTGGTAAAGGGAATTCACATCTTTCATTTGGATCTAGCATTGCGCAATCTGGAGGTTTATAACTCTGCGTTTATTTGTTTGAAGTTACTAACTCGATTAGCCAAAACTGTCAAAACAAAGGTCACTCTATCGAGCGATGTGCCACTTACATTCTCTTCATTAAGTTTGAATGATGTGTCATTTATTGTTTTTAATTTGGGATTGGTAAATTTCAATTGAGTACATGTTCTTTCAATTTCTTTTAATTGCATCCACAATTGCCTCCAAAATTTTAATTTCAAGCAATGTCACCCCAGACAAACTCAATTATCAGCCTCTAACTTGATCTTTTTTCATTTTGATTATTGGTTCTGAATTTATGCATTTTAACCCTCAATTGACTAACAAGCTTTTATTTTCTTCAATTTGACCATTGATTTGGTCAATTTCAACCTCTTCATTCACATGTTTTGTTCAGAATGGTTCTTAGTTTTAAATTTATTCAATCAAGTCTCTAATTGCCTATCAAACTTCAATATTTATGAAATTAAACCCTTGATTTGATCAAATTAACTCTTGAAAATTGTAATTTGACTACAGACTTTAATTTCTTTCAATTAAAGTATAAATTGACTTCAATTTTTTTTTTTACAATCAAACCCTTAAGAAAATCAATTAAACCTTGAAAAATTACAATTAAGTCATTAAATATCTAATTTTGAATTTCACTGCTCAAATTGAATTTTCTTTGCCAATATAACATTCATCATTTGAAAATATACTGTCAAAAGTTTCAATGTTAGATATTTGGTCCGCTTCATCGAATCTTTGGTAATTTTCTGGCGTTCTGATATATTTTTTAATTTTCTTTCAATATATTTTTTTTGTATCTTTTTTTTTCTGATTTTTTGTTTACATGGAGCTACAAAAATTAATAACAACAAAACAAACAACCTTTTAAAAGCAAGCAAATTACAAAGTTGTCCTTTGAACAAGCTTTCACGATCACTTGACGCGGTGAATGATGATTGAAAGATCAATTAATTATTATTATTTTATATCTTTTAAGGAAAAGAAAAGGAATTAACGTGGGTATTTGTTTTGTTTTTATATTTTTTAAGGAAAAGAAAAGGAGTTAACGTGTGTATTTGTCTTGTAATTACAGCTGGGATACAGTGCGTACCATGCTTGTTTTTTCAAGGAATTAGGGCCGTTTTTTGTTTTTTTTATTGGAAAGTGTTCTTACAAAAAATTTATTTTCTTAAAATTTATTTTTAATTCTTTTATATGCTAATGTTAAAATTAAATATTAAAAAATAAAAATAAAAATATTATTTTAATATATTTTAAATCAATAAAATTTTAAAAAACAATCAAGATATCTATACAATCCTATCCTATAACTTTCCAAAGTAGTCAAGGAGCAGGTTTTAATTCTTGCAACAAGTCAATTTTATTATCTATCTAAAAGTAATTAAAACATATAATTATAATTATTTTTTAAAATATTTTCTATATCAAAATATATTAAAATAATATTTTTTATTTTTTAAAAAAATTATTTATAAAATCCACGCTCAAAACAATTTAAAAAAATAAAAAAAATTAATTTTTAATAAAAAAATAAAAAAAATTAAATTTTTTAAAAACACAAATTAATCCACATTTCTTAACACTCTAATCTTCTCGTTCTCAAACAAATGTTTTCTTTTGGTTCACAAAGACAGGAGACGCACACCACGAGTCTAGAGATTACAGTCCCATGACCCAACCCGACCAGTAATTAGGTGTTTAGGAATCTAATTGCTGGTATTTTTTAAAATATTTTTAATTTAAAAAATTATATTAATAATATTTTTTTATTTTTTAAAAATTATTTTTGAAACCAACACATCAAAATAATTTAAAAATATTAAAAACATAAAAAACAAATTTTAAATTTTTTTTGAAAGTGCTTTAATATGCTTCCATGGATTTACCACTGGCAGCAGTGTCACCAAACGGTAACCAGCACAGTAGTTCATCATCAAGGCATTATAAATGAGGAAATTTAAAATCCATTCCCTATTAGAAAATTCCACGTGACTCTCTGACGAATGATCTAACATACAGCCAAGCGACCGTAGAAGCAGATAGCAAAGCAGGATTTTGCAATACTACAAGCTACAGACTAGTTCATAATGTTAACTGACTCAATATTAAGATGAGAACTATCCATTTACATTTTACAAAGAATACTCTCACTTTAACTGAAACGCAAGGTACGGAGCAGGATTTGCACTTATCCTGGCGTCCTTTTTAACTCCGCAGACAGTTAGAGCTCACTGTAATTGCGCCAGACTGCACGGAATTCTTCACGGAATGTGTTGAGGCGTGCTTTCAGGTTAGGTGTTCTGAAGCTTGCATGGAGAACAGTGACTGCAGACAGAAATGTGAGTAATGAATAAGATCTAAAATTTTCTACAAGGGATTGCTCAAACCAAATATACAGGAACCGTGAAATTTACCAAAGATGCTAATGGCGTACGCCCACGAAACATACAAAAGACTGCCAGAAGAATACCACAGAAGAAAACTGGCTGCAAAGAGATGTTGAAAAGAAAGAAACATTTGGTCAGGTATCATTAATTACAACTCAAAATATCCCAGAATTGTTTAAGAAATAGAGCCTAGGGATTTTAACTACCAGCTGAGAATAAAAGGACAAACAATAAACGAGGCTGGCCACAAATGTACACTGATTTTTTGGCTGATGGACGGCCACGGATAACAGGCCTGCATAAATTAAGCATGTGTGGTAAGTACAACTGCGATCCATTTCAGAAATGAGCAATAGAAGGTAAATTAGTAGTTTTTACTAACTCACATATGCGGAGGTCTCATCTTTGCTGCCAAATGCGGAGAAAACTTCCTTACAGTTCTTGTTACCTTCTCACCGAAACTAGCTGCAAAACTGCAAAAGAGGACAGCCAAATGTTATTGTTTGCTGCATATATCATGTCATAAGAACAACTAAAGGTATGCAGAATAATTATAACACTGCACAATCAATGTCCAACCTCCCCCCCAAACTCCACAACTCAGAAGCATTGCATAGCTTACACAGAAAAAGAGAAAACAACAGCCAACTTCAAACACATAATTCCTGATAACTTGTTAGGTGACCTGTTTTCTCCCTTGTAATCATCATTAACAACCTACCTCAAATGTTGTTGTTTGCTACATATATCAATTCATAAGAGCAACTAAAGGCATGTAGAATAATTATAACACTACACAATCAACGTCCAACCTCCACAACTCGGAAGCATACTGTAGCTTACAAAAAGCAAAGACAACAGCCTACTTCAAACACGTGATTCCTAATAACTTCTTAGGTGACCTATTTTCTCCATTGTAATCATCCTTGACTGCTCCCCTCTCCCCCAAGCTGCTGAAGTGGCATAGGAAGGTTCCTTCAGATCCTTCCCTATGTCTCCAAGCAAGGTGAATATCCTTCACTTCTCACCCATATAACCAAGACCCCCCCCCCGGGCCGCAATCCCTCCTAACGAACACACCCCTAGGAAATATAACAAGCACCCAACATCTATATCAATTTCATGCCGAGGATAAATCTTTTATGGATCATCCTTTGAAATCCATTTATCAAGGCTAACTCATCTAAAATACACAACCAACTACTTCCACAATTACAAACCAGTTTTTCTTGTTGAGAAGAGGAACAACCATGACACAGCATAAATTGTTACTATCTTTATATTGAAATTCATGCTCCCACATTCAAATAGGAAGACAATTAATCTGCACCTCCATGACCTTCCATGCCAAATACAACAAATTCTAGACCATCAACATTCATAATAAACCGGGTTCGATTTAAGAAGAAGAAAGTAGAATGAAGTTTCATAGAATTCAGTAGCTTATAGTTTGTTGCCCACTTTGGTGGCTCTTTCGAAACCAGAAAGATGACAACAAAACAATTGAATCATTCTAGCATTTCCATAATTTTAAGCACCTCAACAGGCCACCATAGAGACAACAAGAAATTAGGAACAAAGGATGCGTGAAGTTTAAGCAGCATACCTATCATTAAAGAAAGCAATGGCTAGAGCTGACAAAGCAGTCGCTAGAATCGCCAGAGGCCTTAAGATACAGGCAACACCTGAACCAAAATATAAAGATTAGTTTTAAACACAAAAACTCTTCAAGGTAAAATGGAATAATATTGGGGATCTGTTTCCTTACCAAGAATCAGTAGTATCAAAATGAAGTAATTTGTACGATAGCTGCACATAAAAAGATTTAATAAGAAATTGAAAACCATTAAACAGATGTCAAATAATAAGAGCAATCAATCGCAATAAAATTCAAGATTTCCACACAGACTGATTGATTAAAAAGAAACCCTAGATTGTGCATCACTGTTGACTAAAATTAACAAAAGATTGGATCAAACTAAAAACGTGTGATCGGCTTTAAATTATACAAAAAATGAACAAACTAAATTCAAATTAAAAAGAGAGGAGAGGGGGAAGTACTAGTAGAGATTGCATTTGAGGCGGCTACTCCACTTGGAATAAGAGCGAGGAATCGTGAATTTGGAGAGGAATTCATTGAGAGGACGAGGAGGGGATGTCCAATCTATTTCCTTTAATGCCCCGATTAGATCTTCTGCTGTTACGTTTCCCCAATCCATCTCCCTCGGATTTTTTTGGTAATAACAGCAATAATAAGAAAAGCAGCAATATCTAGTGCTTCTTAAATTGTCAAAAAAAATAATACAAAATCAGGTTTTATATCATATGATTTGAAATGGAGAGAAGAAATTGTATTGTGAAGGAATTTTGCAAATGTTTTTGTAAAAACTCGACTCTATAAATTTTTTTCGTGTCGAGAAACCATGTGGTGGGGGTTTATTATTATGCTATGCGGAAAAGAAAAAAGAAAATAATTGCTACTTTTTTTATATGGGAAAAACTTGAAATTAGTATGGCTGAGACCTGGTTCGAACTGAGGGCCTCTTGTGTGTACGAGTAGAGTGAAAACCATCTTCACCGACCAGGCAACAGGCAATTTTCGCCCTTTTATTTAATTACATAAAATAAGTCAACTGATTCTTTTTTATCACTTAATCATTTCCCACGTGTCACGAATAGAACCCATCTCGCTTTTATTAATCTCACTGGCAGTGACGCTCCCTCCTCACAGTTGCTTGCCTGATTCCTAGTTTGGGCCCACGAGAACGGTCGCGTGGCGTTTGCACTATGGTTTTCGTGCTCAATAACTAGCTTCGGTTACCTCGTTCAGTTCCTGCTTCTGCTCCATTGACCATGCTTCTTCATCTTCAACCTCAAAACTCCAGAAAAATAAGAAAATTTAAGGTTTAAATGCGCGAAAGTTCTTGACTGGATGTTAGAATGTCTACTTTTATTTACCTTCTCTGCCTTTCTCTCTTGACTTCAGTTTCCAAATCCATGATTGACTACACCTCACTCTATCTCTCACCCACCATACTCTTCCCCGATTACCAAAACATGCTCATCTCTTTCAAAATTTACATTTATACCCCTCCAAACGCCCTTTCTTTCTCATCTCCCACTGAATCTAATTTTTTCACTTGTCTCCAAACCAGTCCCTTTGTAACCCAAAACCCAGAAGAGGCTCACCTCTACTTTGTTCCTTTCTCCTCCAATCTCTCCACGCGATCTGTCGCGCGTTTTATTAGAGACCTCAGAATGGAGTTCCCGTACTGGAACCGCACTCTAGGCGCAGATCATTTTTATGTATCCCGTGCTGGTCTGGGTTACGAGTCTGACCGAAATCTCGTGGAATTGAAGAAAAACTCGGTTCAGATCTCCTGCTTCCCGGTGCCTGAAGGTAGGTTTGTGCCTCACAAAGATATTACATTTCCTACACTCGCGAATATCACACGCGCATTACAATCGCAGGGGAACAGGACAGCGAAATATCTAGGTTTTGTAAGATACAATGGGGTTAAAGAATCGAATTTGGTCAACGAGTTGAGAAATGATTCCGATTTTCTGATTGAATCCGAGCCGTCAAGTGGAACGACTTTAGTGGGCAGATTAGGGAGTAGTGTTTTCTGTTTGTTCGAGCATGGAGCTGATGTTTCTGGTATTGGTGAAGCATTGCGTTTTGGGTGTGTGCCTGTAGTGGTTGTGGACCGTCCGATGCTGGACTTACCGTTGATGGATGTGATCAGGTGGCAGAAGATTGCTATTTTTGTGGGGTCCCGTGGTGGTGTTAAGGAAGTGAAGCGCGTGTTGGATCGTACGTGTAAGGATGATGAGTGCGTGGGAAGAAGGAGATTGGGTGTGGTGGCAAGCCAGCATTTTGTGTGGAATAACATGCCGCAGCCGTACGATTCGTTTCATATGGTGATGTATCAGCTTTGGCTCAGGCGGCACACTATTAGATACGCCCGGAGAGAATTTGTCTAGGCCTTGAAACGTTGGCCATGCAAAATAATTTCTTTGTTAATTAGAGAGATGGTCTGTTCCATTACTTGTAAACTGTAGGAGATTTCCCGTAATTTTTACGGAACTTTCTTATGGATTGGAAATTACATAATGATGATTGCATGTTGTATTTGAAATATAACCTCATCATGCTATTGATTATGTGTTGCTGGATAGGTCATTCACCTTATGCCGTATGTTGATCTATTGTTTCTTCAATGTAAAAAATATCAATTTAATATAAATATTTTTAAAAAAATCTAAAATTCAGGTCATTAACTTGAACAAATTTAATAAATTCAACTAATTTGATAATATAATTAGAAAATAAAATATTAATAACAAATAAAAAAATCAATAACAATGAAATATAAAAGATAATGCTAGCCAATATCATAAAAATATATGTCTTCGCAATCTTATCTTATTTGCTAACAAAGTAAAAATTAAATGAGAATAGGATAATTGTATAAAAATAATAGTGAAAAAAAATAAATCTCAACTTCCAACAAAAAAAATAAAAAATAATGAAATTAAAAAGAAAATAATTTTAAAAAAAATAAGAAAGAAATTGACTTGAACCTGTCTTTGACAGCACATAGATGAAATTGTGAATTCTTAAAAACACGTCATCATTTGGAGAAATCATAAATGATAATTCTTTATCATCTCGCCACAACAAAAATATAACTAAATCTATAACTTAGTTGGGGAGTCAAGATGACCCCTTGAAAAGCATACTTAATAAAGTTATGCAACTTGATAAAGTTATGAAACTCACAACCAGTTTAATATTAAAAGGTAATATTAAAAAAAAAAAAAAAAAAAACTCAAGTCAATCAAAGTGAACCTTTTGAATCCATGTCCCATGATATGACATTAAAACAACTTCATTGAAAATAAAGTTTTTTTTTAATTACCAATTTTCAACCAACCCAATAATAAGAGATGATTTTTTTATGTATGTAGAAAAGGAGAAACTTAAAAACAATTGAAGTCAACTTGACATAATCTTCATAGCTTATGATGCTGATTATAAGGCCGAATTATATCATAAAAGGCAAACCCATAAAGATAATAATGTCAAATTCTCAATCAACCAAGATATTTAGGGATGAAGTCAAGAAAACAAATTAAAAGGAAATCAAAAGGAAAAAAAAATATATAGAAATGAAAATGGGTAAGGATCAAACTTGATATAATAATAAAATAAAATAAAACTATAATGGATGATATTGAAAACAATTTCAACCAAGAAAATAACAATAAAAAATCAAAATAAAAAGAATCTAGACTAGATCTAACTAAAAAATCAAAATTCAAATGATGAAATTGATAGACAAACAAGCTCAATAAAAGATTTAAGATAAAACACATTACAATTAGAAAAACAAATACCTGATTTGATTCAATAAACAAATAACCAAACTTATTTATTTATTTGCAACGAGCAACATAATTTTATGGAGGGAAGACATGAAATAAAGGAGAATAAAAAAATACATGGTCATAACTTAATGTTAATTTTCTAGTGGCACGCAACCCACAATCACAACGGGAGCGGCTAGATGCATTTAGTGTTGCCATGAAAGGTGACATCTAAAGCTTTTACGTCGCCTACTCGCACGTGCCAACTAATTTTTTTTATTTAAATTTTATTTTATATTTATATTAAAGGATTCAATTACCTTTGACACCGTATAACAATAACAAAAAAGGGAAGAAAATTACGAAAGTGTGCTTGCATCTAGAGCCATAAAAAGTTTAATATCGAGGGGCATTTAAGACATTGTGCTGTACAAAAAATAATGAAAAACCCATAAAGCCCCCTGATTACATTGTACTACATAGCTCAAGAGGCATTGATCCATTCATCTATCATCGTACACACATTGTCTTAAAAGCTTGTTTGACAGTGTAGTTGCGGTTGCTTTTTAAATAACTTTTTTGTGCAAAAATGCATGCCAATTATATTTTTTGATTTTTTTAAAATCATTTTTGATATTAGCATATCAAAATGATTTGAAAATACTAAAAACATATTAATTTGAAGTTAATAAAAAAATAAAAAAAAATTAAATTTTTTTAAAAGCATTTTTGAAATGCAAAAACAAACAGGCCCTAATAAAAAAGTACACCGAGATGCTTATAATGGACCAATAGAAGGCGGTATTTAGATATTAGTGGAAGATGCATGGGTTGTCAAGCGTTGTGACTTCCCTCACATGCTAGCAAATCTTAACCTACCAGTAACTTTAATTCCCCATATTTGTTTTAGTTTTGAATTGAGTTCTTTAACATTTAATTGTTCTAAATTAATCAATTTTTTTTTAATAAAATTAAGCATCAATTGAGCGCTGTAATTTTTTTTATATTGCAAGATCCCCACATCTAGACAATCAAAATAAACTGGTAAGTAAAATCTCAAATAAAACCAATTATAAAGGATCAATTGTTTTTAAAAAAGTTGTGGGATCTGAATTAAAAAAGTTAAATGAACTTCTACTTGACCGTTAAAACCAACCCCTGATGTTGTGAAAAGGGGAATGAAGATTTCTTTGATTTAAATTTGATCCTCAAAGCTCTAATTATTTTAAATTTTTATATATATATTTTTTTGCCAAATCAAACATTAATCAAGTGTGAGAGCATTTCCCTGACATCTCGGGATTCCCATGAGCGGCTATGAAATACAAATCACCAATATCAATCGCAAATCAAAGTTATATTAAAGGACCAAATAAGAGTAAATAAAAATTAAGGGATCAAAGTGAAAAAAACTCAAGTAGTGAAAAAAAGAAAAATAGTGTTCCTCCTCGAAAGTCATCGTGTTTGTCCGGCCTTCTTTAGGTTTTTGTTAATTGATTGAAGGGTCGATGTGTCGAGTCGCCCACTTACTTTACATCAAAGCAAGCAAACTGTTCACTTGTCATCATCAATGCTATTTGTTATAATTCCATTGTAGGTATAGAAGACAGACAAGGGAAGGGAAACCTAAAAGATACCAACTTCAGAGCATAGTCAGAAAAAAAAACTGACAAGAGCAGACGGAGACAATAATACAATATATGAATGCGTACAAAGATCCTGCACCCATCTCTACTGTTGCATTACCAAAAATAGCCCCCTAGTCGTTGGGTACGAACCCGATCTGAAATTCCCTGTCGTTTTTAGCATTCAACCTCAACCTTCCGATCCCCACCCCATCATCTTTCTTCGCTAATCGCCCCACCGAAGGCTAAAATATATAAAAAAGAAAGAAAAATAAAAAAACCACCCGCTCACTAACTTCACCCCCCCTCGCTTGCTTTCAACGCCTCCAAGCTCCTCTCTCCTCAGGCCCTTCCCTATATATTTATTTATTGTTTTTACATCTCTCTCTGTATACACTATTCGAACACTCTCTACTGAATCCAGTTTTTTCCAGAGCAAAAGCGAGATGGCTGAAGGTAACCTCGAGTGTGCCTATTAATTTGCTTATGCAGTTATCATCATGGATTCAGTTCTCGCTAACTGTTGCTCACAGGTTGCAACAATGGATCGTCAAAACCAACGGTGACTCCATACGAGGAAGTACTGGATGCTTTATCTTCGTTGATTACGAAACGCAGTCGTGCTGATAAGAGCAACAAAGGAGATCGTTTTGATTTGCTTTTCGAATATTTAAAGGTAATCATGCGTCATCAGTGAAAATTGATATTAATTTTCATATATATTTAAACTTCAGCTGATGTATATTCTGATCGGATTGTGTGTTTTTATTATCATCATCTATTAAGATTCTGGAGTTAGAGGAGGCAATATCAGAGATGAAGATCATTCACGTGGCAGGCACTAAAGGAAAGGTAGCAGTACTAAATTTCTGTCAACCAATTCTGGCTTCGATTTATCAAATATGATTTTAAATGTTCTTGTTTAGAGTTTATTTTTAAAGTCGACCAATGATTTATAAACTGAATTGTGCCTGGACTTCAGTTCTGTAAATCGCTTTATATTTTTGAAAGCACTTCATGTAGGCAATATAGAGCCAGGATTGTTTGTGTCTGTGTTTTGAGTCTAAATGATTTTGTTTTTCTGGGTGGCAAAGGGATCCACGTGCACCTTCACGGAATCTATCCTACGTAATTGTGGCTTTCACACTGGACTTTTCACATCTCCTCATCTCATTGATGTCCGAGAAAGGTTTCGTTTGGATGGGTAAGTTACGCCAATCCGTAGTATCATATTTCCAATTATATGTGAAGTTAGCTGATCAAGATTTTTCTCCTCCTTGGAATAAATTGACTTTATAAAAATTATTTTGCTTCTCTGTTTTAGTGTTTGACTCAAGGTTCATATTTATCAACAATCGTATGTATTCTGATTCTTTCATAGACTGACTGTTCTAATTTTATGCCATTTCCACTCGTTGAAGTTTGCTAAATTCACTTCATTGCTCTGTTGTTAATGAAATCAATATCTTGCCCACCCGTAACCACACTCCTTTGAAGCAATCTGTATAATCTCTTTATTTTATGTGTAGTGCATCTTTTGCATTTGAAACCCACCCTTTCGGTTTTAAGTTTAGATATTCTTCTTTTCTATTGCAGTATGGACATTTGTGAAGAGAAATTATTGGCATATTTTTGGTGGTGCTTTGACAGACTAAAGGTCGTTTTGGCTCCCTTGTTTTTTTTCCCTTAATTTATATCTCTCCTCATTGCGCATGTTTTTCAAGCATTGATTCAGCAGTTATAATGAGAGTGATAAGTTGGTTTTTCACCTCATAAATAGAGAGGTAATTATCAGCTGACACTTGATTCAAAATGAAAACCGGAAGCTTTCTGTAGCTATTTCCTTACGATGGTGAATGTCAGAATTCTTGCTGTGCTTCCCTAGTGGCAGTTTGATGAAAGAACCTTTGAGTGGTTTCAAAGTGATGTGCCAAGTTCAAAGTCCAAAAATACATTTAATGAACATTTTTTTCTTTGTAATTTTTGGATAACAAGCTTGTTTGATTTGTTTAATTTTGACATTATCTGCTGTTGTGCAGGAAAAAGCTACAGAAGATATACCAATGCCTAACTATTTTCGCTTTCTTGCTTTACTTGCCTTCAAGATATTTGCAGCGGAACAGGTTTGTGTGAACATTCTGTATCCTTGATGATATCCTTTCTGTCTGAGCAAACACACCATTACTCAATCTAATCTTTCATGTTGGATTGGAATCTCATTTGTTGAGTACTCTTATGCAGGTAGATGTAGCTATTTTGGAAGTTGGGTTAGGCGGAAAGTTTGATGCAACAAATGTGGTATGCATAATTTATATTTGATGAATTTGACTTTGTGTTGCGTGTCAAGCTCCTTATGCAAGGAGTATCTTCCCTTGATGCACTTCTAACAGAGAGCTAACTTGGCATCATGTTTCAGGTTCAGAAACCTATTGTGTGTGGTATATCTTCCCTTGGGTATGACCACATGGAGATTCTTGGTTAGTGTTATATTTCTATTGAGTTAGGTAATTGCTCAGAGTGAAATGGTGTATAGCTGTTACTTGTTTGATTATTGATGCATTCGAGACTACTTGTGGACTGTAATTTTCAAAAAGAACATGTCCTGTTGCAAGAGTTTTTCCATATTACATTACAGTCCATATCTGCATAACAAGTCACTACACTTTTCAAGACTAAACCTCATATCAGCATCTGCTATTCCCTGCACAAGAGAACATGCGATGTTTTAAGTCTTGGAAGTTCTCCAAGCTTGAACAATAACATAGGAAAATTTAATGTTCAAATTGTTTTTCCACCAGATTTTCATTTACCAAGTTCATCTATTTTCTTTTCTGAATGCTTTAAACAGGAAATACTCTAGCACAAATTGCTGGGGAGAAGGCTGGTATCTTTAAGGTGTTCTTCAGGACTATTCCCACTAGACTCTTGGCAATGCATTTGTTTCTCAACCTCAACACAATATGTGTTTTGATCATTGCTTTTCTTCGTATTCAAGTTTTTCCTTTTCCAATACAGGATGGAATTCCAGCCTTCACAGTGCCTCAACCTGATGAAGCAATGAATGTGCTTGTAGAGAAGGCTTCTAAGTTAAATGTAAGTTGCATATTTCATGCCCCTGGGAGTTCTATTTTTCACTTTACTGGAAAATGCTTGCCTCATATGTTGGATCCAAACTGTGGAGACTGACTGGTGTCTTGGAAACTCATCTTAAACCCAGTCTTGCATGAAGCGGGTGCATGCTATATAAGATGACACTGGTGCTTAAGTAACAATCCTATTGAAGTGCTAAACCTTTACCGGCCAGCCTATGTCACCTCAAACCATATATTTAGTTTTTGCACAACTATGAATTCTTTGGCTAAGTTAGTTAGGAGTTGCAAATTTAACAATTTGGGTGGTGAGAATTCAAGGATAAGCTTGTAACTCTGAATTTCCCTTTCATTTGACTTTACAACCACTTGTTTGGGATAATAGCTTGCTGAGAAAATTCGTTGTGCCATATCAAATCTTGTTGTTCCTTAATAGAAGAAATAAATGGCTGATATAAGTATGCTGATTGCAGGTAACCCTTAAAGTGGCGGAGCCATTAGATGCCAAATTGCTGAATGCTTTAAAACTCAGTCTTGAAGGTGAGCACCAGTATTTAAATGCTGGTCTTGCTATTGCACTATCTTCTACTTGGCTTCAAAGGACTGGGCATCATGAATTCACTTACCTGGAACAGGCTGTAAGTTAGATACAAGAGTTTTTCCTTTACAAGCTATGTTAGGCCTTCACAGCTATTTACTAAATTTATTTGCATGGAACAGAGCCTACTTCCTGAGCAATTTATTAAGGGGCTTACAACAGCCAGTTTGCAAGGGCGGGCTCAAAAAGTCCCTGATCAATATATTAATGCTGAGAGATACGGAGATCTTGTGTTTTATTTGGATGGAGCCCATAGTCCTGAAAGCATGGAGATGTGTGCAAGATGGTTTTCTCTTGCCGTTAAAGAAGACAGCCAGAAGAAGGCCTTTAATCATCCCCAACAGAACAATTCTGGATCCACAATTGAATTGGCACAGGGGAACCCTAAAGAGAGAGATGGAAAGATTTCCATGCAGGTAAGCATAGAGATTTAAAACTTCTTATCATTATTTTTGACATTTTAAAAAAAATGAAGATGCAAAGGTGGAAGTTACAATTAGATTGGCTCATAAGAAGCTAACTTAGAAAGGGTTTAAGGAGGGGTCAAAGTCTACTGCCTAGTATTGGTGTTGCAAAATTAGGCGGGTAACTGCAAATATATGCAGTTAGGACAAGCTGGAAAGTGGGGGACTTTCAGCAGTTGCTGAAGTGGTATGGGAAGCCCAAATCACAATCATCTATTTCAACAAATTCCAGTAGTACACTGAGGCAAAGTGCCTCTAACTAGAATAATTGATATAAGAGCTGTATAAGTGAGTTTTTTGTCTGCAGTGATGTGCTTCGCTTTCCAAAGGAGCCATAGGGCTTCTCACATGGAAAAGATGGGGCTAATAACATACTGGATGGGATGAAGTTCACTATGTTCCACTATTTATCAGATGTCTGGTGCTGTGGTGCAAGTTTGCTTTTATAATTTTTATTTTTACGTCCAACTTTTGAAAACAGGGTTCAGAATCCCATTACAATTAGTGTTATGATAACCCAAATCATTGAAGAAGCAGTTTTTAATCATAACTTTCATTGCTTAAATGCGACCCTTTGGGTAAAAATTTGGTATTTGTACTTGAGAGACATGTAAGCTTCAATTTGAAATTTTAACTTAATGTTTTCTATGCATCTTACAGATATTGGTGTTCAATTGTATGTCAGTGCGGGATCCTCAGCTGCTTCTCCCTCGTCTGATGAAAGCATGTGCTAATCATGGTAAATACTTAATGATCTTGTGACCTTTTTTAGAACACAGTTACCACTTAATGAAGTAGCATGAGAGAGTTGAAACTTGAATGACATTAAACTCAACACTGTTTTGAATTTTCCATGGCTATTTTAAATTCATTGTGTAACAATCTCAACCATCCAGTTTTTTGTTTTGGAGAAGTCAGACTGTAAATTAGGAATTGTGTGGAAAGATAATGTTCATTTGATGTTGATGGTTTTGTTAAGAAACTTGTGCTTATAAACATTCCTTTGGTATTTAGGTGTCTACTTCAAGAAGGCGCTCTTTGTTCCAAATACATCCGTGTATTACAAGATTGGATCTCATGCACTACCAACTGATTCTCAAGTTGATTTATCGTGGCAGTTGGCTCTTCAAAGAGTATGGGAGAATCTCATACAGAGTGATAAAGGTACCAGTTAAATGCATGTTTGTTTCTTTCTAATTTCAGAAAATTCTCAGGTTGATTGTTGTATTTGCATTAGCTTTTGCAGTTTAGAACAATAAACACATCACTCCTTAATTAAATGTTCAAACCTAGTATTTTGTCTTTGTTATACATATTTGAAACTGTTAATGCATCTTACACAGTTCTCCTGCCAACATTGGATTGTTTGTGAAATGAACTTTTGACTTATCAGGAGGGGAGGCCAAGCATGCGGATGCTGTTTGTGAAGAAGGTAAAGATGATACCAAAATGGGTGGTAGCACTTGTGAAAATAGCAGAGTCTTTCCTTCCCTCCCATTAGCTATTAAGTGGCTTAGGGAAAGTGTCCAACAGAATGAATCTGTTCGCTATCAGGTAATACTGATTTGGAAAGTATATCTTGTTCTAAATTTTACAACCTGCATGTGTGTTTATTACACTGAATAATATGGTAAAAGCGGATGCTAGCTATTGCAAAATGAGATCATGAAATTTCATTTCATTTCTGCTGTGGGTTGCAATAGCATAAGCTTTCTGTTGAAAAATCATTCAGAGGCAACAAGAATGCATGTATACTGTAAGAATCTCGTTCCATGGCTGTGTTTTTGTGGCTACAAAATTGTGATGGATAGTCAGGACCCCATTATTTCTTTTTCCTGTAAAATTTGTTTCGCAGAAGTTTTTCCCTCTAGCATAGGAGAATAAAAGAAATGCAATCATTTCTTATTGCGAAAATTACAGATTCACAGCGTGTCTTGCTGGAAAATAGCTTTTATCAACAGGAAATGTGCCAACTCAAGCTTTCCGGAAAATCTAGACAAAGTGATAGTGTTTCATTTGTAGCCTTTTGGTTATAGTAAAAGATTCATATGTATGATGCATGTCTTTACTCGTATAAGATTTGAACTATTGTTTAAAATTTTCTTCCATTATGCATCAGGTCCTTGTAACCGGTTCATTACATCTCGTGGGTGATGTGTTGAGGATAGTCAAAATGTGAGGCACAAGACCAAGTTGAAGGTCTCTAGTTGCGACAACTTGTGCTTAAGAAGTGCTGGCATTGACGCTGGTCTAACAAGTTACCAAATGCGAGGTAGTGAAAGATTCAGTCTCTGTATTTCTAAATTTTCTAATTTAAGTGTCTGTAACTCAGTTTTTCTCGTTTAAATAAGTTACACTATTCATATTCCTAGCAACTTCTTGATGAAAAAGATTTGTTCTAAAGTCTATATATAACAAATAATATGGTAGTAGGCAACTCGTGATGCTAAATATTCATGCATTAAATTTAATTAAAATCATTTGTGATCTTAATAAGTTCATAACATGGTGTGCGTGTGTTATCTGTGATGTATACCCCTTGCCCGCCCCCCCTCCCCCCCCTAAAAAAAAAGGCAGCTCTTAAATATTAACAAAGGGATTGATATTTGAAGCTCGTAAAATTTAATTCTGATCGAATCATTTTTTTTAATTAACTTAATTTAGATTAGTTCTTGAATCATCGAGTTTTTAAATTAATTCCTCCAGCCAGAAAGGGTTTAAAAACTATCCCCTCACCCAGTATCATGATTCCTGCTCTTTTCATGCTAGGAATCCGTTGAAAATTTGTTGAAGAACATAGGACACAGCAAACTAGTGAAAAATAATTACATGCTATCAGAAGCTTCTGGTTCTTGGATGGCGGAAATCATCAAATCAAGCTTCCACTTAATTATTTGCTTGAATAACACGTTCGACGAACCAGTCATTGCTATATGCTTTTCTGCGTATACCGAAGCTTTCTTGTCATTTTTATAGCTCCTCAAATCACAGCGAGGACCTTCAAAACTTGCTAACAAAACCTTTTTTAAGATATTCCTATAGCGTTCATAGCAACCCCTTCTGCTTGACGCTAATGTATCATGCCTTCAATTTAGCCATCCCTCTCCCCCCAAAGCCATTCCTATAACTCTTCTCTTTTAGCAGGTTAATAAACATACGGTGGTGCCCTTTGCATCAGAAATAGTAATACGTGATTCGTTTTCTTTCAGCAGTAATAGTAAGACTCAATGCTGCATGATCAAGATAGAGGGAATCCGCTGAAAAGCTTCTTTCATTAGCTCAAAAATTTTTAATGTACGTTGTTGAGGGAAGTTCCGTATAAAATAAGCCGAAGTGAAGTGCAGAGGATGGAAATGAACATTCAGATCCCAAAACCCTTCAACAAAGTCACGAATCACAATCCCATCTTCATGGGAGCTCAAAGCAATTTATGGAGCTCTTAGTTTTCTTTCCCAAGAGACTTGATTTCTTTCATCAGTTCAGCTTGGTTTTCCAGGATTGAGTTCATCACACCGGACAATTCCATCTGCTCGACGATGCACAGAATTAATTCCATTTATAAATACAACAAAAGGGAAAAAGAAACTATAAATGCTGCATACACACCTCCTGCATATGAAATTGTCTAAGAATTTCTATATGAAGGCTCCTCATATCCTCATGTATGGATTTCTGAAATGAATCAAGAGTTTCTTCAAGAGTACGATGGAAGAGCTGAAGCGTGAACGAACTCCCCTGCTGTGTATCTGGCTGAAGGATTTTGTGTGGCTGTGTGGCTCCTCCCTGCCATTATATTTTGCAAATTAACGAGCCGTGATAATCAGATAGAGAAAACAAAGCTAATATGTGTCAATAACGTTTTAGCATCACAAGTTCCTTCACTGTTCTGTATTTAAGTTGATGGCAACAATTTGCATCAGTCACAAAATGGGGCCCATGCTTGTAATTCAAACCACAATATTGAAGGCATCTGTCATGATAAGCTACCTTGGGATTCCAAAAGGAAACACCCAAGCACTTAGAAGCCGCAGGAAAAAATTAATTGAAGCCATTTAGTGATCTTACGTTCATTGCTGGAAGAATTCCTGGTTCTGTGACCGCCAATGCATCAGACCTCGACAATATGCTATTCAACAGCTCTTCCCTAGTTTCAACTCCTGTTTTCTTTGTTTTTGGTGAAACCACTGAGAGGGATGTCCCATCACTGAAGGAAGCAGTAGTGTTTATTCTCTCGGCAAAAGTTGAAAACCTGCGAGGTTGGTTTAATGATGCTGTTCCAGATGCTTCAAGGCTAGCTAGTTCCGTGATGTGTTTTGTACCTAATGACAGAGACATGGAACTGGAGGAAATGTGTTCTGGAAATCCCATTGAAGTCTCCTGATTCAAAGAGACATCTCTGGTGTGCAGATTTGAAAAGCTGCAGCTGGAATTAGTCAATGAGCTCGTACCTGTCTGATTTGTTGAAGAGGGCAGATCTTGCAAACTAGAAAACATTGATCCTAATGTTGAACTCCCAGAAGTCATCGCAAAACGAGATGGTAAATTTAGTGGATGGCGTAGGTGAGCAATTTTATCAGATAGTCTCTCACCACCCCATGCTTCTGGAGGAGTGATGGAGGAATCTTCACTCTTGGAAGATGGAGATGGAGTAGATTCCTCTGGTAAGGTGAAAGACCGGGCCTCATCCTGACAAAAAAAGGGCAAGAAAAATCATGTCACGTCTATGAAGATATTGAATACCCCAAATCGTGTTCACTGGGGAATCAGAATTAAGTTCAACTGTATACAGGAAATACAAAAAATTACTTAACAAAACATTTAAGATTATCAACCGACAATCATGTTATAACAATATTGACTGACAGAGAGCAAGGAAAGCATGCTTCAAGGAAGAAAGCCAAGTTCAATAGTCAAAAAGGTATTTTAATTTTAAAAACTCTAAAAGTACCGGGACTTGTGGAGTAACTTTAGCATCATGTAGTAGAAAAATATAGCTGAGCAGTTGATTTTGGTGAAATAACTCATTAATACTCCAAATATTCAGCATAATGGAAGGAGCACATGCTAAAATTTTCAAGTATACATGAAACAAGGAAAGTATAAAGCTCACTAGTCTAATCCCATCACATTGAAAGGTCATAAAAATTAGGTAAAATACAAACACAGGCAAAAATAATAAATATTTCATGCATTGCATACATCTTCTCTTCTCCATTATTAATGAAAGAATTAGATATGCACGTTGCAAATATCCTCTGGAATAACAACTGTCAGACCTGCCTTGAGGTTGAACTAGATTTCCAATCAAATATGGGATGATCATTGGTTCCATCCTTTTGAAAAGGAAATCTCCTACTGGATGAAGGAAACAACAATGATGAAGGTTTCTTATCAACAGATAGATTATCCTTTTTCAATCCCTCCTGATCATCCCAAAACTTATCAAGTGAGGGTGTGATAGGCTGAACATCCACAAGTGGGGAAAACACCTCCATTTCATCCTTGAAATTGTAACTAGAACGAGGATTTAATTTCATCAATGTTCCAGGCCAAATGTGGCTTCGATGCGGTGTTTCCTCTGCTAAAGTCAGACTGGACATGGTTGATGCAGGTCCACTAGTGGTTGCTGTTAGAAATGATGATTCTATTGAAAGACCTGAACGACCAGTATTACTAGAGCCAGATACAGAGGTGGATAGAGCAACACTAGATGATGTTACAGAAGAAAGTGGATCTGGCATAAGAATGGAATCATCAACAGCCCCTCCCAAAAGAGCTATCTCAGGAGTGCAGGTGCTCTCATTTACAATAAATGGTTTTGATCTTTGCCAGCATAAACTTGTAACGGCCTGATGAGAAATATAATTTAGTTAGCATCACGCAAAACTACTAGAATTAAGGTAATAATATACTTTTAATTTGTGAAATGAGACTAGTGATGAGATTTCTGAAACCTGGACCACTATTAACTCAAAGCTCTCTGACGGCATACCAAAAGTAGACATCTCTAGCAGTCCATGTAAATGGGGCACTATCTTCTTCTTTTTTTATCATCCCTTCACATTTTTAACCAACTGTTTTATCTAACACGAAAATTGAATCTTGCACACACTGTTGTAACACTAATCGAATCGATTTCTCTCTACAGCATCATCCATTAAGGGGCACATCAATTAAGTCATCCTAATGGGAAAGAGGATAGGAACACACAGAACAACAGGTTTTATCCAGGCCAATGTAAAGAACCAATCTTGATAAGCTCATTTACTAAAATCAAGAAATGTGAATAGCCATTGGTGGATTTCTCATATTTGAAACTCTAATAATGTTATAGAATCCCGTTTACATCTCTTTCTGCCTAATATTTGTTACTACTCTATTAACTTCTGCACAGAACTGTGCTGGTGGGGTATAAGGTTCTATGTTTTGGAACATATGGAAGTTTTCAAGTTCAAGCGAGAGATCCAAAATAACATTTTTCACAATATTTATTGTGGTCACATAAAACAGTTTATAGACTGATAAGAAACTGCAGAAAGACCATAGGAAATATTCAAACATGGGTATCGGGAAGAAAAATCCACCTCTGAACTGCCATAAGCATGGAGAACAGTGAAAGGCTGTGGTTTTCCTCGAACATCATAGAACACCACCCTACCACTACTGGTTCCAGCTGCCAGAATCAAACCATCATCTCTAAAAGCCAGTGAAGAAAAAGGCGCCTCATAAGAAATGAGAGATGTGTGCCTTCTAGACCCTGATTCATAAGTGTATAGTTTTTTATCCAGTCCAACACTAGCTATTATCTGCAATGGGAAAAGGCATTTGATAATGAAAAATAGATAACAAATTTTACCGAAACTTCAGGCCTTATTTTGTTTCAAAAGCATATAGAAACTTTAGTCTCTTTCTTGTATGATGAGGGAAAAAGGGAAAGGAGATACCAATCCAACATAATAAAATAAACAGGAGACCTTATCATTTGACGGTGAGAAGCTAATACCAACAGTTGGAGCAGAATGTTGCTTCAACCATGAAACCTGTAAAACAGAAATGCAGTCAGTTACATGCTAAAAACATTATTTGCAATGTTGAAAAATTAGAGCATAATACTACAGGAAAAATAAATAGGATATGGAGAAAAATAGGAGTGATGAAACAAAAATTGGTCATACAAAAGCCTCATGGTGTGCTAAGATCATATATGCAAAGCACATAGTTAGAACCTGATAAATGGGAAAATGAGCATAAACATGTTTTAACTTCATTAGATATGAAAATCTCACTGCAGCATAAACTTACTCAGCCACATTTGTTATTTGTGACCTAAACTACCACTACTCATATACACGAACCTTTGGGCTGCGACTGGTTATATCCCACAAATGAACAGAACCATCATCACCTGCGGTCACCAAAAGGTGTCGGCTAACTCGTGAATAATCAAGAACCCTTAGTACCTGGTCTTAAATTCCATCAGACGAACAATTAGCAGGAAAGAAGGTTACACAACAAATACCAGAAGGATAGCATCAAATGCGGAAGAACAAACAACCTGTTTGTGTGGATCCTTGAGTTCTGTCGCCCTTGCACCAGATGCAAGGTTGTGAAGGATAAGATCCCCACTCAAACTTATGGAAGCCAGGTGCTCATCTTTGCAATTGTACATAGCACCTGTTATTGTACTGGTATGACCTCTCAACCATTTAATACAGCGCTTCCTCTGCAGATCCCATATTCTTACTACTTGACCGCTTCCTCCAGAGCATATATATCTAGATCCCTTGTTACTAAAGCTAATAGCTGATAATGATTCCTACAAATTATAAAAATATATTCAACAATGACTTGTTGTAGTGGACCAAAAAGAATCCCCCTCATGACAGTGTAAATCATGTTACCATGGCAACGAGAAAAACAAATAAAATGGATGCATGGTGTTTCGAATGTAACAAAAAAAATTCCACATGACGAATTCTTTTAAAAAAGGTTTTACTACAAACAAGCATGCAAGTGATGTGATACAGGGTGCCTGTGGAAGATTGTATTTTGCAGAATGCAAAAGATCAAGGAATATAAGGAAACCTGGTCTCCCTTGTTGATCTGAGCATGCCTTTTCTCCATTCAAGTCCCAAACAGTTGACAACTTTGATGCTTGAAGTACACAAAAGTAATCTTATGAAACAAAATGCTTCTTTGTATCTTCAATGGTGGTTATTGGAAAGAAAGAAACAAATTTACGTTATCAAATCTTTGTTCCACAAGTTCAAGAGTTTACCACCTTCAAATTTTCTCATGCATTATTTAAGGGGGGAACGCGCTTGAAGTTGGGTAACAAGAGGTCGCAGGTAAAGTTTAGGTTGAGCACAAATGGATACCACTCCTCTGATAACTCGTACATTCAAATTCAACCAAATTTTCTATTTGCAAGACGAACTTTTAGATCCCAATTTTTTTTTTCAAATAGCCATCCAATCCACCACAAACACAGTTTTCAACAATTTGATGTTCCAAACTTGTAAGAATTTCTAATTTAATGAATCAATAGACTTCGACGAGAATTACCTCAATGCTGTCCCCGCTATCCGTCCCAGAAACCGGAATTGTCCCCATGTTCTGCCCATTTTTCCTCCACAACGAAATCTTCTTATCTTCTCCAGCACTAGCCACAACTAAATCTGCAAAAACAGAACACCAAAATTAAATCAAACTCTGCTTTCCAAAAATTGTAGTACCAAACTAGGAATTTTATTTAATTAAGCACTAAATCAAAATTGCGTTTTTTTTTTTAAAAAAAAAAAAAACATCCAAACAAACCCTAATTAATCCAAAAACCGGGAAATGCAGATTCAAGCGAAGGAAAAACTCTACACCTAACCGAAAAAAAAGGCACTTGCAAATTAAAGGTAAATGAAAATAAAGAGAGAGTAAAGAGGGGGCGAGTGATCGACTCACTAGTATAATTCCACTTGACTGAGTTAACAACGCAACCCGGAGTTGGTGTGTAATTCAAAGTGCATGGATCTCCTGGCTCCACTGATACATCGAAAAGCTTCACGGTGTCGCCACCACTCGCCGCCAGCAACGACATTGATGGATCCGCCAAGTTGATCATCTCTCAAATCTTTAAGATTTTGAGAGAGCTAAATAATAGTAAAATGGCGGTAGGGAGAGAAATTTGGGAAATGGAGGATCTTCCTCTCTTTTTGTAAAATTATTTTAAATTTGGTGTCTGAAAAAAAGAAGACAAACAAAAAAAAAAAACCCCACCACTATGGCATTAAGTTTCGAAAGGAGGAGAGGAGAGGAGATGAGTGGGGAGGGGTCGTTAAGAATTTGAATAAAAGAGGGGAGGTATTTTTTATATATATATCCTCTCTTGGGCGGGTTTTTTTTTTTTGTAAGTGGGCGGGGACGCTTGCCTTTTGATTTTGCTGGCTTTAATCCCGACGACTACTTGGAGTTGGGACTAGGCCACCGCTCCTACTCCTGCTTACATCTGATTATTTGCTTCCATGTCTTTACATTTTTTATCGAGTTGTCAATTCTGTTTGGATAAATATTTTGTTTTTTAATTAAAATAAAATATTTTGATTTCAGAATGTCTTGATGGTGTTGTTATATATATATATATATATATATATATATATATATATATATATATATATATATATATATAGACACACACATAATTCAATTAATATAATTTAAATTTAAAATAAATTAATTATAAATTATATATTACAAACACAATTTCAAACAAATATAATTTTAAAATTTAAAATATTTTTAAATAATTAAAATTAAATAGAACTTTAACTTAAAATAATTTAATTTAAATAAAATATCAATTTGATTTAATGGCTTTTCAAGTTTGTAACGGAACATATGAAATGAAATCGAAATATTCTGATTGAATTTACTAAAAAAATCTGGAATAGACCAAAATTTAAAATAAAATGAAAATTATTCTATTTTGTTTTTTTTTAATTGATATAAAATATTTCAAACATTTCAAATAAAATAGAATAAAATTAACAACCTTGCATTTTACTGCTTGGGCGATTAGCGACCTGATTTTTTTTTATTTTCTTTTATCAGATTGGAAAAACATTTTATCTCACATGATCAAATGCTTGCTGATGATATTCATTATTAATGGCTGCTTGTACAAGATTTGTCGTTCCCTCGAGGGTACTGCAATTGCTAAACCAGGAAACCCCCCCCCCCCCCAACCGTAATTGTGCGTTTTTGTTTTTCGGAATTTTAATATTAATCCATTCCCGCTTAAGAACCATTAGTCATTCCAGGAGTTTGGTCACATTAAATGCTTTATTTTTATATTCTAAAAGTATTTTAAAAAAGATAATTTTTTTTATTATTTTAAAATTAATATTTTCAAATCATTTTAATATATTATATTAAAAATAATTTTTAAAAAATAAAAAAATATTTTTTAATATATATTTTTTAAAAATATTTTATAAAATAATCACTACTACATTTTAAAACAATTCAAGATAAATACCTCATAATAAATATTGTCATTTTTGTAGGCCCAGCTAAAATACTTGGACGAACTGAGGTTAAATGTTTCAATCGTTAATTTGAGGAATGATCTTGATAGACCCGGAATCAGCAATTTGAGGAATGATCTTGATAGACCCGGAATCAGCACATTCGTGCGAACGGGGTCCAGCTGGAATAAAACAAAAACCTATTTAAAAATGTGAATGTCATCAATTTTTAAAATACTTTATCAAAATAATATTTTTTTATTTAAAAAAAATTATTTTTAATATAACATGTTAAAATTTTAATACAACATGTTAAAATAATCTAAAAACATCTTAAATAATATTAATTTGAAATAAAAAAAATTAAAAAAATACTTTTGAGGGCCAATATCAGAGAAGCAAAATCCTCAACGATAGAGGACATTTGTCACGTCTCCTCCGGAATCTTTTGCCCAAAATTGAGGTTCCATTTAAGCCAGCAGATACCATTGTAAATGGAGCACCTGCCGTCTAAGGTGTGCGAGAATATAAAACCACCGCCAGCTCTATACATCATTGACTGGACCATCAACTTCCAGTCCGGTCCAAGGCTGTGACAAACCCCCAAATAAACACGAACATCGTGTCAAGTTCTGAAAATGTCCACCCCGACTAATGTAGAAGCCACTGGACTGGACCATTATTAACATCCGAACCATCTCTCCTACAAAGACTTCTCCGTAATTCAATGGTAGTAGGTGAAAGGACCAGATCCTAACTATAAGAATGCCCTGGATATGGCGATCAAAATCGACAGGCGGCCAAACTACATTTACCATCATGTAACCTGAGAATATGCCTGATGTAAATGCAATGAACTCGAGTCTCTGAACAGAGTGGGAAACTTAGAGCTACGTATAGAGCTAAATGTGGCCAATTCTGATGCCCAAACACAATTATAATTACCAGGCCAAATATATGCACATACGCAGGAGTACGAACTACAGAGAAAAGTAAAGACATTAGATGAGGGAAAAAAAAAGGGAAAGAAAAAAATAGTTCCTTCGGACTTTTGGTACACCCCACAGCATGTGCCTCCAAAAATGATTTGGAAAGCTTTGCCCCCACCTAGCAGTAAATAATGCACGGGTTCATGCCTGCGTCTCCTAGAATTAGCAGACTCAAACCTGAAAACCTTTAATTTTAGCCAGTTTCCCTGCCAAAACAGGGAGGGAAAAAATCAGTGTAAAAGATGGAAGAGAGGGCAGAAAGGTTGATTAAATACCAAAAATTTTGATACTGCCCTGGAGGTTAAAACATGAGCGGAAAGTGTACTGAGTGAATATACAAGAATACGTTCGAGGGTGTGTTTTTATGTATGAATGCATCATAATTAGTTTTGCCAAGGAAAAGAGACTTTCTAGAGCTTCGCCTGTTTCTATGAAAATAAAATTTATATCATTTGGTAACTTTCAATTGATTTCATTCTTCATATCATATGAATGGAATTCATTATACTCGGGAAAGGAAATCCACAAAATTACCAACCACAACAGAACAGCTGGGATAGCCACAAGCCAGAAACATGCATAATCACAATGATATCCATGTCACATCATAAAAAAGCAATTGTATTGAGCTGACCTTGGGTAAGACCAGGGACCAATAATTTGCAGCCATCACATTTTGTTTGACATCATGAACTTTGCTTTTTTCTCAGCAGGCTTTAAAATTTGAAAGGAGCACATCAAATTTTCATCAACACTCATCATAGCACCAGCATTGTCAAATTCACCACAGTAGTTGGGGGCTGAAAATATGGTAACAAGTTGCCTGTCGGCAAAGAATTCATACCCATCTTCCACAACCTAGACCAAAACAAAACGAAAAAATAAAAATCACTTCAGTGTCCAGAAAGAGAGGTATGAGTTACTAAAAGAGAATAGGCTAGCTGAGGAAAAGTTAACAACCTGATGTGCACGACAGACAAGGTCTAAATCATGCTTTGTCAAGAATTCTTGCACCTTATCAGGACCAAAGGTGTAAGAAACTCCTCTATCATTCATCCCCCATCCCTTAACATCTCTACCAGGATCTGACCAGAGTAAATCACACAGCAAACCAGTATCTGGAACAGCAGTTGGGCGGGGCAAGTTTTTAATTTGATCCAAATTTGTCAAATCAGGGGAAAGACCGCCATGCATGCACAAAATTTTGTCATCTATCAAAGCAGCAACAGGAAGGCAGTTGAAACTGTCAGTAAAGGATTTCCATAGCCTTACATTAAACCGCCGCTTACATTCATCATAAAATCCATATATCCGATTTATAGAAGCACATTCATGGTTTCCTCGTAGGAGAAAGAAGTTCTCTGGATATTTAATCTTATAGGCAAGCAAAAGGCATATAGTTTCCAAACTTTGCTTTCCTCGATCAACATAGTCCCCCAAAAAAAGATAATTTGCCCCAGGAGGAAAACCACCATACTCAAAAAGTCTCAATAAATCACTATATTGCCCATGAATGTCACCTGAAACACAAAGAAAATCTTGACAATGTCAGATGGAACAGATCCAGGCTGCAGCAGAACAACACAGAAATCAAATATTCAGCCACGGCAATAGTCTACCCTCCGAGCTATATATTAGCTACATACTATAAGTTGAATATCGATCTTTGATTATTTCAAATGCCAATTATTTCTCAAATCCATGGAATGCCTTTGAGTTTGATAATATACTTGAATTTTTTAGCATGAATCATATTACATTGACAAAAAAAAAACAGACGGGGCCAAATTTACAGCTAAACTTGTTTACTTAACAAACATCGCCAGCTCCAGGTTTGTCGAAACTCAAAAGGTTATAAACACAACACCCAATTTCATTCAGCACTGGAGGATTTTAAGGTTTTATAAGCATTCCATTTTTCACAACTCGATAACAGCATTACTCAGTAACCCAAGACAAAATTTACTCAAGCCCCCGTAAAACGAACATAACAGATTGCAATAACGAAAAGATGCCAGGAAATTAAAAAATAAAAAACACAGAACCTGAAGTACCCTTTTCTTAAAACAGCCTCCTCCACTTCCAATCGTATATAAAAAGAAAAGTAACCCATCAAGAAAATACCACAAAACCCAGCAGAAAAACATCAAGAAAAAATTAGAAAATTTAGGGTAATTTAGAGGACCGCATATCTTGATGGGGGCTTCAAGCTCGAGCAGAACAGGTTGTTGAAGAAAAATATCACGAGAAGCGACACAGAGTTGCTTGATCTCAGCCTCCGATAGCTGAACTTGCTTGCCTGGTCTGGCTGATCGGACTTCTGTTAACCGTCTGATTATGTCATCTAGGACAGCATGGTCCATCGCCGCCTGCCCTTGTGTAGCCATCCGATCTTCCCTCCTCTTTTCAACGGCTCTGGCTTTCTTTTGATAACAAACCCTAGAAATCCAAAAGGATTTTTCAAAGATTATCCTCTCTTTTTTAACAGTCTTGCAGTTTCTTTAGCGTTGTGTGGGTTTTTGAAAAACAGAGAGAGAAAAAAGAGATTGAAACTTATTAGTGTTATTTATTTATACATGTTGAGGGAGGAGAGGAGAGTGTTAAAAAAACAAACAAAAAAGAATTATGGGAGACGGCTGCAACTTCTATGCCGCGGAGATACCCAAATAATACTATAATAATATTTTTCTTTGAAAGTTGTATAAGACGGCGCCGTTTTCAAGGGCCTTCAGTGGAATACAAAGGTGAATTTCTTTGTTGTAATTTTTCTTTTTTCTTTTCATTCCAGAGAGAGAGCATGGAATTAGGATTCAGTTTTATTTTTTGCGGGATATATTTTTTAAAAGTTGTAAGAAATTAAAAATATTATCTTATTTATTAATTATATTATCTTCAATTGTTTTTATTATATATTTTATTCTGATTTTTTAATTTAATATTTTAAATTTTAATTTAATTTAATTTTTTAATTTTTTTATATTATATTTGATCCTTGTTATTTATTTTATTATTATTTTAAAAAATAAAATATTAATAAGATATTCCTCAACTTATTTAGACAATATAACAAAAAATTTAAAAATAAATTTCAACTTATTTTTTATACTGTTAAATAAATTATTATATATATATATATATATATATATATATATATATATTAAAAAAATCTCGGAAAACCAAAAAAAGTAAAAGATAAGACTATAAGCCGATTTAGCTTACAGTCCCGAAACATAGTCTTTAGTTCTTTACAGTTTACCCTTTACTGGCCTCTCTTAATCATTAGCTAGAGGGACTCTTGATGCCTCACAAAAAATGGAACCAGCAAATAAATCTCGATGATTAAAGAGGCCGTTTTTTTATTTGTTAAATTTAAATATTAAAACTAGTATAAATTTCTGTAAATAAATTATATTAATATAGAACGCATAATCAATCTTAATTGACACGTAAACAAATTTGATAATAAAGTAATTTTTACTATACATCTTATTTTTGTAAATATGTGATATATAATCAATGCACCAAGATTGGAGATTTATATCCATTCCTTTCTTTCTCACATTGACTGCAAACAAGAATAATGATTTATATAATTTAAGGGAGGTAATTTATCTAGTCAGATTTTGAATTTATTTTTTAAAAATTATTAATTTAAAAATTATAAATTTTATGGTCATTTGAGATTTATCTAGTCGTTAACTTCAGGGTATCGAAAAATTAGTTTAGATGCACGTAAGCTGATGCAAACACCACGGTTATCTAGAAAAAAAAATTGATTTATACTACTGTGGCTGATTTTTTCTGTCCGAGCTTCCTTTAAGATTTAAACTTACTTACTTTGAGATTTAAACTTTAAATGATAATTTGAAGAGCCAGATGAACGAGGGATAACATGGTGTTAGTGTTGCAGCAAAACAGTGGCGGGAGAAAGGATGCCGGAGAGAGACTTCAAATACAATGAGGGAGTGTCGTGACGAGTAAGGGCTAATATGCTTGCTCACGGTGCTATGACTGTCTATGGTAACAGCGATGTAATTAACTGTATGCTACTGTTGTTGACGATGGCGATGTGGTCAACGGAAGTATAAGATCAGATATAGAAACTCTCGAACAGGTGAATGATCCGAAGCCATCGAATGAGGTGATAAACAAATAATTTATAATAATTGTCGAAGTCGACGTCTAGCCATCGAGATCACGTGCAGGTATTCGAGAAAACACAATTTCTACTCCAAACCCGTGTCCGGCATTCTCAAGGATTCAAGATCCGATCATGGACTCCGCCACGTGTCTTTGATTGATCTGTGTGATACAAGACCGAGATAAAATATTGCCGAGCCTTAGTTCATATTGATATTCAATCCGATGGTCTCCTCGGATGCATTCAGGATAAAAAAGATTATTCATTGACGAGAATAAAAAAATATAAATAAATCAACAAAAGTATTACCTATAATCTAAGGCGTTAGAGAGATATTGTAGCGATGTCTGTTGTATTTTTAATTTGATCCTTAAGCACTGTTTTCTTTTTCGTCCAAAAATGGGATCTAGAGTAGATTTTGGTCCTTTTCTTTTTAAATAATAATTATTTGGTCCCTCGGGTTTTAATTTTTTAATTATGGTGCAAAACTTTATTTTTTTTTTTATTTTCGATCCCTAGGATGAACAATGAGAGAAAGAGTCTAAGCTGACACCAATTATAACAACGAAAAAAATTAAATTTTGTGACAATGATTTTTATTCGATGATAAGAGTTCTGCCTATAGTTATTTGTCATTTCCATCACCTGATATAAGAGGTATGAGCTTAGAAAGATTTTTTTTCATGTCAATTTATAGTTTTTTGGGTTATTTGAGGTTGTGAATGGGTTTGTAAAGAAATGCAAGTTTTTTTTCTAGGTGTTTTAAATAAAAAACGAGTATAAAATTGAGTTTTTGGGGAAAAAACCAGGGCCTCAATTTACAATAATCCTCCATTGGCTTGAAATTAGATCATTAGATAACACGTCACCTATTTGTTATTTTATTTTTTAAAAAACAAGGTTTCTCGCTCCTTATAAAAGAAAAATAATTATAAACCAGTCTAGGCATATTAACCCGTCTAGACCTTTTTTTTTGTACATTGTTTTTTTTTTTATCCTTTTAGTTTTTTTTTTTTCGAGCTTAATCTTTCAATGTTAGTTTTTTATTGGATTGTATTTTGTTGGCTTTTTTTTTTTTTCAATTTTAACAAATTTCATATGATTTTTTTGATATAATATAATATGATTTAATTTTACTTAGTTTACGAAAAACATTTCACCGTTTTTTCTTGATATTAGTAAATCTTTCTTTGCCTTTGGTTACAAGATTGGTCTCCTCTATCCAGCTCGGGAGAAGAGAGAGGGAGAGAGGAATGGCACATGATGCTCTTTCTCTTCAACAGCGCAGAGCAGGTAAAGAAAGCCATTGATTTGATATAAAAGGGTCTAAAAACCATGGATTTGGCGACTCAAGACCCCCCATTTCCACACCTGCATGCTTATTCTTCTTCTTTTTCTTTGACAAACCTAATTTTGTTAAATTCGGTAAACTTGGCCCGAGTTTATTGAATTTGATTGATTTTAATTAAGTTTGCTGATTTTTAAATATTTTATTCATTGTTATATATTATATATGTGTTAACTTATAAAATTATATAATTTTATGAGTTAAATTACGAATTTAACAACCATGGTTGCAATATTCAACCGGGTACATGGCAATCGATGGGAGTAGAATAATTAAGCTGGTCAATGTGATTTGAGGAACATAAAGAATAGACATTGCAAGTACAGCAATTCCATCAACAACTAAGATAATGCGCGACTTAAAGTTTACAGGGAGGCTAACGGAGTATTATAAAATCACAATGATAATAATAAAAAAATAAATCAAAGACATGGCAAAAATCTCTTCTATATTTTTTTTTCCAAAAAAAAAATTATGCAAACTCCATTTTATGTCCAAAATTCCATCAATTGAAATTTGAAAAATACCGTCGAGTTAAAAACTTACAGAAATAGAGAATACTATTTAATTTTTGGATTAGTTTTGTTCTGAGTTTATTTTTCAAAATTCTCTCTATTTATTTTTTAATTTAAGTATTATTATTATTATTATTATTATTATTATTATTATTATTATTATTATCTTCAAAGCTCCATTAATTGAAACATGGAAAAGATAGTCATTGATGTGATTTTGGGTATAAAAATAGGTTTTTTTTTCGCTAAAATTTCCAATTTTTTAATGTTCTCTCTAATTTCATGATATCTAATAAGATTTATTATAATTTATCCAAGATTTATTAAGTGAAATGATTAGGAAGGGTTTGATTGAAGAAAAAAAGGGTTGAATTTTAGTAATCGGATACAAGTTTCCCAGATTAATTTGTAGACTGATCATTGAAAATTGTACTTTCTCCCATGAATCCGACATTTTCAAATGATAAAAATCCAATTGATATAGATAGATCCAAAAGAGCATTTTTAGCCATCACCTGTATTTCCCAAACCTCTCCAAAACATATCAGAAAATGAAGAAACAATGTTGTACCACTTTCATTATCTTGTAAGGAAATATTAATCAACTATCTAGTAGCTAAATAGTCCAATTATCTGAGTTTAGAACTAAGCGATTTGTTATCTATGTAATTTTATGTTCGAACATTGTGATTGTCAATATAATAATCACTTGAGGTTTACATGGTTGTTAATTTTAGGACTCATAGTAAAGTACATGCAAGCTAGACCGATTATCTATGGTAATAAAATAAAAAAAGAGAAGAAGAAGAACATGGGAACCGTATCTAATGACATGATTATGCACCATTTAAAATGCTAACCTCGTCATGATTGATTCGCTTTAAGATTGTTTAGGAGGAAAAATAAGAGTTCTTCTATATTTTTTCCTGTCTGGCGAAGGAGAAAAGAAAAAAAAAAGACCATCATTTCCCGAAATGTTAATTAAAGCGGCATGCTTTTCCCCGAAATTTAAAGTTTTTCCATCCATCCAAGAAAAAGAATCATGCAACGTGAAAGTTAGAACAGAATATGCTCATCCTAATATATTATGTTCCATTGTCTCGTTAATGATCTTCGAATATGTGAAGACAATCTAAACAGGTAAATCAAATCTTTCGCCAATCCTTTCAGGGGGGGAAATGGCCATGGCATCGGCAACCATTTTTTTTATATATATTTATATATATTGATCCAATTCTTCCCCAGCAGAGAATATATAAATTCCGTACAGGAAAAAAAAAAAAACGAGGCTGAGTTTTTGTTCTTGATTCAGATTGCGCTTCACACTTCCATGGCAACTTGAAAGTGATTCTTGGGCGGCAAAAGCAGTTATGGCAGATAGGTACGTGGAGAATCTGCCTCATCTTTCTGTCAAAGCTTTACACTTGCTTGCCCATGGGCCGTGGCGAAAGTCGTGCATGCATAATTATTGCTGAGCTGAGGAGGGGTAGCAGATGCCTTGCTAGATCACCGTTATTCCTTAGAATTAGTGAGTTGACTCACTTCGAGACCAGATGATCAAAATCTATCGACTACTGTAGCTTTGGTTGACATATGCATGGCAAAAGCAAGTAGAAGACTTGGCTTCTTCGAGAGAGAGAGACAGAAAAAGAACAAAACTTGTGTAGTTCACATTTCCAGCTTTTATCTCTGTTTGACGCTTTTTACATGATAACGATGCATTAGCTAAAGTTTCTACAGCCTAAACAAAAAATTAAATTAAATCAACATAGCACCTTTTAATTAGTTTCTGCCCCCATATATCTTAAATAAAAATCATTTGTGTTTAATTTTTGTGTACAAATATGTATGATGTACCTTTGCAAAACTTAAAAATAAATAAATTAAACCGCTCTTGAATTTAAGATTTATTTCGAGAATATCTCCATTTTATACCTAAAAAATGACTATTCTATAGTCATTATTAATTATTTTATTTTTAAGAGTATCGATCATAATAATTGTGCTTTGATATCTCGAATATAAAAATTAAGGAAAAAGAATGAGGAAAATTTTCGACAAAACAGATATTCCTATGAACGATTTGACCGGGGAGAGCGAAAGGCCCACCCGCCCAAAAGGGCTTCAGTTTGCGTGGCACTTTGGCAATATATAAGAACGTTAAGGCCATTTAAAACATGTAAATCCCTGTACCCGGCAAAATTCCATTCGAAAATTGGAAAGCAAAAAGGAAAAATCTCTCCAGCTACATCCAACCCATCCATACACTAGCAAAAATAAAAACACCTCTCTTATCTCTTCTTTTCTTTCAAATCTAAGCCGTTCCTCACCAGCACCGTTACTTTGAAATTCTCCGCCTCAGCAGATTCCCTCTCTCCTATTAAATCTTTCTTTTCTTTAATCGCCTTTTTTCTCTTCCTTCCTTTCTCAAGCGAAGAATCTCTTTCTCTCTTCGATCACTTCCCTTCCCTTTCTCTTCATCAGATTCTTTCCTTTTCTCTTTCGTGCACTTTTTAATTAGCGATGCCTATTGTCTTGCCTCATTCATTCTCCCTCTCTTCTCTTCTTTTCGTTTCTCATCATATCTTCTTGCGTTTCATTCTCTCCCTCTCTAGTTTCTACATCGCCTTGCTTCTCTTTCAATCTCATGGCTCCTCCTAATTCAGGTGTCCACCATATTTCTAATCCTTGCATTTATGGTATGTTTTGTCATCCATACTCATTGCTGTTTTAATCCCATATTTCATTATCTTTTTCGCGTTTTCATCGCCTCCAACTTGTTTGATAACAGGCTTCATGTTTGTTTCTGTATTTGGCTTTCTTTTTAAAGTAACTCTACTGTTATTGTCATTCTTTTTTTTTTTTTCCTTTTTGATATTTGGCCCTTTTTGTTTTGTTTACTGCTGTTTTGTGTTTGTGTGGGGTGGGTGGGGGGTTTATTCTGGGATTTTTATGTTAAGCAGGAGACTTTGTTTCTTCGTACGCAGAGAGAAAGTCTCGGTTTATGAAGTGGCTGGGTAAGCTTTTTAAAAGTGGGTCTAATCGTGGTGGAGTTGGCGGCCGCGCACATCCACAGCTTTTAGGGGAAGAAAACGTAGTTTGGAGTGCACCTGCAAGATCTGTGGTAACTTTCTAAACGTCCTTTTTTGGTCAGCTTGCCAGTGCATATAGATTGACAGCTCCAGTTAATTCATATTCCTTTCCAACTTGCTGCTCCATGCTCCATGATGGAACAAGTGGTTCCAATTCCTTTCCAACTTGTAAATTGACCGGAAAAAGCCTGCTTCTAACATTGCTTTCAATTTTTTATTTTGTTACATAGGAGAGGTTCGAGCTCGAAACTCTTGGGGGGAAAGGAGATAATAATATCAGTTAAGCTATAGCTCATTGGCACATTGATTTCAAATTGATAATTAGATATATCCCACTAATTTCAATCGACTAGGCCTTTTTTTTTCTGGGCCTTTTCTGATGGGTCAGGCCAATCACTTTTTACTCTTCCTTTCCTCTTTTTTTAAAGGGCATGCTATCGTTGGATTACCAAACTCTTTCTTTTGGGAAAATGTTATATTTGCTATGTTGCCACAGATTCCCTTTCCACACATAGTACTTGTCATCAAAGGCTTGCTTTATGTGCAATCCACTAGCCTTGTGCAAATGTTTACATTACAATATTGGTTAAGACAATCAGGATGAAGCAATATTACAAGTGGAGTTTTCTGGTCTAAATGCTGAAATCCTGGAAAATAATTATGACATTTCTAGACCAACGAAAGGCAATTGTATTCTCATTTAGTTTTAAAAAACCTGTCTCGTCACTTAATTTTTATATTCGGTAGTAAATAGAAGTTAGATCCTGTCAATTTTGACAAGTGTAGCGTATAATTGAGTTTAGCTGATACTCTCTGACATTGCTCTGAAACATTTCAACCAGCAAGTTTCTTTCAGGTAATAATGGTGGTTGTAATGTGTACCTTGACTAGAAAACAGATTGATCATACATATATTAATAGTCTAGAACATACATGGTTTATTTCTATCCCACTTGTTAATTCAACTTGCTCTGGTGCTAGTAGAGCACCTGGATACGGGGTTTAAATCCTACTGTATGGGCACAGATGAAATATAGAAAGGAAGAATTCCCCTTCATGCACTTCACACAATTCTACATATTGGTTGCTCAGAGGGGAGAAGACAGATTTTTCAATTAGCTTCTATATTGTTATCAGGATGATCGTTCTAGAACTGGGAAGGAGCGGGGGGATGCCATTGCACTTACTATGGCTGAAGATTGGAAGCAACCAAGGGGTGCGGTTTTGCTCCCTTCACATTCATATATTTTTTAACACACACAAACATATGCATATGCTTCTCTGTGTATATGCTATTCTGGGAGTTCTATAAACATTCAATATCTGTTTTCCAGGATGTAGTCGGGGAACAAATGATCAAGATCTAGCAAGATCGCTTCAGGATACCCTTAATTCATCTTCATTTCCTTCATATGGCACTACACAATATCGTCCCTCGAATTTGAGGTAAAACTTCTAATTTTTGTCATAACTAATTCGTGACTCAGCTGAACAAATACATTTTTGTAGGCATGCATGCCAAACTCTAGGTATTTTGTAGTTGGCTTGCAGCATGGTTGATGAAATGGGAGGGTAGTTATCCAAGTCGAGCACCATTCATGAATTATCCTTGATGAACTAAGAAAGAACATTTGAGGCTTACAAACACATATGATCCTTATGCGTTTATACATGTCTGTCATCCTGAAAAGTGGATTTCTTTGTGTTTATACATGTCTGTCATCCTGAAAAGTGGATTTCTTTGTCCATTAAGGATAATCTAACAACGTTGTATGATAGAAATTCAAATGTGGAAATTTGGCAGGACTGTGACAGCTTTTATTGGAAATTAACACACATGGTTCATTATAAAGGTCACAAAACATTTGACTTCTCTCTGCACTTGCAGAGAAGCTAACGATTTAACTTCTTGATAACTATAGTGATGCAGCATTATTGTAAATCGTCATACTTTTTTGCTCAAAGTATGATATAAATGATATGGGTCTATGTGCAGTGCTTGTAGCCTACTTTTTGCAGGCTCTTTTAAATATTTTCTGCAGAAATCTTTCATTCAATCTAAGAGAAAAGAAATCACTGTTAACAAGAAATTGAAGAAACAAGATGTCAACTCCCATTTTTAAATTTATGAGTATTCCACCCTCGAGCTGTATTGGTCATGCATGGTATGCCTCGACTTGAAGGTTATGTAGCGGCTGCCAACGTGACATTGGCTATGGCAATTTTCTGGGATGCATGGGAAAATATTTTCATCCAGAGTGCTTTTGCTGTCGTTCTTGTGGTTACCCAATCACTGAGACCGAGGTAATAATACTTCTCAGGCTCACGAGTATCTTGCTATCTTCTTTAAAAGGAACAAATTTAATGAAATTTTTCATGGTCCACTATTTCTGTGGATGAATTGAGTCAGATGTCAAAATTGCATATAATGTAAGAAATTCAAATAATGATAAGAAATGTTTCATCTAGTTTTTAACTTATTTTTTCTGTTGATCCAAGTTTTCTTTGTCAGGGATGGATCCATATCACAAGTCTTGTTTCAAAGAGTTAACTCATCCCAAATGTGAAGTCTGCCACCAATTTGTAAGAAAATTAACTTTCATTCAATTAAGATAATATGCTAGTTTTCTGATTCGTGTCGATCACTTTCTTCGAGTTTTTAGTTTGTAACTTATTATGGGCATAATCTAGAACATTTTCTTTATATGTTTTCAGATCCCTACAAACGCAGCTGGTTTGATTGAGTATAGGTGCCATCCATTTTGGTCCCAAAAGTATTGTCCATCACATGAGCATGACAACACAGCTCGATGCTGCAGTTGTGAACGTCTGGAGGTATGTATGTAAATTTGTAAAACAAACTATCCATTAGAATTTTCTATTTTGTTGATGCAGTAGTTGGCTGTCCAGTATATATTTATTTCTCTCTTAACAATCTTGGAGAAGGGAATGTGCTCAATACTGAAATCAAATTTTTTTGCTTATGGTAGTTGTTGGTTTTCTCTTCTTCTTCTTCTTCTTCTTCTTGTTTTTTTTTTTTTGTCTGTCCACCCATAGTCTAGGGATGCGAGATACTATTCTTTGGAAGATGGCCGCAGCTTGTGTTTAGAATGCATGGAATCGGCTGTCATGGATACTGGTGATTGTCAACCCCTTTACCACGCCATCAGGGACTATTATGAAGGATTGCATATGAAACTGGACCAGCAAATTCCCATGCTTCTAGTTCAAAGACAGGCACTCAATGAAGCCATTTTTGGAGAGAAGAATGTAATGTATTATCTCTCACATACTTTTAAAATCTATTGATTGGTGAAATTGCTTTTATTTAGACATGGTTCTTTCCAGGGCTACCACCATATGCCCGAGACAAGGGGTCTATGTCTCTCAGAAGAGCAGACTGTCGCTAGTGTACGATACTGGATAACTCTAGTATTTGGTTTTATTTTAACAATTCGTGTTGGGTTTATTAGTGAGGAACAAAATGTTTAACATGGCGCTTGCCATGACTTTTCTCTCTGTTTTCAACCAGATACAAAAGAGACCAAGAATTGGAGGCCACCGACTGGTAGGAATGAGAACTGAACCCCGAAAGCTGACTCGGAAATGTGAAGTTACAGCTATTCTTGTTCTTTATGGTCTTCCCAGGTAATAGTCAGAGGCAATTTTTAGTTCTTCGCTTTGCAGTTAATTTTCTCGTTAGTTGTTTTGGTCATGTTTTAAGACTCGACAAAACCTTCAACAATGGATCAAACAATCCTCGTTGTTAAAATAAAAGGATATGTAGACCGTGTATCATGTACCATCATTTAAGTGGATGTAAAATGAGTGTATATTCCAAATTCTCTGTAAAATTTCTTTGGTGGTCGGTGAGGTTGCATATCTAAGAAAATTTTCAACCACAACACAAGCATACATATATATACATACTTCTTCGGGAAAGACTTCCTGTATTGCTAACAGTTTGCTAACATCATCTGATAAGAACATGCACAACTCGATGAAGATTTTCTTTGATAGCAAAATCAACCATTTCCATGCTGAACTTTTCCTTTTGATTTATCAATTCTTTGTCCTCTGTTGGAAATTTGCAAGTTTTACCATACCCTGTAAACTTCTTGTTTTCTGATAGCTTGTTGGATGCAGACTGCTAACGGGTGCTATTCTGGCTCACGAGTTGATGCATGGGTGGTTACGCCTCAAAGGTAGAAAGCTGGCAGCTTGAATTTTGCTGGAAAAGGCTTTTGTAAATTTTGGTGTCGCACTCTTCATTTCATTTTCATATTGTAGGATACCGCAATCTTAATCCTGAGGTAGAGGAAGGAATCTGTCAAGCGCTCTCATACATGTGGCTCGAATCAGAATTGCCCGGATCTAAAAGCATGCCATCCACATCCACATCCACATCCACGTCAGCAGCTTCCTCTTCCTGTTCCTCTTCCTCTTCAAAGAAGGGCGGGAGGTCCCAAGTAGAAAAAAAACTGGGCGATTTTTTCATGTATCAAATCGCCCATGATGCCACTCCAGCTTATGGGGAAGGATTCAGGTCTGCTAATGCTGCTGTCATCAAGTATGGTTTACGTCCCACCCTGAACCACATAAGCCTTACTGGCAATTTCCCATTATAATTCTAAAGCTCATGTATGCTTCTTTTCTTTTCCTTAGTCCCCTATGATCACCCTGTTTTGCTGCTCCTCAAGAAGGATTGAGCTCATAACAGAAGATTGGACAGCTCCCCCTTAATTTTCAAGGGGGGTCCAGTGACGATGCGTGTCCCACAAAAAATATATTCCGAGTTCAATAAATAATTGTATTCTATTCTTATCATTCAAGTTCAACAATGTGGCACTATTTATTTTTGTTGCGTTTCAAAAAAAAAAATTGAAAAAATTTTAATTTTAATTTATTTATTTTAAATTAATATTTTTTTAGCATTTTCATATTATTTTGATATGTTAATATTAAAAATAATTTTTAAAAAATAAAAAAAAATATTATTTTGATTTATTTCTAAATAAAAAACATTTTAAAAAGCAACCACAACTATTTTCAATGAGAAACAGCCTAGAGTGATTCTTTTGGTTCAGCTTTTAGATTTATTACCACTGCATCAATAGAATTGTTTTTTCAATGTAAATATTAATAAAAGATATAATGCCTTGCTATTAAAAGAAATCAAAACCAAGAAAACTAACATTAGAATTGCAAGCTTACTCAATCTCAAAGAAAATTACAACATCATTATTTTTCTTTTAGGAAATTAATGTGTTTTCTTTTTTCAGGAAAAGGAAGTTAAAGTACACTACATTGATTAAATCATCAATCACCCTTTAAGCAGAAGTCAGAATGCTTAATTTAAATTGTTTTCAAAATCATGTAGATGTGCCGTGAGTATTTGAAGAAAAGAGGCATTATAAGAAAATTAACGAAAATAGTATTTTGAATATATCATTTCATCAACACACAAAAAATCTATTTATTATATATGTTTCATGCGCAGCAAGATTATCTCATCAAAACCTACTTGACAAGGAAAACGATAGCTATTATTTGTTTCTTCACTTACAGAAGAGGATGTATAAAAAAATTAAAAATCTTGAAGAATAGGATGAAATATTTATGAAATATATGGGTCTACAGAAACTCTGCAACAATTTTGATGGGTCTAGAGTAGAATGGTTCGGAGTTTACCAGGTTGTAGTTAACTTGGTACCAGGCCCTCAAGTCTGGTAAAAAACAGCAGCGAATTAATGCACGAAAAAAAAGACAAGGCAATGACAAATTAGACTAACTGAACTGAAGAAAAAATATTGATCACCGTTAGTATTACTTTCTTTGAGAATTGTGAGAGCTATGATGAGTACACTTGAAATCAGATTTAGGGTTGGTCTATCTACATGGGAAAATGTACCCTAGTGATAGCATAACAAAATTATGCACCAAGAGGAAATCCATGAAAAATAAGATGAACAATTCTGCTACATGACAATTCAACAGCTCATTCCTTCAGCTGCAAGGCAAACACCCTTAGGCGTTCACAGAAACTATAATTTGGGAGTATCATCCGCTAAAAGCAATTTTAGAGTCTCATACGTCATAAAACATATACCAACACCAGGCACAACCTTGTAGTATTCAGGCATAATGCCTCTGTATAGACCCCGAAAGCCCTCAGTCTGGATTATTTGCTTGAATATACCAAGAAGACCTGTGGTGTAAACAGGAGCCCGTCCACCTGCTCCTTCCAATTGCTTCCGGCGTCTCACAAGATCAAGAGGAAACGTTGCTGCATATTCCAAGGACAACAAGAAAAAAATTATTCTTACACCACAAGACATGCTTTGCTTGCACAGGTTACCAAACATCATGAGAACCTCTTGTGTCTCATCTGTTCATAGATTTTTTTTTTTTTGGCTTCATTTAATGCACACTAGGAAAAATCAATCATGCAAAAAAAGCAAGCCTAAAAGAAAATAGAAGCATCAGAAAGGTCAATAACGTGTAGAATGGTATTTGATAAAAGAAACATCTAAATTCTAAATTCAAACAGCAGCAGTTAAAACTTTCATCATGCATGAGCATGACCACTGTTTTAAAAAAACTTTCTCCGGTCATTGTTGATAAATTCAAGGGGAAAAGAAAATATGTGACATATCCAAATCTGACAGAAACCAATAGACAGCATCCTGACAACTGCATCACGAGGCTAAGGATAAAAATACCCATTGTACAGTCGGCAAAGGAAGCCTAGGTGAGAAGCATACCTCAAAGAGGATAGCTCTCACAAATTGTAACTGAGAGAACAGCACTAGTTCACCTGGGAGTAGTGCCACCCTATTATGGAATCAACTGCAATGCTTGGGGACACAAGTAGTCAAAGAATTGCTGGAGGAATTAGGTCAATGCAAGAAAGATTCTCACGTAGAAAATAAAGTTAGATGAATGACAAAAGAAGATTATTTTATTGACTTCCTTACTAAAATTCTCAAATGCAAGATATAAAACAACTCCTGTCTGGTTTCTGGCTCTACAGGTCAGTCTGTTTAGATACTTAATGCAGAGCCTGCACCACACCCTGCTTCTCTGCATCAAGAGCGTAGTAAACAGCTGCACATATTAACTTCTTTGATTAGATAGTGCCCTAACCTAATCAAAAAAAGGTGAGCAGTTCAACGTTCAACCAAACTCTCATTCAACACTGCTTATCTGCTAATTAAAATTTGGTTTAGTCAGGAAAGTCCTGGGAGAAGTGAAATTATGGGGTGACCTAAACAACTCCTGTTCCTGTGTGTTATGGTAACATATGAAGCACAAACTTTACTACAATGCCAATCAATCAAAGATTATGCACAACTACAAGGACAACTACATGAGGAATATCTGTAATTACAGCACAGGAGAGAATACTAAAACCATGCATCAGAATTAACAACAAAGCTGGGGTTTAACCAAAAAAATATGCTTCCTTTGTGGAACCAAAAAATATAACTCTAAATTTTGAAAGACCCTTCATTTAACAGGTTTCAGATCACTCACCAGTTGAGGATGCAATGCCTGAAAGACTACCACAAGCCAGACTCACGGCAACAGTAGCATCATGGGGCCTGGTATGAAGCAGAAAGTACAAAAAAATAAAATGTCTTAAGAGTTACACATACAAATGGCACATAAAAATGCCTGAAGAAATTTTCATATTGCTGAATCAACTAGTGAGCAGCTTACCTGTGCAACTGCCAATACGATCGTAAGCTCTCGTACACTGAGAAGCTGATAGCTATACTGGGTCCAACGCCCTACATTAATGTTCAATGACAATTAAGCACAAATCAAAATGATGGAACCATCTAACATAAACCCTGATATAAGCATAACCAATAAAACATACCAAAAGTGTGGCTCCAAGTCCCTTGTAGAGGCCAAAAACACTTTCTTCTCTGCTAATTGTTTGTAATGCATGCCAAATACCTCTATAGTAGATCACATTTGTCTGCAAAATTGGAAACTAATTGAGTTAAAAGAAGCAGCTTGAACATGTAATAACTAGTTACTAAACATACCACAAGTTTAAAAGCAGATAACAAGGGGAAAATAACATCACACATCAGATTTAAATTAATCATGAAAATCATAAATCATTAACACAGGTCATAACTAAGATCACCTGCTAAAGGGAAGAAATCCATGGGCAACAACTACAATCCTAGCCAACAGATGAATTACCATAAATCACAGGCTAAGTAGTATTGAACTGAATAAAACAAACCAACAGAATGATCTTTTATATTATCCAGCAAATAAGAGCTAACATTGATGGAATTTTGACCAGGCATAGTCCCAAAGGCAGCCCCTCATCATCTGGCACTCACTAAATCAACACTTTGTAGTGCCCACTACACTTTATTGTGCAACCAGTACCAACGGAGTAAACAACAATCTTCAAACGACCACTTGTTTTCGTTACTTAAGTTGATGACAAGTAAAATTGACCTTGGTTTAAAAATTGGAAACTGTTTGATCTTTACAGAAAGTCAACATCAAATTCCTTTGCATTCTACTAATTAAATCACAAGCTGGGATGCTTAAAGACGAGGGTGAATGAGGAGAATATAAACTCCAATAATGGAAGACTAAAATGGCAAATTCATCTCTGAAAGGCTATACCTGAGCTGCTAGGCGTGTCCTTACAAGATCCAATGGATATGTAGCAGATGCTGCTGTTATTCCTGCCAAACCACCACCAACAAAATGTACAAGCAGGTCTCTGCCCATGTTTTCTCTATTGCTTTCAAGGCCAGGAATCATGTGTAGCAACTACATAGCAAATACTCATAATCAAAATCAAGCTACTAGGATAAAGGCATAAAATCTAAATTGGAAATGGTTTTGAACTACAGAACAGTAATTATTCCTGCAATGTTTTTGCCAACCTCTTTATAGCGCTCATATGCATAGAAGTTGACAGACGAGTAAGGTAGCCGATGAGCAATTGTAACAAGATTCCCTTTCCAAAAAGCTCTAAATCCTTCCTCTCGAATAATTCGAGAAGCCTCGTGCCATATACTAGCTTTCCTCAATGTTGCAACATCTGAGTGCATGCCTTGCACCTGAAAAGATTAAGCCACATTAAAATGATGTCTACCGCAATGTACAGAGTCACCCCACCGATTTCATCGTTCCATAGATGCTAATCTAAATATCCCAGTTCCTTGATTAGTATTAGTCCAATAAGAAAATCATAATAGTTTCCTTTATTTGTTCAATTAGAGCATATGCAACCACAGAAGAACAAATCCCCCCAACATTTTTTAAACACAAATATAATCAAACACACACAACAATAATACAAAAACCTAATTAACAACATCAAACAGCTAAAAAACCAACACAAACAAAAGCCAGGAAAACAAAGAAAATACTCAAATGGGAGAAACTAACCTGAAAGAGTATGGTGAGGCGTGCAAGAGGTGCAGTGCAAGTCTTGCTTAGTGCACCCGCAACTCCACCAGCTACAAGTTGCGAAACTGTTCCGATCTGCGATTGCTGATGCTGTTGCTGCAATGGCTTGTGCTGCTTCGGCTGTGAATTAAGAGCCCTTGGCCCTCCCTCTACCACCACTCCTACTCTTGCCTCTGTCTGCATCTCTCTAATAACTCCCTCTCTCCCTTCAAAATTGGATCTTTACTTCAAACATCTAAATGTCAAAACCCCAACGTTTCTTTTTCCTCAAAAGAACCCAACTCTATCTCACTAGTCAGAACAGAAATTAAAACCTCGACTTATTTCTTGAAGAATACAAGAAAATCAGCCCCGTAACCCCGACAAAACTTCTTCTTTTTGCTGCCGTGGTTTTTCTTCAAGGGCTTCTTTAGCTTTAGCTTTGCTTTGATCTCAGTTTTTGAGGAAGTTAAGGACCCCTTTTCCAACAAGAAAACTCGAAACTACCTCGTATTTGTATTAAAGAGTCACCGCGACGCCAAAGCTAGTCGTTTTGGCTTGCTTTAGTACTCTACGGTCTTTTAATTGTAGCACAGTAGTTTCCGCCGTTGATTAATTAAAGCACCATAATCAACGTTCGACTGTGGACTTTTAATGGAATGATGCAATTTTATAGGCTAATATAAATAGATTTTATTTTGATATGGTAGACTGGAAAAGGTTCCACTGCTTTGAAATTATTGGGTGATGGAATATTCTTGCAAGTTGAAGTTTCCATGTCTTTGGTTGCAACAGTAACCATTTGACAGATGTTAAGTCCTAACGTGGGGGTTGAGTCAGTTAATCCTCGATCCATTAACAGACTGACGCGTCGCTTTATTTTCCATTTACTGGTGTATTCCTCGCGCTACGCTATGTATTAGACTCTTTCTTCTTCTTTTTCTATTCTCGATGCAGAAAAAGAATGTGGACATAGTTGATGGTTTTTTAACTTAAAAAAAAAATTGTTTTTACAATAAATTAAAAAATTTATATACATTCTTAATAAAATAAATTGAGAATTTTATATATATATATATATATATATATATATCAATAAATAATAATAAATTTGTTAATTTAATATATAATAATAAATTAAATATTAAATTAAAAAGTTGAGATAAAGATGTTATTAATTAAAAAAACTGAATATTTATTTCATTTTAAAATTTTATTTGGTTTAAATCAATAAAATTAAAATTTATTTTCTCACATCAAGTATTAATTCAATATGAAAACTTATTTTTAAAGCTATGAGAGCCCTATATAAAACCAATTAAAATAAAACAACAAACTTAAACTTAATATGAAATAATTAAATCAGAAATAAAAAAATCAAGTAACAAAAAAATAAAAATAAAATATTGATGGTAATTATTGCAACATATAGTGGGTTTGTGACTTTCATTTATATGTTGTATTTCCATTGTTTATTTATATCTTTCCATTTCGCATGGTCTTATGTGTTCATAATCTCAAATATTTTTTTTATGTTTGATTGATTATTAATTTAAAAAAAAAAACTATAATTGTTAAATAAAAAGTAAGAAGACTCAATAAAAAAAATACAAATAAAAAGTTTGAGTTGGTTCATTGGTATTTCCACCCCATTTTGTTTAATGTTTTTTATAATTTGCTTTTTCTTGTTTTTGAAGCAAATAAAATTTTACGCATATCATATTAGTTATTTTTTAAAGACTATGTTACTACCTATAAAAAAATAAAAAAAAATTATGTAATTAGAATTTTTCTCTCATTTTTTGTTTATTTTTTTAAAATAAAATTATAAAATAATTAATAAAATATTACTAATTTCTCATACCAAACTAACCAACTTCCTCGTATTTTATTTATGGTGCATGTTAATTTGTTCCTCCAACCTTTACAATTCAATTAATCAGTCACCAATTTTTTTTCTTATCAATTCAGTTTATGCCTTGGACTATTCTCGAGACGTTCAACAAAACCAAATCAATGTCATCCACACTTGGATTAGATCATTGTGTTCATTAATAGATTCTCTCTCGCAATCTTACCGTATAAATGACTGAATTTAATGACAGGAGTAGTTTGATTCATTAAATAATCCATAAATTAATCAAACTGTTTTAGTTCACATCAATTAACAACTTGTTCATGAGACTCTGTATCTTCTTTAACGAATTTTGACCCTAAGAGAACACATTTAGCAGATGTTCCTAATGATCAATTGTGTTCGTCATTTACTAGTTAAAAGCATTTTTAATTTCCCAAGAAAGTTACAAGTCCCATACATAATTCATACATTTATCTATAGATTATCATTAAAAAAAAAAAAACCCAATCATTCATTATAGCTCATCAATTACAGCGTGCTTTAGAGGAAGCCAAAAACGCCTCCCATATCAAGTACGGGATTCATTATATTTAAACGAAGTTAAAGTTGACGTTAAAGTTGCAATTTGGGGAGTGGAAATCAGCATCCTGTCATGAAAATGACCCGTGGAATTAAGTTCTTTTTCATTCGCTTTCGCTATCCAAATCAACCATCTCTTTATTAACTTTCATTCGAACATATCAGGAAGGCAAATCATGTGCTGGTTCTGGGGTCGTGATGGATACATGTCGCCTTAATCATCGTCATCCTCTAATGATGGCGGCACACAGCCACTTGTAAAATTTGCGCGTGAATTCTCCACCATAGGAACTGGGAAAATGACTGAAAGTACAAAGAAATCTAATGCCAAATCTCATAAAGCAACAGTTAATCTTGTGTACCGACAATTTCCTACATTTCTTCATCTCTGCCACTCCACTGATCATTTGACAAAGAGGCTGCCTACTTGATATTACATTACAGATAGTCCTTTTTATTCAGGCAACATGAAGCAAATTGAGCTTGCAGACTATAGAATTATGCAGTATCCGGCTCCTTTACTCTTTCCCAAAATGCTCCTTTTCTAGTTCAAAACCTGTTGCTGGTTCTGAATTCATCATGCCAATCATTTCCACGTTGACGTGGTGAGGCATGCTCAGAGGGAGAGGCCATGATAGATCAATGCCATTATTCTGGGGAAGACCCAGTGCCAATGAAACACCTTTGGTTCCACTAACACCTGCAGAGTGGTAATTACCTGAAAAATTGTTGCCATAGATATTTACTGGGTCCTGTCTCTGCTTAGACGCTTCAGGAAGTTCATTTCGCGAGCGGGTGCGTGTCGTTTGATTTGTATTCTGGTGCAGGGTTGATCGGGGCTGTTTCTTAAGAGGCAAATCAGATGGCGTGTTGGCACCCTGGTTGACCGTTTCAGATGGGGCTTGAGTTTGCTGTGATTCAAGCATGTGCACTTCTTCCACCATTGGCTTCCAAAGTCTAACTCTTGCGTTAATAAACCAATTAGAAACCTGCATGGAGCCATGGAAAGAGATTTTGAAACTCTATTAAATAGCATCATTGTCTCTTAGGACAGAAGCGTCCACGACAACAATTAAGTGGTAATATGAACACCTATCCAGCTTGAATAGGCATTCACGCATATCCATAGACATTCCCTCTCAGGGTGTAAAAATCCAGCCATCAGAACAATGTTAGAGAGCGACAAGAAGATATGAAGTGAAGAAGGCACACCTGAGTCCTTGAGAGACCTGTCTGCTGAGCCAAGGCTTGCTTTTCGGAGTCTGTAGGGTAGCTGGTAAGTATAAAAACTAGTTATATAAACATCAGTGTTAATAAGTCAGGATAACATGGCATAGCGATGAGGCTTAGAAGTTCCACCAAACACTTACGGGTGTAAGAAGTGTTCAAACAACCATGTCTTAAGCACAGCTACAGCATGATCAGGAAGTCCCCTTTGAGATCGCCAAACAGAATGTTGAATAAAGTTTAGGTTCAGAGTTGGATTTTGGTTTCCAATGCCTCGTTCAGTTTTCCAATATCTATGACTTTTTTCCTTGGTAACAATACTATCAGCGAAGGTTCTTCCTGTGAACTGAATTTTATCCAAAAGGGCATTCTTCAAGCTAGTAAAGTGCTTCAAAACAATTTTGATTGCATAACAAACATAAGGAGCTGCATTTCCAAGACCAGCAACAGTTTCAAATGATGCAACAACTGACTGCATTTGTTGGCAATATAGTTTGTATCTCCTGTATACCTAATGCAGATTGACAAGGAGCAAAACCAGTTTCAAATCTGAATTTCATAAAGATTCTCAGGTGGTACTTGCATTCAAAGAAAAATTAAAGCAGAGCAGGTGGCTAATGAACATCTTAGAACATATCTGACAGAGACAGAGGAAACTTCAAAGGATTATGAGCCTTTCCACAACTGAATGGTAGGCTTTGTAGATTGAGCTGTTGAAGGCTTCATATGCACTTGCAAAACAAGTCCTATGTAGGCTAAATGTACCCTCGTGACGGAGAATGTTATTTTGATCATTTTGTACGAGGATATGTTGTCTTGCATACTTGGTGATTCTAAGATATTTATACACAAAAAGATCTCATGCATTTGCAATGTAGGGAGTAGGTTCACAAACATTTTGTCTAATGTACCTGCAAGAGTAATTATAAAGAACAATTGTTTCATCGTGAAAGACCTGAATTGTTCACAGAAATGCTTACCCTGTTAGCTTGTAAAACACGACATTCAGTTTGGCGTCACTGTGATAACTTCTAATGCAAGGCATTTAGGTATGGTTCCATGAGCATGATTAAATATAGCTTGGTGTGTTATGAGTAGATTTGCCCAAAACACCAAAGGGACGAGGGGACTTAATTTAAACTCAGGCTCATTTTTGTAGCTACATTTCTTTTTAGAATAGGTCTTTGATAGACTTGGTTTTACCTTTTTGATTTGGGCCCTTTTTTCCTTCTTTCTTTTCTTCTTTCCCATCCTCCTCGGTTAGGCCTCCTTTTCACCTCTTGGGTTAGGCCTATTGGAAAAAGAAGAAAGAAAAATGAGGACCCAAATCGAGATAACAACAGGCTTATCCAAGCCAACACCAAGAAGAAACATGGCTGTAAAACCGAACTCAATAGTTGGAAAATGAGTTCAAATCAAAGCCCATCAATCCTTTAAAGTTTTGGGTCAATCTCCTCGTAGCACACCAAATGATGTTTACTCATGCTCGCATAACCACAACTATATCTTAAATGCCTCGCATTGCATGTTATCAGAGCGACGTACTTGAATGCCTTGATTGCTTATGGTTGGTTAGGTTGAATGTGTGCAACTTGATTGCTTATGGCGCAAATCCATGTAATCCTTAAGTGTATAAATATTCAAGGATCAACATGTATAAAAGACAGCATATCCTCGCATATAATGAACAAAATAATATCTGGTGTTTAAAAAAATCAATCAGCCAAAAAAATTAACCGAAAATACAGAAACAATTAAACTAATTTTTAAAACTATAAAATCCATTAGGTTCAGTTTGGTTTTGATATCGAAAACTAAAGTTAAACTGAACCGGACCTTAAAAAAAAAAGCCTAATAGCTCTAAAAACAAGAGGGGTATAACTATTAAATACTTGCCAGTTAACTCAACTCTAAAATAATCCCTCCTTTCACAAAACAGAAGCGAATCAGAAAAACCATCTCTCTCATTCTTCCTCCTCATTTTGCATTTACCACACTCATATCTCATACCCCCCGAACTTCTCTCCATAACTTCACAATAGCTGAACTAAAACCACATCCCTATCTGCCCCTGACTTTTCTCTCGTGTTCCCTCCTTTTGATTGAGACATGTTATTAATTTATTTTAAATGCAAAAATCTAACGGTATCATAATATTAAACACCAAGTAAGGTCAACAATTTATGGTTTTGTATATGCTAAAAGCATGTTTGAAATTATAATAAAGATTGTTTTCAAATTGTTTTTGCTTAGAAATATTTTTAAAAAATAATTTTGTTTTTAACATCAAAATAATTAAAAAATACAAAACAAAAACTTAATTTTTTTTTTTAAAAAAAAGTGTACTTAAACCGAAAAACAACGACAGCCTAAATCAACCCCAATTTGGTCCATCTGCAACGATTCCAGCGACGGAAACAAAGATAGCAGACCAAAAAAATCTGAAAGAAAATAAAGCAAGCAAAACAGAACAAGAAAAGAAACAGTAACTTGATTCAATATGACAAGACAGGACATCTTTTTGCCATGACTACTTACAATTGCTCATATATCTTTTCCCGAGATACTGATTCCTTCACAGCAATAATCAAATCAATTACAGGAGACAGTCACACCAACGCAATATTCACAAGCATCCTCCACTATCTTTACCCAAATTGAAAATTTTTATTTAACCTAAAAAATGTCCTTTATATAAACGACCTTAACATAAAGAGGACATGAAATATAAATGGAAAGGGGCTTGGCCTGTCTACTTGCTGATACTGGGTAACTTTTTTATTTTTAGGTACTGTTACAAGTCTTATCACATGGGTAATACACGTAAGATTAATACTTTCTCTGACATCTATTATTAAAAAAAATAAAAAAAAATTGTAAGTCTGGAATCCCCGATCTAATTGATTTTTTTTTCCGAAACATATTAAGATTTATAATTAATCTTCACAATGAGAACGTTGAGCTTGGCTACTAATGGAGTCTACGTGAGACCTTCAAACGGAATAACACACGAAGGGGTTCTCCAAAACATATGTCCTGAAGAAACAAATTGTGTAAAAAAGCAGAAAGGGTATTGACTGATAGATTGTTTTCTCTATATTTATGAATTTGAATCTTTTTTTTTTTTTCTGTTCATTAACCTAAGATCTCTTGCAAAACCTGCCAAAAAAATAAAGAAAATAAATGAAGATGAATCAAATATACCTCGTCCAGCATGAATATTAGCTTTGAATTCTTCCATTGATGCTCCACCCCGCCACTTAAAAAAGCAATACTTTCTCTCGTAATTTCACTCTCACTCAAACCATCCAGAGGGAAGTTTGCATTTGCACAATTAATTACACCACAAACTTCGTCCAAAATCTGCTGTGCAGGTTTCAAGAACCTTGAACTCGTCAAGATTGAAGCGTAGCCAGTAAAGGGACCAAGAGGGACGACAGAGCTTCTCATTTCACCATTCTGCTTAGTGTAATCACCTGAAACTGAAACGGCATTGTATCTCTGGTTCTCGAGTTGAAACGAGAGACACAGAGATAAACCCTGACTTGTTATGGGCTGGTAGTTCATGTCTTTGAGGGTTTGAGGTGAAGAGAATGAAGAAGATTGTGAAGGGTTCATGGGAGCTGCTTGTCTAGAGAATAGTGGGGTTGGTGGGTTTTGTTGTTCTTGGTTGGTATGAGTGGTGACACGAAGCTTGTTTTTTCTGTCCTGTTGTGGGACATGAAAGGGTTCGAAGTTTTGTGCCATGAATATATACACTCTATGAAATGCTTTTGAGCTTGAGAGAGAGAGCTCACCGAAAGTGAAAACGAAATGGTGATGATGATGATTGATGAAGAGCAGGACGGGTTATGATATAATAAAGGTATTGTTTGTTATTATAGTAGTGTTTGTTTTTCCTACATAATTTTTATTTAAAAATATATTTTAATTTTTTTAAAAAAATATTTTTAACACTAAAATAATTTTAAAATATAAAAAAATAGTTTATATAATTTTTTTTTTTCTTAAACACATTGCCGCTGTAAAAACAAATACTGCCTAACTAGCTATGTGGATTGCGTTTGTCCGCATATGCCAGCTAATTTTTTTTAGCGCAGCAATGCAGGCACTTTGTATTTTTTAAAAAAATAAAAATATAATCATAAATAAAAATTTCTATACATATATTTAATTAACCAAATTAAAAATATTTATGATAATAAATATTAAAAAAATCATTGATGATAAATAAATACTAAATTAATAAATCAAGATATATATATATTATATGTGTGTGTGTGTTTGTATTGAGATATATAATTTTATAATATAAATAATGCATCTACTCGTATTGAATAACTTTGTTTATTTGATTTAAATTTTTTATTAAATCAGATGATAATAAAATATATACACACGTATATATATATAGAATAAATTGGGTTAGATTAAAGTTATTTTTTAAAAAAAGTATTTATGAATTCAAAATATAATATATGTTGAAATATATTTTTTAAAAAAACATTGAGAAGACTGTGCTTGAGTAAACTTGATTTAATTCGTATATTAAAAATGCAATGAATAAAACTTAAATGAATTTAAGTTAATTCGGTAAGTTAAAGATTTAGATTATAAGAACAAGTTAATTTTATAAAATAATTTATATTTTTTTAAAAAAAAATTATATTTAAAAAGAAAGAAAGCTAAGTGATAAACTACCTTTTTTTTTTAAGAAAGTTAAGTTATAAAAAAAAGTTTATCCCGTCGTACTCTAAAAAGAATTGTTGATTACTTGATTTTTTTTTATAAGAAAAAAAAAACGAAGGAAATCACTTTAAAAGGAGTCCAAAAATTTATCTAATGGACCAGTTTCTGGGACCAAAAACAATGCCAGGCCCGCCCACACATCCATGCAAATATTTTTTTTTGGCAAGCAATGCTGTATCTCTAAAATTTTACTTTTTAATTTTCTTTTAAAAAAATCAAATACAGGTCACGGGTTTGAACCCTGGAAATTCATTCTTTAACCCTTTTTTTTTTTAGATACAAAACAATATAGAGGCACACATAAATCTTTTTATACCTCTAAATAATTTAAAAATTGATCTAAAAATAAAAAAAATATTTTAAAAATAAAAAATTTGCCAATATAAAGTATACGCTTTTCAACGGAATATCCAAGTAAAACTTCTCTTGTAAAGTTAAATTATTTGACATTAGAATCAAGTTTTTTTTCATGGATGTTGATAAATAGTTTTTTTTTTACTATTAAAATCCAATTATTTTTTATTTTCTCTTTACAACCAGGAACAGAAAAAAAAAGTTTAAGATGAAAACATTATGAGATCCTTTTCTATTGTTTTACATTATTTTTACTCCTTCCAGTAAAAAGTTCAAATATTTTTGTTATTTTTTTTTAACATCACTGCTAAAAATTAATAGAACTCCATTAAACAAAACATTCAAAAAAAAAATTTATACCCAAATTTTTAATAGAACTCCATTAAACAAAAATAAAAAATAAAAATTCATGCCTTTACTTTTAATTTCTACACATACAGTATAACTAAAATTAAAAATATAATAAAATTATACCGAAAATTTAAAAATTATCAAGTTGGATATTTGTTATTTTTTTATACGGGGTTCTTAGTTATTTTTTCATGTTATATTTGACTCCTTTAGAACAAGGAATTTATACATTCTGATAAATTATATTAACATAAAAAAGGTACTATTTAGTTATGAGATAGAATATAATTTTTTATTCGTGTCTGTAATTTTAATACTTTTCCCTTGTATATTAAAAACAAAGTCTTTAAAATAAAAAGATTTGTAAAATTGCAATGATGATATAATCACGTAAACTTTAGTCGAATCTTTAATAAAAGGATTGACAAAAATATAAAAGCACCTAATTAATTGCATATGCCACGTATAACTAAAATCCTAAAATAATAAAATCACATAAGAATTTGATAAATTATGTTTTTTTTTTATTAAGAGATTCCTGGCTGTTTTTATTTTATTTTCTACTCTTTTAGGGGAAAGGATTTATACCCTTTGAAAGACTCTATTTATATAAAAAGGACTTTTTATTCTTTAAATAACAAATAAAATATAATTTGGACCTGTAACAATGTTACGCGCGGTGTAAGAAGATTGCGAATGTCATTCATTTGCTGGCATGCACCACTGGCCTTTTCTTTTAATAATATTTATGTTAAAAGAAAGGTAAGAAATGTGCTGCAATGAATATATTTTTGAAACTCGGGCTTGACGAGTGTATTTAATATCAGGGTTGGAATTGGAACTAGTAGAAGAAAAAATAAAAATTTAATGTCACTCGATAATCTGGTTGATCCAATAAATTCTAGTAAAAAATTTTGGTTACAATTTATTAATTTTTATTTTATTTTTTTATTAAAACAATATCGTTTTGATTTAAAAAAATTAATCCAAAAAACCTGATAACCCAATTAAAACTTAAAACCTATGCCTTAGACCGGACCGGGTCTAAAAACTATAATAATGAGAGTGAGTCAGGGCAAAAAGCTCGAGTTTATACCGCTTGCATGTCTATATTGAATGTGCTTGCACGCCAACACTCTTGGTGTGAGCATGAACCTTAGCTCCCTTGTGGACTTTGGCCTGGGCTTGAAAGCGTGCTTGAGCTCAGTATATTTGGGTTCAAATAGCACACTTGGATTAATTTCCTGTCTTTAATAGGTTTAAGCCCAACATTCATTAAGGATTTTTCTGGAATTCCATTCGAGTCTTATAATATTTTATATTGATCCAATACATATTATCATAAGTATAATACAACACAAACTATCACATAGATGAAATCACACTTCAGCTCTTTCTCTCCATAAAATAACAAGATTCATGAGTTATAAATACATCATGAATCCTTTAAGTTAAATATTCACAATCTCTTAATTCTTCACTGTACATATATTTTCAAAACATCTCTCTATAATATTATTTGTTTTTTTTTAATAAAGTTACCAACTTTATTATTGGAGAATTCCTATGTCTATTAAAGAAGATCTTTTATGGGTACTAACTATCAGTCACCTAGTATATTAAACATCATTTATTATCAATTACCAACTCTCAGAGTTTTTTATATCAAGTTACCATATAAAGAATTAATCAAATTATTTAAATTAAAAAATCAATCAATTATCAAACAAATAAGTTTATTTTAGATTTTGATACTCGTTATCAGATCACATTATTTCAGATTTAAGTGTCTTATCTACTATATATATAAAAATACTTATCTAAATTCAATATTTGAATAAATTGCCCAAATTTAACATACAGAATTGCAATATAGCATTCGAAACTACATGACTTTTTCTCAACCATATACGTGCCATACAATCAAAGCATGTTACATTCAATTATCACAGTTTCCAAAAATCGAGAATCAATTAAAATTTTCTCTGGATCAGAAAGCATTACTGAAATTTTTATCAGAGATTTGAGGGGAATAAGTATTAAGGATCAAAAGAGAAGCAGAAGTGATGAGCTAAAGTTACGAAGCTTTTTTGTGGATGCCTGAGGCTAGAACACAAGATGAGAATGCCAAATCCTCTGTTCATAGTGAACTATGCCTCTCAAATGAAACTAGAAACCTTCTCTCGAGATGGATCTAGCAAATACATGACATAAGGAAAAATGAATATTGTTCGTGCCCGTCACACGAATGAACAATATTGTGCTAGCCTCGTTTTACCAATCTGTAAGATAAACACCATGTTAGCTAGAACAACAAGCTCTTTTGTTGATGTTACTGGACAGATTTGCAATATTAATTGCAGTCCCTTGGGGAAGTCCGGTCGAGTTAGCTGCCTCTTGTGCTGTCAGTGCCTTCTTGCTAATAATTTGGTAGATATCCAACAGAATGGTCTGGAATGCCTTCTCAACATTGGAAGCTTCCAAAGCTGAAGTCTCAAGAAATGAAAGACCTTCCTTCTCGGCTAGCGTTTGAGCATCTTCTGCTGAGACTGATCTGAGATGGTTCAGGTCAGATTTGTTTCCAGCCAACATGATGACAATGTTAGAGTCTGCATGGTCCCTTAGTTCACGGAGCCACCTCCGGACATTATCAAATGTTTGCCTCTTGGTTATATCATAAACCAAAAGTGCACCAACCGCTCCTCTGTAGTATGCACTGGTGATGGCTCTGTACCTTTCTTGGCCAGCCGTGTCCCATATTTGTGCCTTAGCTGTCTTCCCTTCCACCTGCATAATAATTAATTTTGGCATCATTAAAAATAAATATTACCTGATCAAAAAGAACCAGAAAAGAATAATCATGGAGTTGATTCAACAAACAATTGGGGTGGAGATGACAACTTCAAACTTCGCAATCAGGGAACCCTGTTCTCTATAGTGTTTCCTATGCGAGACTCTCCTAGCAGGGGAAGTGGCGGGCTACTTACTCATGTTCCCTAACCAAAATTTTCTCCTGTTTAATAACCGCAATTGCTCTTTATTTTAATACTCTACTTGATTGTTAAAATTATTTCACAATCTGATAAAAAATTGCTGACAAAACTCTGAAAACCTGCAAGTTTCCATTTGTAACGCCAGGGCTCATGCCAGAAAAGCATTGGGGTTGGGGGTGATTAGGAATTTGCTTTTTTATCCCTTTGTATGGAGGCATCAATATTATTCGATGCTCTTGGAGTTGAGTAATATTTGACCGAAAAGAGACGAACACGTGATGATGGCATTGATAGCATAGCTCCAAAATCAAAACTCGTTTTATAACAAGTGAAAATGAAAAATAAAAATAAACAAAATGCAAATAAATTAAAAGAAAACCTAGAGATCTCATCACAAGATGGGATTGATGGAAAGTAAACACACAATACTTAACCACAAAAGAAAGGAAACATATATACAAACCTGGAGAGTCCTTGTTGCAAATTCAACTCCAATAGTAGACTTGGAATCCAGGCAAAATTCATTGCGCGTAAATCTGGAAAGAATGTTTGATTTTCCAACACCTGAATCTCCAATCAACACAATCTTGAACAAGTAATCGTATTCATGATCCACTTTGTATGCCATCAATTAATTATTATCCTCCGTTTTCTCTAATCCTCTCTCTCACACACCCTGACCCCCCAAATCAAATAAAAAAAATTGAAATCGGCAAATTGGGTTGCTAATTAAATTTGAAATTGGGGGTAGAGAGAGAGGGGTACACTAACGCTACAAGAGAGAGAGAAGTAAAACAAGAATAACGGATGAAAAGGCATGTTAAACGGTTATTCTTTCATTGAAGGCGCGAAACTCGGGAGAGTTTAAAATCACACACACACACACACACACACACACATGCTTTCACACCTTTGTCTTTCCATAAAAATAAATAAATAAATAAAGCGAGAATGACAGGACTCTATTGGACATTGGGCTTTTGGACCGGGTCCTGGGCTTCTAGGACTAGGTGAATAATTTTTGGGGTAAATCACAGAAAGACTTGTAGTATTGTAAAATAAAAAATACTTCCCACAAGTTTTACAGATTCCTCTTGGATTTCCATCTTCGAGGAGTCCGTTTGTATGTGCATGGATTTGGGAGCTGCTGCCTTCTGTTCCTTCGAAGGAGAATTGGAGTCCACGTCCGGACTTTTCCGGGATGCAATGGTCGTCGCTGGAGCTTCTCTTCCCCGCCCATTCCCCACGTATGTCAGAGGGCTAGCGGACTTCCACCCAGTTCTGGAGGCATTTCCAGCAGTATCGCGACGATCGGACCTCGGATCGGTTTTGTAGATGCTATTTGAGGTTGATCGCCGGTTGGAGGGCTCATCGGACGGCGACCAAGTCTGACGGCTAGCCACGGACTACAATTTTCTGCCCTTTATTTCCATGAAATCTTCCCTTGGGCTGGGCTAACATTTTTGGATCAATGGGTGAAGTTAATGGGTCGAACTCGAATCAAATGATTTAATAAAAATATATTTGCTTTTTTTTTTTTTTTTAAGTTGACCTAGCTGTCGAGTCATTAAAGATTAAGCTGCATAAGCGACCTTTATCAGATTGGATCCATATTATATTCTGGATTGTGAATTTTTGGAATCAACTTGTTAGATTGGATGGGTTTAATTACGAGATGAAAAAGGATTCTCATTTAAGGAAAAAAATAGAACTATTTATTTTACTAATATTTATTAATGGAGTTCTAGATGGTTGCATAGGGCCCAAGGGTGCTGATTTTTTTACCATTCTGTGTTTAGTGATGAACCACAGTGGCACGACGCTCTACAACGGTACCTCTAGCAGTTTCACTTGTGAAGCGGGTCTTAACAGAGCAAACCCTCTAGCCATCCTGAACTTTCCTCTCCGTCCAACAACAGCAACTTCACGTTCCTTCTCTGTTACTGGATTTCTTGAAAACAAGATTAAAGAGCTCCCATTAAACCTGCCTGAGGTAAAACCGAAATCAAGATATGTTACTAGTGTCAAGACATCTTGGCTGGATGATACATAAGAGTCCCTCTGCATGACCAATGACCTAAGATGTCGGTTCAGGACCTACTGTTAACGGATCACAAACGGCAAATAAGCTGCCGAATGGCAGCGCTGGTGACTTATCCTCCTTGGTGATGTTAGGACGAGCTATGAGGACCGAAGTAGGATTTTGCCGCTAATTCTGTCATGGAAAAAGAAGTGGAGCTTGCTAACTGTCTTCCGCAGGGATGCATATGGCACGCTTTGAGAGTAATATCGACAGTAAGCGGGTGCAGTGATCATATAAAGAATCAAGGCCAGCCACAAAATTTTCTTTTCTTCCACTTTCCTTGTGCTTCAAAATTTCTTGAGTCTTGACTTGACACTTCCTCGGTATCCTTTCTTTCTTCGATGAACCTCCTTAATTTATTATGTGCAGTTACTGGGCGCATTTATAATTAATTTATTAATTACCTTGCAATCCATTTATTAGTATATTGTGCATGACGCTATCTTGCACATTAGATTCTTGCTGATTTTGTTACTTTTCTTTGGTTCATTTTATTGATCTACAATTTATGAGCAACGAAAGACAGATTCTATGCATACAATTTTTTTTATATAAAAAAATGCTGCTATATAAGGCAACCAATTATTACCTTACATGATGGGTTCAAATTATCTTAAAAGATATGACTGGTCATGTTTTACCTCCTGTGATATTTCAGAAATCATTTTGGGGTTTTTTTTTCGTAGATAATCTGGGAACCCTGTGATTTTTATTTTCAACCACCTGAAAATGAACGCTCTTCACTATTGATGGACCAAGCCATTCATTTATATTTTTTATAATTTTAAGGGGTGTAACTTAATTAATTAAATTTTATATTTGTTTTTTATAAATTACTAGTTCGAATTCCACAAACTTCTAGACCACTGAAAGCTTTCATAAAGATTAATTTCATGACCCGTGAAATTAGTTAAGATACACACAAACTGATCCGATATCTATATTAATAAAAATAATAATAATACTAAATCATCTATGATATTTCTAATCGAGGCCAATGTAATCTTCACTAAAACAAATCATCAATAAACTAATACATTTAAATTGATAAATCATAATCGTAAAGATAAAATAGTTGTAAAATTAACAAGATATGCATATGTTAATATGAAATTACATTAAGATTTAATTTAAATAATGCAAGCAACTAAAAATATTAAAGTCAAAGTGAAAATTTCAAACAAGGGATAAATATTTAGGTTTCTTAAAAGTATGAGCTAATTAATTAGCAGCTGAAAAGGCAGAAAGACATGAAGAAATCACAAAAGAAATCAATCAAGATAAAAGAAAGACCTCAGCAGTGCATTTCTTAATGACACCAAAGGCTCGAATAATAGGTTCGGGCTTCCTCTCGAAAACCTCCGCAGTGCTTTAAGAAATCCAACATAAAACAAATTCAGAGTAAGGAATAATTATATATATTATTAAATCAAAATTAGTATTTTTGTTGGCAGAAAACCACGTCAAGTCCTTTCTGGCCTGTCAAAGGCCACGTTAAGTTTAGAAAAATCAATATATATATGTTTGCGCGCACGTGTATTTTAATAGGCAATAACAAACTAATCTTCTTACAAACTACAAACATAGACCTTTATTACAATCCAATAAATTTAATAATAAACAACTACCCACTCATATCTATTAAGGAATTATTTTACTACAGCTGCTTCATCTCCTTAACTTTCAAAACCCTTTTCGTTGTCGGTAACCATGGGGCACATCACCTGTCCCGCGCGTCCCTTCGTAGCTCATGGAGTTTTAATTACCAGTTCTTTAATAACACGAAACTTCACAATGTTAATTTGTCACATCAAACAATATTAAATAGAGGTTTAATTTCTTAGGAAGCTCAGCTTTGAATACTTCATGCCAATGGCAGTTTGAGAGCCGCGGATAGAATTTGTCATGCACTTGCAATAATTCACGAGTCTTCCTATCAAAAAATAGTTTTTTCTTGTCCTTTCAAAAAATATAATGCACAGACCTTTTGAAACAACCAGCGGTTAAACTCCAAAAAAAAAAAACCCTAGAGGTCAACGATTAATTGGGATCGAAATATGAATTAAGTCGAAAAATTAGTCAACCATTAATAGTTAAAAAACTTATTTATTTTTATTTATGTTTCAAAAATATTTTTTTAAAAAATTAAATTTTTATTTTTTTATTTCAAATTAATTTTTTTAACATTTTAGATGATGTTAATGTTAAAATAATTTTTTTAAAATAAAAAATATTATTTTAATTAATTTTTTAATAAAAAAATATTTTAAAAAACAATTATCTCCGTCTGTTGGTGGAGAATGTTGATGCTTTTCTTGCATGAAAACCTGTTCTAACAAAAATACATGTATAATGCGTCTTAATTGATGATGGCAAGCAAAATATCTCATTATCCTTTCCGCCTTCTCCTACTCAGCAGCCTGATCATCACTTGTCCTCCCCTTTGTAGCAGCACGGCTTCTCATTCTCAAGATGATCGAAAGGCATGTTTCTCTATGTTTTATTTTAATTGATTGGTCATGAAATCCGAAATTAGATTTCTTCCATAACCTTTTAATTTCTTTCGCTAAACTTTTTTTCTGTCTCGATTTTGTCAGGTATTCTAACTAACTAGGTTAAATTTTTGCCTTTGACATTGTTCATATGCAGTCATACATCGTCTATATGGGTGACCGGCCTAAGAGTGAATTCTCGGCTTCTTCCCTTCACTCGAACATGCTGCAAGAAGTCACTGGCAGCTGGTTATAAATAAAACTACTCGTTTGGCTTCGTTATAAATCTATTATCCTTTTGTTCTTTCATGAATATAACAATTATAGAAATGTTGAATATCAAGCGCAGCATATAATATTAAGCATCAAGAAGCACTTTGATCCTTTTTCTGACTAACCAGCAATCTATACTGGAATGATTTCAGCCATTTTTTTGATCATGTTATTCCGCTTGCTTGTAATGTTGAAAGAGTATGGCGATTTCTTGGATTGTGAAACAAACTAGTCATAAGCAAAACACGATTAAATTGGTAAGGAAAATGCTTAGTCTAGCAGGACTAGACTGCCACCCACACAAGGTTTATTTTTAGGATGAAAAATTGACCTTGTGACATATTTGTTGATGATTGCATGCTTGATTTTTATTTTTATTTTTTATTACTTTTTTGTTGAATATTATTATATAGGTATTCGAGAAACAAGAGAAAAGTGAAAAAAATAAAAATAGAGAAGTGTTCCATATTATTTGCTATTTAAAAGTCCAGGGCCACATTAAGACTTTTGGAATTTTCGGATTAGCATTTAAAGAATTGAAATAGGTACCAAAATTGAATGTGTTAATAAATCTCAAATTAAAGAATTCATTTTGGCCGAGGTATGCAACGTAATCGACAAAAGTAAAGAAATACTTCCAAATACACCTTGGTTTCAAAACCTTTATCTTGAGTTTTGTATTGATAATGGTACTGATGGAAGAAGGATAACGAAATTAAGGATTGTGTGTAGTGTCAGTCTGAAAATGTTCTCCTTGCTGAGTTCCTGGACAAATTAATAGGGTCGCGGCTTGGGCTATTCTTGGCCATCTCCCAAGCTTAACTTTATCAAATTAATAATCTAGCCGATCTCCTTTTTTTAAATGTAGCCTTAAATATTGCCTTGCGTTAGGAGCCGAGGACTCATCAAGCACTGGCTGATGAGTTTTAAAGTCCTTTTTTGTGATGGGGTAGCCATGAACACAACAAATATAGAGGACAGCTTGCTACTGCCGCTGATTTCTTAGCAAATCAAGGGATAGCCTTGTGATGCTAGGAACCTCACCAGCCATTTGCTATCCTCATTTTTGTGTAAGTTCTTAGGTCTTGCTTGTTTCGGCCTCGCTCAATGCCCGTAAGCTCAAAGTTTTTGTCCTGAAGCAGATCGGCGACTGTCCCTTCAATTCCTTGGGCCCTATACATAGATTCTTGATACGCATCTCCAGTTGCAAACAGTGTAGATAAATGTGTCATGCATTTTCCATGGCCCTACAAGGCATGCATGTGTGGCCTGCAGCAATCTAATTTGTTTTCGAATAGTATATTATTCAATCTATCGTTTTCAATTATCTATCCTTGTGGAAGAATAATTATCGAGGATATTACGCGAGTGTATTTTTGAGTGATCTGATTTTCATCAGCAAATGATGGTGAAGATGAACGCTCATGCCAATGACTCCAGAGGTGATAAGCTGAGAATATTGCTGGACGATGACATGAATGGCGTTACGATTACTGATGCTGGTGTAAGAGATAGGGCTTCCAAGGAATTCCATTGACGATGGGAGAAGTGTTTTGCAGTCTTCTGGAGGAGAGCTGTCATGGAAAAGATGCGGAGGAGCTCAATTAACCACATACAGATTATTCTTTATTGACTTTTCTACTACTACGATGGGGGTGGAAAATTTCATTATTTGATTTTTTGAATAATACCAAATTCATCGTTGCATTTTCAAGTCATAGTAACTTGGTGACTGATCTGTCGTAAATTTATTGATGTCGTCATCCCACGTCATTGTTTTTTTCTGAATAATACCACATTCACCCGTAGATTCTTTATGGGTTGGTTGCTAGCGGACTGAAGGCCTTTTTATGTGGGCCATGTTGAGCTTCTTTGTCTTGTACTGGCAGAAAGGAAAGGGCATGGTTCGGTGCCCTAATTCTTTAGTTCATTATGCGCTCTCGTTGCTCGAAGAGCGGGCCCCAGCAAGGCTGGGCCTTGACTGTCTAGGACAGCACTGGTTTATTAACCACGTTCTCACGGCTGCTTGAATAGAGAGAAATATAATATCTAAATTCTTGATTTTGTTTTTTTTGTCATTGGCGTGAAACTCAGCAGAATTATTCAAAAACCCTTGAATGAATACATGCAAAGAAAAAAATCAATCAATATTTAAAAAATAAAATCAATCAATAATAAAAAATTAAATTAAATAAAAAATCATATTATAATTTGAAATTGAAAAAAAAATAAAAGAGGAAATTTTTTTTTTGTTATATGATTAAAAATACAAAAATTAATTTATCATCAACTCAATAGTAAAGAGTAAAATTAAATAAAATTATATATTAAAAGATAAATTTAAAAAATTTAAAAAACCTAAATAAAATTAAAAAAAACTTGTATTAAATTATGAAATTAAAAAAATAATAAAAAAATAAGACAATAAAAAACCTGAATAACCAATTAAAAAAGAAGAAGCCATGAGGATATTGAAAAAACCAAGGGCGAGTGGGCTCGCATGCTTAGTCCTGGATTTTTTTCACATGTCGACTAAAATAATTCATTTGCTTCTGCGATTTCAAAGTCATGCTATACATGTTAATCCCCGAGCTACGAAACTTTTTTTAAAAATAACTAAAATGATATATTAAATAAATTTATTATTTATAAAAATAATTAGGTTTTCAATCAAATCCACATCCATTTTTAGATATGATATTACAGTGAAACTATTTAAATTTAGATCAGTTTAATAATAATAATATTATTAATAATATTATAATAAATAGTGATAATATTATTATTATGATTATTAGTGTTATTCTTATTTTTAATATTTTTAAATTTTAAAAAAATATTATTATTATTGAAGAAAAATTATATATTTGATTTGAAAAAATTAAAAATTATAAAAATTTAAATCATAAAAGTTTATTATTATTATTATTATTATTATTATTATTATTATTAATAAGGGAATCAGAGATCCAGAAACTTAGATATAACTAGGGCGCTAGAATCAAGTTTATTATCATCATTATCATTAATAAGTTTTTAAAATAATATTATTATTATAAAAAATTCATAAATTTGATTTTAATGAATAAAAATATAAGTCTAACAAATTTAATATTATAATTAATATTATAAATATTAGTACATTTAGCCGAACTCAAATTTCTTGATTGTAACTTTACAGCTAGCATTCTTGGATATTAATGTTTTTTTATACGCTGCTGCGGGCCACCCACTAGTGAAACACTATACCAGGTTGTTATCTTAACAATGGCTATTAAATCCAGCTGGTGGCAAAACACTCCAAGATTATCATGGCGATTTCCGAATTTGGCGAGCTTAACAATGGCTACTAATTAATATCTTTGTAATAGAAAAAATAACGATTGGCTAGCTTAAGATAAGAAGCCGGTGGCTAACGACTTATTGTCTTATTTCTTCTATTTACTATAAAGCGCTCTTCCCATTTGCATGGCATCATCAAGCTAGCAAGCTAGAACTTCTCGCTTTTAGGGGTCTTCTCCGATGGCGAACAATTTCTCATTTCCATGTTTCCTCCTCATCAGCCTCACCTGCAGTCTGTTTATTGGCTGCCATTGCTCATCCGATGAAGACAAAAAGGCACCGTGTTTTATCTCACCATCCTTTCTGTTATTTTATTTTTGCCACAACTTCTTTTTTTTTTTTTCCCATATAATTTAATTACTAAAGGCCATTTTACTGAAAGCAGGTTTATGTTGTGTATATGGGTGACCGCCCAAAGAGTGATATTTCTGTATCAGCTCTTCACATCAGCATGCTACAAAACGTCGTGGGCAGGTAGCATTTTCAAAGTGGAAGAAAACACACTTGAACTTGCATTAATATCTCTTAATTTGTGATTGAGCTAATGTGGAAAGCCAAGGAGAGTTCATTAATTTTTTTCTTTATTTACTTACGCAAATTTTTTATTTTTGACAAGCATGATACGAAGTCTTGCGAGGTACCAAGATCATATTCGAAAACAGAGTAATATTTCACTTTTAAAAAAAATTAGAGTAAAATAAGGAAATTTAGAATTTTTTTTGTTCAAATATAACATTTCTCTATAAAAAAAAAACTTATTTTTTTTATTTTTACTTAGTTTGAAAAACACATCTTAAAGGTTCTTCGCAATTTTCCTTTATACTTTTTTCATTGTTTTTCAAAAAAAAAAAAAACAGCATAAACAATACTCTTTTATAAACAAGCACTTTTTAATAATATAGATTAATTTTTTCATATATATTTTTATGTTTAGTTTTTATATATATATATAATCATCGAGAATATATTAAAAAGGTCATAAAGCCAATAGCCAATTAAAGTAAAATACAAGGATATGAAAAAAAAAATAAACTTAATAAAAAAAATTGATCTACTACACCAAACAACAAAGAGACTTATTTTCATATTTAGTTATTGTTATAAATTTAATTTTTATCAAAAATCTATTGTAAAGATTTTTTTTGGAGTTAACAGTATAACTTTTTTCATGATAATTCTTAATTTGAGTAAAATAAAACTAATATTATACAAATAGATTATTATGATTATAAATTATGATTATCATTATTATTATTATAAATATAAATTATGGATTTGATTTTTTTATATAAAAAATATTATAATCTTGATGTATTTTGTTATTTTGTTTTTTAGAAAAATTCAGCTTTGTTTTTTCAACAAATGAACACGTTTTTTTTATTATTTTAAAAGAAATACATTATTGAGCAACACCCTAACCATTTGAATGGATTGTATTTTGATACAGTGGTGCATCAGATTCTATGCTCTATAGCTACTATAGGAGCTTCAATGGTTTTGTAGCTAAATTGACCAAAGAGGAGAAAGAGAAAATGGCTGGTGGGAAGGCATTATTCTCATAAAATATTATTTGAGACACAATCCTATGTTAGCTCATGCAAAGTTTTCATAACAAGTTTCCTTTCCTTTTTTCCCCCTTCAAATTTCAGGCTTGGACGGTGTAGTGTCTGTGTTTCCTAGTCAGAAGAAAAAACTTCACACAACAAGATCATGGGACTTCATGGGCTTCCCCCAGAATGTTATAAGAGCAACTTCTGAAAGCGACATCATTGTGGCAATGCTTGACACCGGGATTTGGCCTGAGTCTGAAAGTTTTAATGACGAAGGATATGGTCCGCCTCCAAGCAAATGGAAGGGCACTTGCCAGGCATCCTCCAATTTCACTTGCAACAAGTAGAACTCTAAAGCTCTATATAACTTGCACAATGAAACACAAGTAAGCAGGATTCAAATAGGCTAATCTGGATTTTCCTAACCTTGTAACATATCCGCAATTGCTTGCAGTAAGATAATTGGAGCTCGATACTACCATAGCGAAGGAAAAGTAGATCCAGCAGACTTTGCCTCCCCAAGAGATTCAGAAGGCCATGGGACTCACACTGCTTCAACAGCAGCAGGAAGATTGGTTAGTGAGGCAAGCCTACTAGGCCTTGCTACAGGAACAGCACGAGGAGGGGTTCCCTCTGCCCGTATTGCTGTGTACAAGATATGTTGGTCTGATGGCTGCTCAGATGCCGACATTCTTGCAGCTTTTGACGATGCTATTGCAGATGGAGTTGATATAATCTCCCTCTCAGTTGGAGGGAGGCCCAAGGACTATTTTGAGGATTCAATTGCTATTGGAGCTTTCCATTCAATGAAAAATGGAATACTCACATCAAACTCTGCTGGTAACTCAGGTCCTGGTCCTGAAACAATTTCAAATTGTTCACCTTGGTCTCTATCTGTGGCTGCTAGCACCATAGATCGAAAGTTTGTGACCTCGGTGATGTTAGGCAATGGAGCCATTTATGAGGTGAGCACGAATGTTTCAGTTCTAAATAAACAAAGGAATATTTAAACTTTAACGGTGCCTCCTTCCAACCTTGAAATTTTTATATAGGAATAGGACTGATTGATCAATATGGCATGCTTTGAATTGGTGATTAGACCATAACTGTAGCATTTCCCTTCTTCATGTTAGGGAATCTCCATAAATACTTTTGAGCCTGGAAATATTGTGCCCCCTTTCATTTACGGTGGAGATGCTCCAAACAAGACAGCAGGATACAACGGGTCAGAATCCAGGTAAGAAGAGAATGAAGTTGGATCAACATACTTTAGTTGAGAAATGTTAATCAACTATTCAAGTACAATCAAATACATGGAATGATCCAGTATTGTAAATCTACAAAGTTTATCCTGAAAATGCAGGTATTGCTTCCAGGACTCGTTGAACAACACTTTGGTGGAAGGGAAAGTCGTTCTTTGTGATCTGATCAATGGAGGGGAGGAGGCAAAAGCCAGTCATGCAGTTGGATCAATAATAAATGGTGATGATTATTCTGATGTGGCCTTCAGTTTTCCTTTACCAGTTTCGTATTTGAGCTCAAGTGATGGAGCTGATCTTTTGAAGTACTTACACTCAACTAGGTACTGGTAATTTTTTATTTCTTTGCCACTGTATATTTGTGAAATTGCACAAGAAGTTTAAATAAGGTTTGTTCATTTCCTTTCTCGATTCGTTGTGATATCCTTCCAGTGAACCAACCGCAACTATAATGAAGAGCGTTGGAATAAAGGATGAAACTGCCCCATTTGTGGTTTCGTTTTCTTCACGAGGGCCTAATCCGATAACAAGTGACCTTCTCAAGGTAAATTGGAAGGATTTCCTCATTTTCTTTCTTCAGCTGCGGACCTCTTCCACTGTTTGTAACTTCTTTACCCTGCGCAGCCCGACCTGACTGCCCCAGGAGTGGACATTTTGGCAGCATGGTCTGAAGCAACCACTGTAACAGGAAGCCCAGGGGATACACGAGTGGTTAAATACAACATAGATTCCGGAACATCTATGTCTTGTCCACATGCATCCGGCGCAGCTGCTTATGTCAAGGCATTTAACCCAACATGGTCTCCTGCTGCCATTAAGTCTGCCCTAATGACAACTGGTAATGGTTTGATTACAGCAACATATTTATTTGAGCGCATGATCTCAGTGATATTCAAGGTTTATAGATAGGACCATATAAGACATTGAACTAACGTTTAATTTAAGAAACTTCATCAAAATACGCAACCGAGTCTCAGTTTCTAATATTCTTTGCAGCTTCTTCCATGAGTTCTAGCATTAACAATGATGCGGAGTTCGCTTATGGATCAGGCCATATAAATCCTGCAAAGGCTATTGATCCTGGTCTAGTATATGATGCTGGAGAGATTGATTATGTTAGATTTTTGTGTGGACAAGGATATAATGCTACACAACTTCTACTAATTACCGGAGATAAAAGCACATGTTCTGCAGAAACAAATGGAACTGTGTGGGATCTAAACTACCCATCTTTCGCTCTGTCTGCCAAATCCGGGAAAACTATCACTCGAATCTTTCATAGAACTGTCACAAATGTTGGATCAGCATCATCTACTTACAAGTCAATCACGAACGCTCCAAGTGGACTTAATATCCAAATTGAACCAGATGTCCTTTCCTTCCAGTCTCTTGGGCAACAACTATCCTTTGCTGTCACGGTCGAAGCTACGTTGGGTAAAACTGTACTGTCTGGATCTTTGGTTTGGGATGATGGGGTGCATCAAGTAAGAAGTCCAGTTGTGGCTAATCCTACCAATTAAAATCTAGAAATTTACTTTCTTCCAACTAGCTAAAGAAATAAACCTGATGATTGTTGTTTCAAATGCATAATAATGTATTTTCTATTTTGGTCACATTTTCTGGAGTCTATAATCCCCCCCCCCCCCCGGGGTTTCCCAGCTTTGAAAAATGACGTGCAATTAACCTGCATGCCCTTTTGATGCCTTCGGCAAACAACTATCAAGAAGAACATTGTTAATCAGGGAGCGTTCGTAAGGAACGTATTCTCTTCTTTTAGATTTGTTAAGAAAAAAAAAAACCTAAAATTTGACAATAACGATGTTTAAAGCCGTCCTTGAACTATTTTGGCGAGCTCAACAACTTCATTATCCATTAATATTTTGGCGAGCCCATTTCTGCATGAAAAGTTTAGCGATACAACCCACAATAGCAAGTCAAATACCTTTACAAAGGCATATCCTGATTGCTCCGGCGTGTAGCCTGCTTATCAGTTGCCATGGCACATCGAATGACGATAGACAGGCAAACACTTTACTCCTGAGCATCTGCAAGTAGAGCTTTATCTTCATTTTTTTTTCGTGTCATTTTTTCCTTTTTCTGAACAAATATTTAATATTAAAATCGGGTTTGATTTTCCGACTTGAAGTCCATTCCTTCTTAAATAGTGCTTCCAGTACTTGTGGCGACATTGGCAATAGCAGAACGTCAGAGTTCATTAGAGCCTCCACATTTCATTTATAAGTTTGTATACTATTAGAAAATTAATAGAGCTCTATGATTACTGGTAAAAACTGTTCAAAAAGAAAAAAATTTACTGCTGAATACTAATCATTTTGCGGCAGCAGGTTTATATCGTATACTTGGGTGACCGTCCAAAGGTTGATTTCTCTGCATCAGCTCTCCACACCAGCATGCTAGAAGAAGTTGTTGTCAGGTTATTGACATTGTTTAACACTGATCAATAGCTCATTGTATTCCAGGAGCAAACAAATAAATGGTGTGACATTGACGGTTTTTAGGCATATCTTGTATATTGCTCTAGGCGACAGCAATATTTTTATCTTTTTTCAGAATACAAATTACAGATCAATTTTAGCACTAGAAATGGGCCCCTTTCTTTTTGAACCCGACGAGTAGTCCCAGACCCAGATGGGCTCAGAATTACATCGTGAGCTTCTAACCCAGTATACAAGAAGTGGGCCCCGAGCCGGCAAGGAGAATATAGCAAACAGCCCACGGACGAGGCCGAAGCCCTGAAGGAGGATGTGAGAATACTGTCAATCCACGGACCATTCTTGCTAGCACATATGGTTACCAAAGTGTATGTTATACACGAATCAAGTTTCTATCGTAAAAATTAAGAAATTTAGATATTAATATTCTATTTATCAAGTTTTAAGTATTTATTATTAGAGTATTATTCAAAATAAAATAAAAAAATAATATATATAAATATTTAAGATATGTGTATATATGTCAAATAACAATATATATATATATATATATATACACACAGGTTAAGTTTGGATAAGATTTTGGGTCGAAGTTGATAATATATAAATATCCATTTTGTATCGGATTAATTGGAATCCATCAGATTCAAGTTAAATCAATAACTCTAAGCACAATAGGCACAAACACACTGCAATATAGGCTCTTTTAAGTTATTGTTTTCACAATTAATTTTTATATATATCCATGTAAAATTGAATAAAAACCAAGACAATTGGCGTGGATTGAAAGTAACTCATAATCGTGTTCAATCATGGAGGAGCCGGGACAAGACTGCTTGAATTAGTTCTGATTGGCAACGAGAAACTCAACACATATACATGCATCCCCCATGCACCACGATATCATCAAGTTCATATCGGCAACGAGAAATTAAACACTGCACATAGACATACATCCCCCATGCACCAAATGTAGACAGAAAATGCTATTGTGGATAGGAGATTCTTCAAAGAATACGTCCCCCTTGCATTTTCTGTCTACACTTGGCTATATTTCCCGGTGCTGTACGTTGGTACTGACTTTCATTAATGGTCTTGCTCCCTCGAAGAAGTACTTGTTCGGAAACTATGACTTTTGAATTGGATAAGCTTGGAAACTAGCTAGTGTGAACAACTACAGACTCGAATCTGAGTTCTAATTAAGGGGTCCAGAGACTTATTCTTTGAAGAATTTCTTGCATTGTGAACTCATGCTAAGTCTGAGGGGAAGAAGATTTGTACTAAAATGAGGAAAGTAAAACAGCTGCACCGCTTCAATTTCTTCAACATCTATATAGGACTCGCAGGCCACGTCAAAAACTTATTCAAGGAATTCGCAGTCCAATTTCTATATATATATATATATATATATGTGGTTGTGCGCAAATAGAACCCTCTAGAACTCTGGATGTTATCAGACAAATGCATGAAATCTTCAACTTTTCTCCTTCAAATAGTCCTCTGATCTTTACCTTGAATTAACTCCGAAGTTTGATCCCATTTCCCTTAATGGACAAGCTGTTGGACAGGCTTTGCCGTTCTAGAACGATCAAGTCTAGCCAGTTAATATTGAAAAAAAAAGAAACTAAAAACAAAATCAACTCGAAATATGCATTTCTTGGAGAGAGAAAATGAGTTTGAAACGCTACTCTCATTTTTCCTAATAGATGCCGCCTTTCTCTCTCAACAAGTTTCGTGATGCGTCAAAAAAAAGAAAAAAGATTGGAAAACTCCTTTCTTCTACGTCGGATGCCTTTTTCAAACATGATCGAGAATATATCAAGTGAATACCATCAATTCAAGGGGGGAATGAAACAAAAATAGAGAAGAAAATGGGAAAGATTCCATGTTTTATAGAGAAATGAACTTGCAGTGGAAGTCTCCTTAATTAATCTCCAATTCATACATTCTATTTGATTTACAAAAGAAAATCACAAATTCTTTATTTCAACTCCGACCGGCCATTGATATTCTGAAACGGCATGCCCTTCCATGGATGTTGAGCTCATTGAAATTCAGAGAACACGAACTGAATGCAAGATCAAAGAGTAAAAAGAACCAGGTAGCCAGCTGAATTTTATGGAAACTTTATGAAACTAACTTCCCTGGCTTTAAAATAAGAAAAGAAGAATGCCATCAGCCAAAACGTGAGTGGAGATCACCGATGGTGCATGATCGTTTCATGAAATCACCTGTATTCACTGCCCTGCTTAATAACAACAAATGCTGGATACTCCACTAAACTTTTTAGATAGTAATTAAATTGCTTGGGTTTTAATTTACTCTTATTTAGTTAAATATTTCAAAAATAAATTGATATGCTTTTGCAACTTGCAAAGCTCAAGCAGAAGATTTCGCCGCAATTGGGTTACAATGGTTGCCAGCAAGGATTTTATTATTTTTTATATTTATTATTCTTACTTCAGTATAAAAGGAGGATTTTGTCGATGTTGTTGAAATCTCGCCGGCACGGAGTTTGTACATTGATAAAAACTAAAATGAATAAAAAAATTGTTTTAGAAATGATGACTAATCTTGTGGAGATATTTTTTTTTAATTTCAATCAATATATTTAAGATTAGGCTAATGAAACACTTATTAAAAATATATTTTTAATCAATTATAATATTTTGTTTTTTATTTAAAAGGTATTATAAATATTTAAAGATATTTAATTTCCTTATAAAAGAACACTTATTTGATATTATTAATAAATATATTGATTTTTATTTGATTGATTAATTCTTTTTTATTTTTTAACCAGAATATTAAATAAAGTTCAATGAATGTATTTAATGATGAGTACGCTGAAAGTATTAGTTGTTCTTTCCACATATTCATGAGATTAACTTGTACAAACACTTATTTATTGCATGAAATGATTCTGGAAGAAGAAGAAAAAATCCAAGACGTTAAAGCGTCGAAATGAAGCTTCCGGGTGCATTGCGTATTTACCTTCGTCAGCACAATCCTGATAATGTTTTTATTATAAAACAATATTTGTTTATTTAAATCGTATTTAGAGGGGCGATTGAAATCGTATTTTTTTAATTTTTTTTTTTTTTTTTTATTCTGAAAATAACTTCTGCCTCCTTGGACCTCGTCAATGAAGTGATCACAAAAATATATTTTAGAAATGATGGGTAAATAACGAGGAAGAAGGCAAGAAAATTAAATTAATCGTTGATAAAAGTTAATTTTTAAGTTAGAGTATATATTATATATAATCATAGTCCAACGCAAAAAATCTTAGAATATTCTGGTACAGAACTGCCTAGTCAGGGTAAATAATTCGTCTTTTTGGTTGCCCGTAAAAGAAGTCCAATTTTTGTCTTGACTGAGATAGAGATAAATAATTAAGCATGCGTGAATTTATGGGTGAGTTTCAGTCAAGATGGTTAAGTCTTTGTTTCCGGTTTCCGGCTGGTATATATTGAAACACGCGCTCCATGAGCATGTTAGAATTTAAAAAATATATATATATATTTAAAAACAATCAAAATAATATTTATTTTTTTATATTAAAAAATTAAAAAATATTATTTTAAAATTTTTAAAAAACAATATTTCACTACCTTTCTTATCTTCACGGTTTTAAAGCATTTTGTGAGTGTGTCAAAGTGTTTTTTACTTGTATTAAAATAATATTTTTTATTTTTAAAAAATTATTTTTGATATCAGTATACTAAAATAATCTAAAAAAACTTAAAAAAATATTAATTTAAAATAAAAAAAATAAAATTTTTAAAAAATATTTTTAAAATATAAAAACAAACAAACACTAGCTACATACCCGTTGTCAACACCCGTTGTTAACATTTTGATCTTAACCATTTCAAAACCCTTCAACACGTGAAATTAATAATGACAAAATGCGTGTATATGTATAGTTAATTTATCTCCATATATTTAATCTATATATTTTTTTAAGGCTTAAAAAATAAATTTAATTTTAATATACAAAAGCTAATTTAAACAGATCGCACGGCACGAAAACGAAAGAAATATTATCACTATACGCATGTATATATTGTACTAAATCATGTTATATAAGAATGATTTTTGTTAAACAATCGTGTTATTCACTAAAGAAAAACTATGCGCTCCCTTGAAGTCTCGAAAAGTTCAATTTGGGAATACCCAATAAAATAATATTCGGTAATCTTATTCAAATCATGTTTAAAAAAAAAAAAAAAATTAAAATTAATTTTTTTTATATTTTCAAATTATTTTAATATACTGATATCAAAAATAATTTTTTAAAAATAAAAAATATATTTTTTTAATATATTTTAAAATAAAAAATACTTTAAACAACAACAATTTTTATACTCTCAAACAACCAATGTATCTGCTATTCAAAACCCCAACTGTGCTTCACTGGTTTGTGAGCATCATGTTATATAATCCTCCAAAGATGGACTATAACAGGCCAGCTCCAGATGCCATGTAATAGTTTGGTAATAGGTGGTAGTTAAAATGATATTGTGATTGAATTAATATTATATTTTTTATTTTAAAATAAATAAATTAAGTTTAAAAATTAATTATAAAACATTTTACAATAATTAATTGGCATAGAGAAAGTTAGTATTAACTTTGCAAAAACAATTCCTAGAACAATTGTCATTATAAAAAAAAAAAAAAAAAAAGGGGCACATTCCTTGATTTCATGACACCTTCTCTTGGCTGATATAAATGAAGCCTCTTCCGGTCTTGCCATTGGCATACTCGCAAATGGCTCTCATATATTACGCATTCGACTTGCGTGGATTCAAAGTGCAGTAAAGCGCGAGACTATGTATGAGACTCCCGTCAAAATATTATAAAAAATATGGGCACATTCCTTAGATTTCATGGCACCTTCTCTTGGTTGATCGGAAGCCTCTTCCGGTCTTGCCATTGGCCTCCTCGCAAATGACTCACAATCTTTTTGAGGTTGTTTGATTTTTTATTTTATTAAAGTTAAGAGCGTGGGACGACTATGTATGAGCCTCCCAGTCAAAATATTAAATTTGGTGGTTTTATTTAATAAAATTGTATTAAATGAATGATCACAATCAGAAAATAACAGGCGAATTGATGGCATTAGGGGGGGGGGGGGGGGGGGAATTACTGTTCAGCACTTATACTCAATGTATGTGGTGTAAGCTTTTGTTTCTAACCTTGTTTTTCCCTAGAATGTTTTTGACCTTACGTTGTTAAAGAGAAATTGAAACTGACAAGCTTCTGGAAACAGAATATAAATTAATTTCTTTTTTTCATGCTGAACAGAAATTGAAAAGTGTTTTTTTTTTTTTTTAATTTAAGTACTAACTCTAAATCCAACAATATTCGTTCTTGACTGCAGAAAGGAAGACCTCTAACCCTTGGTTCACACATGTAGTGGTGTAAACGCGTTGGCTATGATCAATCGTCCAGCCTTTTCTCTTCATTACCGTTGTGAATTCCCTATTGGCTCACGCTTGTCCATTATCTACCTATCCATCTATATATATATATATATATATATATATATATATATATATATATATATATATATATCTTACAATCTTGTGCAAATGCTTATAACTTCGATCCCTCGTATATTTTCTGCTCCCTGCAATTTGCTCAAGCAACTATTACCAACGTTGTTAATATTAGAGAGAAATGGATTCGCCCAGACATCTTGTAGCTTCTGTCTTGCTGTTATTGCTCATTTTTACCATATCTCAATATCCTAGAGCGGTGGAAGCCAGGCCATTGACGCTTCAACAAGGTAAGCAAAAAATATATCTATACTAAGTTGATTATATGTTGTCTGGTTTATTTGGAATTGTAGCAACACCGTTGTGATGTTCATAACAGGAAATTCAAAAAGGTTTTTTGCCACCCTGGGACTGGAATGCAAGTGCTGTGATGGTGCGAAAGGAGAATGCAGAAGCTCATGGGAGTCATCATGCCCAAAGCTTAAGTGCCATCCATGGAAATCCCACTGATTTAATAATTAATTAATACTCCATATGCTTTGCTTTCAAGTCTTTATGCTCTTGTTACACTTACAATATTTTCGTTCATGGATAGGTATATATATGCAGTCCGTTTCCTTAATAAATATGCTGTCCCCCAGCGCTTGATCGGTGTGTACTCAAGAAACAACTGTGGCATTTGTATTATTGATATGATCAGATAATAAAGTGTAATTTTAATAAACTTCTCAAGAAGAAATTTATCACAGAGACAACGTGTTTTTCTTTGTTGAGAAAGACAATATGTTAATGAATTCGTGTTTTATTAAGGTTATGAGTAGCAATGAAAAAAAATAATAGAATCTAGATTAATATTGAAGTTTTGAAGCAAGAGATCTTCTACGGTGAGTCTTAATTTGGAATTCAGGATGCAATATATTTTTTTTAATATCATTGGCATACTTTCTATTACCTATTACCCACAAAATAGGTGATAGCTCTGATCAGAAACCAAACCATATCAAGATTTCGAGTTCTATCTATTTGAAAATAAATATTATCTTTCTCCTAGTTTACTCTTCCCAGCTGATGCAATAATTAACACTTTTTTTTGTCCAACAGATCCAATTAATAAATCTTAGGCTTCATAACAGCTTGGAGTCCCTACCCACCGTTTTAGATTTTGAACATAGGATCTCTTGATTGGGGGGGTGTGGTTTACAAGCCACCGTAACACCATCCTTAATTGCAGGATTGGAATATTTTTTTAATCATTTCATCTATTTTAACTTTATTCAAGTCTTAGTATAAAAAGTCTTAGTTTAAATTTTTATTTGAAATTATATTTTAAAAATTATAAAAATACATTGAAAAATTCTATATATATTTTATAAAAATAAAATTACCTAACCCGCCCCACCGGTATAAATATATTAAAAAATCATCTTAACCCAATAGCTTAACCTTTGAGGTCCAAGATATGATTTATATTATTATATTATTCTCTAACACACCTATTATTCTCTAACACACCCCTTCAAGTTAGGCTCACAGACCCACATTACTTTGTGCTTGATTTTTTATCAAATAAATAGGAATGGTGAAATTCAAACTCGTAATCGCTTGTTCATAAGGCTCTAATACTATGTTAAAGAACCATCTCAACCCAATAACTTAAGTTGTTAGGTGAGGTCTCAAAATATGATTTATATTATTCTTTAACACACTCACTCAAGTGAAAGCCCTTTGGGTTTGAAACTTGCACAGGCTCACATTAACTTGTGCTTAATTTTTATCAAATAAATAGGGATAGTGAGATTCGAACTCGAAACCGCTTGGTCATAAGGCTCTGATATCATGTTAAAGAACCATCTCAATCCAATAGCTTAAGCTTTTAGGTGAAATCCAAGATATAATATATATTATTCTCTAACACACCCTCTCAAGTGAAAACCCTTTGGGTTTAAAACTTGCATAGTCTCATATTACCTTATGCTTAATTTTTATCAAATAAATAGAAATATTAAGATTTGAACTCAAGACCACTTGATCATAAGGCTCTAATATCATATTAAAAAATCATCTCAATCCAATAACTTTAACTTTTAGATAAAATCCAAAATATGAGTTATATAACTCTCAAACAAAATAGTTACAATCCAGAAGTTCAAAGGGAGCAGCCCCTTCAACCATGAACAGGTTTGAATCACTTGATCCATGGTAAGCTAAACATGAGATCTCTAATATTGAGAATTTTAAACTTTCTTATTTATTTCTATGAAGCGATCTAAAACTTTGCTCAAGTGGTCCTATGGGGAACTAAATGCTTTCATTTTTCATGTTCATCGAAGACAATTACAGATTTATTTGGAGTCTAGCTGTGATGGTGGTCCATGCAGTTACGAGAATCCAAATGTCAACTAAATTTATTAAACAAAGAAATTTTACAAATCACGTTTGTCAAAGCTTGCCATATGAAAGTTTGGCTTATATTCCACTATCAATAAAAGCTGGAATATATGATTCTCAGCAACTTCTTGCAATTTGACTAGTTGCTCTCTCTCAGGGATCCAGCTCCTTGGTTAAACAGACTCAACCCTCGAGCATTAGTCAATCCTATCATCCACTGACAAATATTCTTGATATATATATATATATATATATATATATATATATATATATATATATTTGCAAAGAGCTTGAAATCAAAACTAACCTTCAGATCCAACAACTTACAGAAATCAGCAGCCTGATTCGATCAAGAACGAATTTAAAATCATCTTTCGTCTCCGCCACAGGTTCTAGAAAATAGAAATGTATATACCTTTCGTTGCAATTGTGTGGAATTTGACCAACTATTTGATTCTCTGTTGCAGTAATGTAACAAAGAGGTCCAGGCAGCAGTTGACATTTCATCTAGCTTCTTACTTTTATGGCAAGAGAATATATTCTCGCCGTTTTGCAATGCCGGGAATTTCCCGGTTGACGCGGAAATTTAATTAAAAAGAATTTGCTTCTTCTTCTTCTTTTTTCTCTACTTTCTTTTCCTCTTGATACAAGGGATATCCTTGAGAGCCAAACTCAGCTAGCAGGACCTGCCCGTTCAGCAAAATATGAACTTGCTTTAAAGTAGTTTTTGTTTAATTTAAGGTTTCTTAATTTAGCATGATTTTTGAATTATAATTTTTTTAGAGTCATGATTTAAAGATTATTTTTTAAGCGGCTAGCCCCAAACATTATGAAAACAAAAACTTCCATTTTTCCAGGTTTGTACTCTGATTTTTTTTAGACTATAAGAAATTATTGCGTGAACTATACGTATCATGCTGTTTTAATCGATATGATTCAAGTCTATGCAGTGATTTTACTAGCTAACATGGACCTCATAAATTAAGATTCTTTCTCTCCTAAATTCTTCTGAGCGTATAATGAGGAGTCGTCTCATTTAACACTATAGAAAGGTAAAAACGCGGATAAGTGGAACATATGTTTGCCACAAAACCGGGCCCAATTAGGGACTAGCCCTAGCAAGACTCCTGTGAGTGATGCCACGCCTGATTGAAAAGTTGCAGTCCTTTAAATGAGCTTATCCTATTCTATCCAATAAAAGCATGATGCCTTCGAAATCTTTGGAATTACAGTATCCAGCACCCCACATGACCTCGATTAAATAAACATATCTTCTTTTATCCTCGAGAATTATTTAGTGAATCCTCGCTCGGCGCTCAGATTAACGACGTCCCTTCAGGGGCTAATCAATCAAGGATCTCTTAATTAATCTCACATGGATCTTTTCGAGCAAATTGATGGCTATATATGTATTTTCAAATACAATAATGCGACAAGGCTCTGGCTCACTGCTTTGAGCCGCAATAGTACAGCCTCAACATGGAATTTATCATCTTCTCTGTTCTCTTTAATTGTCTTGGCTTCAGACAGGAGAACCTTATCTCGAGAATTAGGTGTTTATCTAAGCGGCCGACCTCATACCACCAACCACAAATATTATTGTCAATAAGGAAAATGCCAAAATATATTAATCAAAAAACCCTCCTAGCAAATCCAAGATAAAAATTTACACCCACCATAAACACAAGCATGACGCATGCTAATTTGTCAGTAGGACTATAGGGAGGCGCCATTAATCTATGCTGTCTCGCCTTTCCTCCTTATCTTTCCCTGCCATTCATTGTTCATATTATTATCCTGATCTTGTGGAATGCTCTCGTCCATTGATTATTATAGAATATTAGCGCACAAAAATACTGTACTTTACCTATCAAAGCACTATGTTAATTTGTTTCAAGATAAACTTGAAGAGATTGATTTTCTTTTGGCACGACGTCTTATAAAAATGTTGAGTTGTCGTGATTCTAAGTATAATGTTGATGAGATTACATCGGTGACACGAAGAGGTTCAGCAACCTACCAGCCATGAGCGCTTCAACGTTACCCGCACAAAAAAACCATTATTGATTTAGGAACAAAATATATATTCGTCGTTGAACCTGGGAAGATTTTGCAGGGAGATGTCTATAATATCTATTTTTCAATGCATGGAATATTGGTAAATCTTCTTGTTACTTAGTTTCAGTGAAAGAAAATAAATTAAATTAAAAAAAAAAAAAAAGAGGATGAAGGGTCAACTATTTGGAAGCATATCCTAGGAGGCCAAGTTGAGCCAACGACCTTATCCGTTTATCTTTATGCAAGAAAATAACAGGAAAAGGAGAGTCAAAGATATGGGCATGGAGGACACGTGGCATGAAGGAGTTGGAAGCTGGCAACATGTCCACTTGTACAGGATTGAATAGAGGAACGTGGGATTGCAGCCGCAGCAGCAGCAGCAGCAGCCCTGAACACCGTCTTTTTGGGCTTATAAATAGCAGAGATCGTTTTGCATTATATCCCACAACCGCAAATCTTCACGTGCTTTGCATTTCAAAGTTTTTCTTTATCTGTTTGTTTCCTTCTTTCGTTTTCACTCTGCAACTGCAAACCTTATCTACTGCTGCTACCTATCTGTGTTGTTTTCTTGGGTGTCGTTTTGGGGTCAGTAGAGTTTGCTCCCTCTTTTTGTTTGGTGTCTTTTCGTTTCAGTGTGGTCGTTGTTGTAGACTGCTAAAGAGTAGTTTTGTTCGTTGGTTGACAAAGAAAGCTTAAAAAATCTATCTTAGCATGGAAAACAAAAGACAAGTCGTTGCTTCTTCTTTTGATCATCTTTTTGGTCCTAAAGACTCTTCCTCTTCATCATCCGCCTCAAGTGGGATATTCGAGTCCATTTTTCCTCATCCATCAAAGGTACACTTCACGACCTTCTTTAATTTGTTGGCCTTTTATGCATGCGTTGCCGGCTGCTATATATTATGGGGGTTTTGCCCTCTCGCCATCAGCCCAACAATCAGTAATGACGAATTAAAATGCAAGGTTTCCATGGTTCTCCTGGTTTTTGTTATCATATTTAGTTGCGGGGGTAGCAGAGTAACTAAAAAGTAACATAAAAAGAAAAAAGGGATGGTAAGCAAAAGACATAGAATAGAAAAGAAAGAATCCCCTTTGTAATAATTATTAGCTTAAGAAGGTAGGGGTGAGAAATCTCAAAATACTCAGTTAGTCATTAACTATACTTATTCAATGGACTGGATTTGAAAAGAGAGACAGATATGAAAAATAAAAGAAAAAATCACATCAATATCCATATAAAAAAAAAGATAAAAATAAGTATCGATAGCTACTCCATTTCATATATAATTGAAGTGTTACATGTGCTGTGAATAGAGTGCTGTGTGTTTGTCTCCTAGATCGATATTATAATTCTGATAAAAGAAAAAGAGAGAACATTACAGTTTTTGTTGTACTTGTTGAAAGTGCTGAGATTTTTTCTATCTTTTAACTGTTCCGATTCAGGTGCCAGCTGGGAGAGACTCTGGAATTATGGAAAATCATGGTGGCAGGGGAAAATATGCGAACCGAGGTATGTGATCAAAACTTTTTGTTGCTAGAGCAGAAAGTATGCCTCCATTATAATTTACATTGCACAATCACTCTCTTGTAGGTTGGTCTCTGATCAGTGCTCTAGGCTTGATATGGATGCTATATAATTTTTGGTTGTTTTCAGATAATGTCGCTCAGAAAGCCAAGGGAGAGGGCAGTGGCAAAGGCAAGAGTTTAGTTTTTCAGAATGAAACACCAGAACCATGCTACCTCAGCTCGTCAATCTACTACGGTGGTCAAGAGAACTATTCTCCAAGAACCAAGAACTCAGAATATCAACATGTTGTGAGTAGTAAATTTGTCAATAAACTAATACGTCTGTGGAAGTTAAGAGTATGTCATCCAATACTGATCATGCATCATAAGATGCATTACAATAATAATGGAACATGACAGCTTGATTTATTTTACTCTTGTAAGCTGTTGAAGTGATAGCTGATTTTTTCTTTTTTTCCCTTTTTTCCCCTTGAACAGTTCAAGAAAGATGATGAACAGGAAGATCCCAATGGCAACGATCCGAACAGTGCTTCAAGGGGGAACTGGTGGCAGGGTATGATTGCTGTATAGTTGTAAATATGTGGTATTGTGATGTTATTTTATGACAGTTTGATAAATTTGATCCTATGCATTTTTGCAGGTTCGCTCTATTATTAGGCATCCAGCCCCATTTTATCAAGTGCAGAACACCAACAGATTAAGGTGCGCAAAATTAGTGATCCATTGTGCATCCATTTAAGAATTTTTGTAATCAATTACTCGCATATACTAGTCACTCTTGATTTCTGAAAAGGAAAGAAAATATTATCGTAAGACAAAGTTTGAACGCATCAGAAAATTACCATTATAAAAAAAAAACCAGAACAGTGTAATTCACATGCATGTTGCCTCTCTCTTCTTTGTATAAATATGCATATCACTCTTCTTCTTTGCCTTTTACAGGCCATTCAGATGATTAAAATGGTGTTTGTTTAATTCGATGCAGGAATTATGACTATGAGATCCCTCAATATTGACCATGGAACTAAGAAACTAATAGAGATTAGTAAGGACACGGAGGACAAGGAGGCATATTGTTGGGTTCTTTTTGTCCCAGCTAGTTGATATATTTCTGGGGGAGTTTTATGCTTTCACTCCTTTCAGAATCTTGTATATTAACCAAATCCGTCAAGTAGTCCAGTCATGAACTAAATATTATTCTACCTGTCTTTGGACTGTTATGCTCTAATTCTATTCTCTCCCTCTAAAAATCTTACTGTTCAAATTCAAGCTTGTGCCATGTTATCGCTTCTGCTGTGACAGATTTTGACTAAATTCACAAAGTATAAATGGAGAAATATTAACTTGTATGAACTAGAATTGCTCCCTGCAAATCAGCAACTGGAAATGGTAGAGACATGAGTAGATCATGATTGCGCCAGCCTTGTTAATTATTTAAACACATGATTCGAGAACTGTCTTTTATTCTTGAATCGGGTATCTCAAGCAGCACGAATATCTAATGGCCACTCATTACTAGTTTTAAAGGTTGTTGATCCACAGAGTCTGCAAGTCCGATTAATAGAGCACTATGGAGACCCATGCTCTTCTTTCCATGATATTCAAGCCCATTTGCGCAGAGGAGTCCCTCTTCTATTTTCATGCCATCAAATTGTAGCTGTAAAACACGGCCTGTCCGATTTGTCGAAGAACTGAGGCAGCGGGCGGTGGACTCATTCACATTAGAAAGAAAGGGAATCTGCTGGGAAAAATAAAAAACGAAAACAAAACGCAATTGATCGGTCCAAAGGAGGTTAAACACCAACAGTTTATTTATTATTCAGATGTCTGGATGTTACATTAAATTTGGTAGCTAGAAGAACTAGCAACAAGGGTGTGAACTCCAGCAGGTTGGTAGAAGTACATTACAGGGGGAGCGCTGTTCATGCTACTCATTCTTCAGGGTAAAGTGTAAGCTGCAAGAGAAAAGAAGCAAATTTAAACGGTTACAATAGCAGTCAATAATAATACTGATACTGAGAAAAACAAGAGAAAGGCAACAGGAAGAAATATAGAAGACTTGAAACAGAGGGAATTTGTGAACCTACCTCCACACTTGTAACCCACAGGACGATCAGCAATGTTGCAACGTTTGGGAATTGTCATTGCGATTTTTGGGTCGATTCCAGAGCTCTTAGCTGTGTTCGAAAGCATAACAGCGCATAGGCAGGCTGGATTCTGTTCAATTTTCTTAACCTGGGCGCAACATTGGCTAGAAACTGAAGCAGTCTCGTCCTGTGCTGCTGATGCACAAGGAGCCAGCTTGAATGCCTCTTTGTCAGGAGTAGTGGTTTTCCCACATTCACCAGCCCCGTCAACTTGATTGAACAAAGCAATGCTGAGAGTTGCAAGAAACATAACAAAGCAAATGTTCTTCATTGGAGTTGCCATTTCTTCAATGCAGAGCACAAGTAGTGCTCTACCTCGCAGGATTTTATACTTAAACTAGCACCTGAATGGTGCTTGCACTTGAATCCCGTAAACAATAGTGAAAGTAGCACTACAAGTAAAAGGTTATTTTGTTTATTGCAATACCTACTCCTTCCACATTGGATTCCAAACTTACCTGGTAAATTTTAGCCAATGACGCAAGTGCTCCCTAAAAGTCTTCGGAACCATTCCATTGCTTTTTAGTGTTTCTCAAAGGGGGAAATGGGAGCTTTTCATGAGAAATTGACAGCATAGCAGTGTACTCAAATCTATGAAGATGCCACCGCTATTGCCCTCTAATGTTCACACTACTGTGAAAGATTCCGAGTTTCCTCTCCAAATGCTCTGAACTAATGGGTAGTAGTGCAAGGCACCACATGACCAAGAGTAGCTTACCAGAACACACCACTTGTAGAAATGATTGATTGCACCCGCTGACCTTTTCCCCGGAATATTTATTTGGGTATGTAACAATAAAAAAGACAGAATGCTAAATGTTAATCTCTGTCCTGCAAGTATAGAATCACTGACCTTCATCAGAATCCACTGTCAATTTCATCATGTAGGCAACTTCGAATTCTTGACAGGGGAGAAACAAAATGCATCTATCCTTCACAGAGGAAAAAAAACGATAAAGGCTAATCAAATCATTTCCATCTTCTCTCTACGCAACATCAATCAAACAGCTGCACTCACAGCCTTACAGTTCCTTCACTTCTGCTCTTCCATCTGGAGACCACACTAACAAAGAAAGCATCATGTATTTCACAACTGTTGATATAAAAGTTTTACTTCAACTTAATTAGAATTCGACAGTCTAGAGCAGCAATTTATTATTTTCAGATACCTCCAAGACGTTTTCCCCTCTCCATCACCCCAACCATATCTCACAATATACCCTTCAACACCTACCAAAAATGTTAAATTACTATAGCTTACTTTGGTGAGGTAACATAGAGTACCGGAGGTGAAGACCAAATGGAACACACCCACAGGACAAACAGAAGAGACAGTCAATTAAAACTAGGAACATGTAGACAACCAGCAATCATAAGAACCAAGGCACAACTCATTTTGTCAGGTAGAAGTTCTAGGATCATCCTAATGAGAATCCACCAAAGGACAAAACATCATCTACCATATTTCAGCATTATTGCTGTCACGTTTTTTCCCCCAGGAAAAGGAATCTTAGGGGTTTCCATTGCCTGATTGTACTCCGATTACGAAATAGCAGTATAGTCCTTATCCAGGGAAGTAGAGAGCCATTAAACTGAAACCTTAATGATTTGCACTAGGGAAAGAAAGAAACAAAAACCCCTCAAGTTTTACACCCTTAATCGTCTATACTCAATGAACAGTGTTCATCCTCTAATAGCGTAATGCCATTTCCATTTCAACTCGCTCCTTGATTGTAAATCTATTACCTCACAAGTTATATAGCCTACCACGGTAAACCTTAATACATGCTTCCCCTTGCTTGTTGCAACATGGTTCCACGTTCTAGACTTTCTTGCACGAGTGCTCATCCATCTTTCACTAATTGCCTATCCCATATCACTGGACTATTCTCACTAACCTGCTAAGAAATCAGATCCATATAAGTGGAAGCATGATCCCACTTCTCCTTAATTCTACTCTCTAGTCATAACTCAACCCAATATTACCAGTCCATCTCACCATCATTAAGCCTCCCGCTTTTCTACTTCCTCTTTCTGCCAAAACAACTCCAAAACATTTCCCACCATTTTTATCGCACCTGTCATTAATGATTAATTGCACCGCCCACATTAAATTATGCCAAATCAAACATTAAAAAAATGGAAAAGAAAACACAGACCCTGATATCATGCGGATGATGCAACAAACACAAACAACAGTTATCCTATTTATCTCGAACTATCCGTTGTACTCCGCATATTATCGGGCAAACTGATTTGTTATGATATTTGAAGACGAATAGCATCATTCTATAAACAATTTAAGCCTACGTAACACAAATCACAAAAACATACTAAAATCACTTCTCAAGTCCATTAATAAAACCAACTTGCTCATGTATTACATATCGGAAAGCCTACAACATGGAAGAAACACTTCCAATTTTTTACTTCATTGGATACAATTATCCTCTAACATAAATCACACAACATTAAATACTAAATTAACACAACTAGCGAGTAAAAGCGTACAAAACAATTGAAACATAAACCAAAAGAGCAATAGGAACCAAAATAACAAGCGGAACAACAGCAGCATAAATATGTCCGTTTCCACAACCCAAACTCCCAAGCTTTAACTGAACAACATTAACAAGCGCCAGCATCAAGAACACGCATCCACAAACCGACCCAATACCCGAAACCAACATCCCAACCCGAATCAAATTCTTATTCACGTGCGCTAACATAAGCTCCGCCGCTGCCAAATAATTTCCATGAGTGTGATTCGAAGTTTTAGCGACCCTGATAGCTTGTTTAAGAGCGAGAGCGATCAGGCTAGAGAAGAGAAAGGAGCTGAATGAGTACACGTGGAAGGCGACCAAATCTTCAGCGACTTTGCGGCTTGGAGAGCAGGAGATGGGGTCATTGGGGCCAATAAGAGTGTTGCTGGAATCAGTTGGGTCCCAAGCTAGGCCAATGAAAACGGCGAGTGTGAAGAGGGAGTTCACATTTACGATCCCGTCTAAGGCGGTGATATGGATGCTGGTTGTCATTGGGATTTGAAATTGAGAGATCGGATGGTGAAGAGGGATGGAGTGTTAAATGAGGGGAGGGTTTATGTGGGAAATTGTGGGATTTCCTTGAGTGACTGATTAGGGTTTGTTTTTCTGGTTTTGAGCTTCTCCTCGTAGGAAATGGGGAGGGAAGTTGCGAAAAGGCAAAGAGGAAGAGTGAGAGTGACGATTTGTTTGGACAAGGAGAGCGGACGGTTTTTTGGACTTTATGCAACGTGTCACGACGTAAATAAGAGTACGCATTACGCTTTCTTTCTTTGAAAGGGGCAAAATGTGAATGAAGGAGGAAAGGGAAAAAAGATGCGCCGTTGCCGGGGATCGAACCCGGGTCACCCGCGTGACAGGCGGGAATACTCACCACTATACTACAACGACTTCATTGAGAAGAATTTGTCATAACCTTTCTATCATCAATTGTTTACCGAATTAGCATAACCTTTCTGGTGCGGGAAAAGTGAAAACCACTACAGATGCCTTAATTCACAGTAAATTATAGTAGTGAATTGCCCTTCTTTTTTTTCAGACGGTCTTTCGGGGGTAAAATAACTTTTTTTAAGTGTTCGGTTGTTATTTCTAGATTTGTTCGAGGTATCTCAAGTGGATTTAGTCATTGTTATTATAATTGATTTTTATTTTATTTTATTTAATATTAATTTTTTAAAATTTTAGATTTGTTTTTTGATTTTTATTATTATTATTATTTATTTTATTTTTGGTATTTTTTATAAAAATAAATTTACAATTTCATTATTATTCATTATATTTACATATCAGATTTTATTCTTATTTTTTTTATTGTTATTTTTTAATCTTGTCAAGTTTTTAAGATTGATTTTTTTTATTTTATTTTTTAATATTAAATTGAACTTTTTAATTAACTCCAAATCTAGAATTTAACGAATTGTAAATTTAAAAAATTAATTCAGATTTAAAATATTCCTCAAGGTTAATTTGTTGAATTTTTTTTATATATATAAATCATGTCTTTTAGTTTTAAGCCTTGTAATTTAAGTTTTTTTTCTTTGTATGGAATTTTTCATTGCTTTTAAAAATTACTTGAGTTATATCTGGGTTTTTTTATATATTTTTAATTTATTATATTTAGCTTATTTTTAAAAAAAAAATTTTAATTAAATGAAATTAATTTCTCAATAATTATTTTCAAAAAATATATTACCTATAACATCATTATCTCCATTTATTTTAACATTTTTTAAGGCTATAAAAAGAGTATTTAGCCCGTTGTATGGTTTGAGGTAAAAATATTATTTGTTTTGTTTTATTTTGTTTTTGTTACATTATATTTTTTTGATTTTATCTTTCAGCATTTAATTATTTAAATATTGAGTTGTTTTTGTTTTTATATGATTTTCACTAATTTTTAAAATGATATATGTTATCTCAATCTTTTTATTTATTATTCATTGTAATTTTTTAATCATATTATTAAATTAACCCAAATTAATGTATTCAATCAGGTCAATTGCTAAAGTCTTAATTTTTTTTTCTTTAAAAACAGTGGTTTGGATTTCTTAATATTGTCACAAGTTCATACCTCAAATCAAGAGTTTCATAAGTTAAATATAGTTGTATTAGTTGATCCAATATATTAGTGTTTTATTTTATTTTTTTAAAATATCATTTAATATTTTATTATCTTGATATTTTAAAAATTCTTCATTTATTATATATCAGACTTTTGAATTCCTATTATTTTTACAATCTTTATAAAATTATAAAAAAAATAATATGACATGTCGTGTAGAGCCAGTAAAAAAAAACTAGCGTAAACTAACCCAACAGCGCATCTGCTGAAAAGAAAAAAATATTTCTATTATGGAATTGTTTTTTTTTATTTTTTATCTATAAGTGATATCGATTGTTCGTGGTATTCAGTTAAAGAAAAACATTTTGTTTTAAAAAGAAAAAAAATAATATGACATGTGTTTATTTGTTTCTCTTATAATCGGCTAGAGAAGGGTTTTTTATAAGCATAGCAAAGCCAAACAGATCCGATAATTTATTCTCTTGGATCTTCAAATTGAGCTGCCACCAAAACTTCACGAGTGATACCTTTGAATATATTTTTTTTCATATAAGATATGATTGATTCCTTGATTCTTTATGGAATAAACGTTTAAGATTTTTAAATCCACCCGTAGAAAAAACAAATGAGGCTGCTATTTAGGACCTAGTTAAAAAAAAAAAAGATTTTCATATGTTAATTTACATGTGCGGTGTGAAGTGAACGAGGACCTAATTTCTTATATTTGATATGTTGATTAATTTGTATCTCTTAAATTATATACGTGTGTGTGTATATATCAAATTATATATATATATTAACTATTGTTTTTAAATTTTCAACTATGTTTCTAACATAACAATTTACATTAATTTAAATATTATTTTTAATATTAGTATTCATTACTTAGTTGTGCCAGTATTTGACAAACTAATATCAACTTAAACATTTCATTATACAAAATAAAAGGATCAAACATGTATAAATAAAAAATTAAAAATAAAATAATTTTAAAAATAATTTAACTGATTAAATCTTGAGTTTATTTTTTAATAATAATAAATTTAAGTTTTTTCAGAATTAATAAAAATTTATATAATCGTTAATTAGGTTAAAACTTATGAAATATTAATTTTATTTTTCTTTTTTTTTCAAGCATGGTTAATCAACCTTCTTGTATAAATTACTGTTCTCGTATGAATTTCTTCGAAATAAATTATTTTTAAGACTGAACATGGCATAGCATAAGAAAATCATAACGATTAATTTCTATGCTATAGCATAGTTTGTATGTTTATTTATATAATTGTACAACACTTCAAGCAAAATGGGCATTTGGTCTAGTGGTATGATTCTCGCTTAGGGTGCGAGAGGTCCCGAGTTCAATTCTCGGAATGCCCCCCATAATCGAAGAAACTTTTACTACGTGTCCCATAATGAAATGGGAAAAAGCTACTGACAATAACAACCAATAACTCAAAGAAAATAAAACTATTTTTGGTTTAAAATATAAATCTATTGACAGTAAAAATCAAGAACTTGAAGAAGAAATTAAAATCGTAAACAACAATAAATATCAGAAGGTTCTCCAGCATGAACAATCCTAATTCTCAAGTTATATTTCAATTTTCCTTGTCAGGTTACAATATATTTGGGAGCACTTTGAGGCAATCTAGTCGCATTTTTTTGGGTCGGTGAGTCCTTTTCCGGCCCCAAATCCTCTCTTAGATTTGTCTTTGGATTTGGACATGATCCTTCGTTTGTATTACCACATATCTTTGGTCTTGAATCAACACCAAGATAGTTCGTCAGAACTCTCTTCACACCAAAACCACGACGGTGAGGCTTGTTGTAATCGTTGTTGGAAGTGGTGATATTGTGGAGGAATGGAGTTCTCTCTCCCCGTACAGGACTAATAAGCGGCATAGGTGAAAAGCTCGGTGTACTAAATGTTGTTTTGTATGAAGTGCCTGAGACAGGCACAGAGTAGGGAATCAAAACCTTCTTGTGAGAAATCACACTGACTGTTGGAACCGAAGACAATTTGTCCGAATGTTTAGTCAAGTCATCCACGTATAACAAGTCATCAATACGGGCCACAATATTAAACGCCAAGCTCTCCAGAACTCTTGAATAGCTCTCGATAATTGATTTCCCAACATCCTAAAAGTTGAAAAACAAGTCAAGTTGATACGAAGAACTTAGGAAACAGAAAAGGTGGGCATGGTGGGGTTGAAGTAATAATGGAGCGAGTGAGAGAGAGCTAACCTTGTTGAATTGGATTTTGCTGGTGTCCAAGGTGGTCTGGGTTAGATTAGGGAACCACTGCTTCAAGGAAAGTAGGAGACTTTCAGCTCTCTCGGCAAGCAATTCCCTCTTATCTCCATCAACTATTAAGTCCTTGACCATCTCCCATGATGACTTTGTAGTGGAGCGGTTGGATTAGGTGGGGGTCTTGAATGAGCTCTCCGACGCCATACATAAATTGCTGATTCCACACGATTTGCAATATCTAGAGCAACATGTTCAGATGACAGGTCAAGGCAATCGAGCAGGCACTCTGCAGAGAACTGGTCTGAAGTAATATATCGGTACACAAGGTCCCCTAGACAAGCTCTCCCATTCTGAAAATAAATTAACAACCGACTGTCACATACACTTAACACAGAAAAATCTATGCAAATCATTGAAAGTTATTATGCCTAATCAGAAGATTCATGAAATGCGTTTACTTTACATTTAAACACATATGATAAACCATAAACTGCCTACAATATTAGGAAGAAACATAAAGATTTGGATCAATGGAATCAAGTCAATACAAAAAAGTTGAGCACATATTTAGGAAATATTGAGAAAATTGTGAATGCAGTGTTGATTCCATCACATAACAAAAAAATCAAGCAAAGTTTGACACAGGAACAGAACAAAAAAATCTGGTGCATTGCCAGATTTAACCTTTGGAAGAGCTTCCAAGTACGAGTCAGGAATATCCATTTCAGCTAAAGCAACACTGTTGATTGCCATTGCAGCTTTCAGTATTTGATTGGTGCATTCACGCGTGTGGTTCAACTGCTTTCTTGTATCATTGCTGAGACCACCAGCTGGGACACGGGGTACGGGTAGCCACCATTTTTCTTCTTGCCTCTGTATTGTTTTACGGAAAGAGGCTGACCCATCTGCGTCTGGGGCTGCAATCCCTTGATCAACATACCAAAACTCTGTGTCCGTGAAACTATCTAAAACTTCCTGTCATTGAAGGGAACAGATTAACGACTTCCAAAATGATCAGATATGAAGAGAGAGGGAGAGAGATTAAAGTAACAAGTAGGGCTAAATCTTACAAGAAGCATGTTGTCTAGTTTACTCAGAGCTGGTAGATTTATAAAAAGATCGGATCTAAGCCTGCAAGTCATGACCTGCAAAATGCAGAAACTAATTACATCGAAAAACAAACAAAAGAAAAGGAAAAATTGAGTTGATTTCAAATGAATTAATTGGATCTTCTTTTTCTCGGGGACTCTATCCTAAAAATCTCAACTAGCACAAGCTTTCTTCACACAAGGGTATGGAAACGGCAACTTGAATACATCCTAGAATAAATTTTAGGCGATAAATAGTACACAGTTCAAGAATCAGTTATCAGATCGTTGAAAATAAATACACGGATTGGGGAGGGGGAGCATATATTACAGTCATGTTATGTTGGTTTATCATCAGAACAGTCGAGAAACTAAAATCCAACAGCCAAATTGCTTAATTAAGCTCTGTTCTTAGATTCTTATTCTTTTCCTTGACCTTGCGAGCAAATTTCCACTGTACATTTCTAAAATTGGGACCATAATTAGAATTACCTCAAGCTTACTACCATCAGGAAATGTCTGCCAGGAGGGTATTAATTCCACAATGTGATCTCCAACACAAAGAAGTAACTCCATCTCTCTTCTCCACATTGATTTCTTCTCTGCAGGCAATGGCTCTAGTCTCCACAGTTGCCCAAAAACATGACCTACATGTTGCATAACCAACATCAAATTAAAATGAAACTGCAGAACTGGGAACCAAGGCTCCACACGCACAACACGGATTGAGAGAGAAAGAGATCATACCACACAAATTGGTGATGGCATTTGATATAGCCAAAGCTGTGCAAACCCCTTTTCCAGACCCTGACATATCCTCACCAAGCAACAATTTTGCAAACCTCTCCTTCATCATATCAATCTCTACACAAAGTCACTCCCAAAAGAAATGGAGATAAAATCAGCTTCCTAATAATCATAAAGTGGGCATATACCTCAATCAAAAAATTAAAAAATGGCAATTTTGAAATTTGAATTTTTTGAAACATGAGAGGCATCTATCTATAATGAAAAAAGAAAAAAAGCACCAAAACCAACCTGAAAGCTTTGATCCTAGCTTTCTGAATTTTGAATCCTCCAAATGGGCTTTCTTTTCTTCACTTCCATTTCCAATAGAGACCAAGCTCTTGCACTCTCCAGATTTCCTTATAGGCCAGCCCAGAGGAGACGGTGAAGCACACCCATTGTTTGTCTTAGCTACCTCACTAGAACTACTCCTAGAACTCGAGTTGCTACTCTCTCTTGAATCGGTCAGTAACTCAGACACATCCTTCCTCTTCTTCTCAAATCCTCCCCCGCCACAACTCTTCTTCGCCATTGTTTCCATTCTTAACAAAAAAGGGGAGTTTAACTTTTCGAAACCCAAAAGCTCAATTCCTTGTAGCATTCACCAAAACCATAATTCCACTAGCTAGTTACCGCTACAAGTACATGGGTTTTTGATGTGGCTCATGATTTGAGGTTGCAATAAAACCAAGTGGTTACAAGAAATGAAAGAGAATCAATCAGATTATTCTTCCTTTTCGTTGAGGGGGTTTGTTCTTTATATTTATATTCTGTTTGCCTAGCTTCAAATTTTGATTTTTGAAGACCAAAAGGCAAACTGCTGTCAAAGGATCACATGCCATAAGCTAACGTCTCTCTTTGTTTTTTTATTTGCTTTGTTTCTCATAGTGTTTGTTACTATGCTGTTTCTTTAAAATATTTTTTCGTTTGAAATTCATAAAATATTTTTTTATTTATTAAAATTTATTTTTATCATCAATCTAATAAAATAAAAAAAATTAAATTTTTTTTTAAAAAAACATAGCCGCAACACAAAAACAAAGACTTTTTTCAGTCTCTGAGCAGAGAATACGTTCAAATAATATTAAAACAATATGGTCAGGTCAGGTGGCCGTAAGCGGACGGATGTGCCAATGCCCTCTCAAATTACATTTTTGCCCTGTTTGTTTTACCCATGGCCACGTCCACTTTTTGAATTTTTTTTATACCGTCTTTCTTCGTACGTACCTCGTCTTACAATGGCGAGACGGAGACAACACAAGGAGATCAAGAGATAGATTAGATTGAGAGTAAAAGTACTATTCTAGTACTGTCGAATAAATGCAAGGCCATGGACGTCTACACCCTCAAGTGTGTGGATATATATATATATATATATATATATATATATATATATATATATATAATCTTGAATGATATATTTTAACTGATTAAATTTTATATTTGTTCTTTACATGTTATCAATTCGAGTCGAATAAATTTTAGAGATACTATAGATTTACATTGTCGTTAACTTTAGAGCCCGTAAAATTAGTCGAGTTACGTGCAAGCTGGCCCGAAATCCATGTTAATAAAATATATATATATATATATGTATATATGTATATATGATATTTTTTTACTTTTTTACTATCTATTAATAAAAATTAATCATAAAATAATATAGATTTATTTAAATTTCAAGTTTAAATATTATTAGATATTGACCAAGGTCTTTGAAAAATAGAGGAATGGGTAGCTCATTGTGTAAAAATGATTTATAATTTTCCTTTTCTATTTATTTTCGAATTCTTTGTCCTGATATAATTTGTAATCTTTAAGGAAGGTATTCTAGCCATGAGCTCGTAAAAGAGAGGCAACACAAGCTTTACATAGAGGGAAAGAAAATACAAGGTATTCACTCACGTTTTGTTTTCGTTTTTTTTATTTTTTTTAAAGCGTACGTCTGCACTACTCAAAGTATTCATTTAGTGGAAATTATTGAGCAGTTATTTAGCATTTATATGCTCACCTGTAACTTTCATGCAACGAAATAGAAAATTGATAGAACGGGTGGGTTAGGTTGACGTTGAAAAATAAATTTGAGTTTGCTTCAGCTCTTTCAAGCGCAGTAAATTGATGCATGCGGACAGGTTTGGTTTTTCTTTTTTTTTCATTTTCTTTTGAGCATTCATCGAAACCAAGGTTGTCAATTTTGTTTTGACAGGTGTTTTGTTTTTTTAATTAAAATAAAATGTTTTAGTTTCGGAGTATTTCAGCGTGTCATTTCGAGGTTGTACTGTTCATATATATATATATATATATATATATATATATATATATATATATATATATATATATATATTCAACAAAAATAATTCAAATTCAAGATAAATTAATTATAAATTATGTAATACAAACACAATGCCAAACAAATATAATTTTAAATTGTAAATTATTTCTAAATAGTTAAGATTAAATAGATCTTTAACTTAAAGTAATTCAACTTAAATAAAATATCAAAATATTATGAAAGTAAAATATTTTAATAAAAATATTTTAAATATAAAATTAGATCAACGTTATCAAGTGGCTAATGGAATCTAAATCATCCTTTTTTTTGCTCAAATTCCTACAAAGTATAAACATGGATAAAAAAAAACATGAATATAAACCATATATATTAGTGATAAATCTAATTTTAAAAAATTAATATCATTGTTAATGAAAATAGTAATAATAATTTTCAATATTATTATTAATATAATTGCTATTGAAAATAGTAATAAAAAGGAGCTTTTTTATAATCGGGTGGTTTAATTAATGAAATTGAGCAAGATTCAATGGTTTTTCAATAGCGGAACGGAACATGTGGAATGAAACCGAAACGTTTCGGGGGGAATTTAGCCGAAAAATCCGGAATGGACCGAGATTTAAAATGAGATGAAATTTGTTCTGTTTTGTTCCGTTTTTTGAATTGGTATGTAATATTTCGACCGTTTCGGGCGGAACGGAACGGAATTGACAACCTTGATCGAAACCTATCATGCCCAACAAGCGACGACCTACAAGTTGTCATCTTCTTCTTCTCTTTCTTTTTGTTGACGTATAAAAATATTATTGTAATTGTTTTTTTAAAAAATTATTTAAAAATAAATTAAAATAATATTTTTTTATTTTTAAAAAATTATTTTTGATATTAATATATCAAAATAATCTAAAAACATAAAAAAATACTTATTTAAAGTAAAAAAATAAAAAATAATAATTTTTTAAAATATTTTAAAAATATAAAAATAAATAGGGCAGAAGTGTATGCTTTGAAAGCATATTTTTTAAAAATATAAAAATAAATTGCTAGGTGTGGCATTTCTACAGGTTCATAAAGTTGTAAAAATACCTTTTAAGGGAATACAGGCCATTAGGAAGGCCGTACAGTAGCGTTCAGGTAATGATAGTTTCAAAGTTTTGAATAAGCCTAAAAACGTTACAGAAAAAAAAATCACTGTTTCACCGTTGATGTCGAAATTCACATAGTAGGGAAATATTTTTATTTTATTTTTAAATCTCATCATTAATTTTGTATTAAATATAACCATGAGAGTGCACAAATAGTTATTAGTATATAGCTATTTATTTCATTTAACTAAAACAAATCAAAATTCATGTGGTTTAATTTCAAGATTTAAAACTATGGATAATGATTCTAGAATTGGTATTATTCCACACAATAATGCACCATCCTCTGCTCAGGAATACAATAGGCGGATATCGGTCCATTGTATCAATCTCATATCTTATCCACTGGGAAATGTACAGCTTGTATTGCTAAGAAATTAGTGAATGATTGGTTACTGAAATTTATATGATTGTTAATTTTAAAATTCATAAAATTAATTAAGATTCGTGTAAGCTAGCTGAATATCTATATTAAAAAAAAAAAATTAGTGAATCACCTTCCAGATCTATACCTGGAATATATTCACTCCATACCCATCCAAGCCAGCCAAGATTTAATCTTCATTCATTTTCATTTTACGCCTACAATTTTTGAAAAGTTATTTTGATCATCAAGTTTATCTTTGCTTACAAACAAGTCCTTGTATTGGAATGTTTTGCCCACGAATGTTTCAGAGAGAAAAAACACTTTACTCCTTGTATTAAATTTGTTTGCAACCGAGTCTTTGCATGTCCAGGTTTTTTTATTAAAAAAATTAGTGGATGTTAGCGGGACATGAAAGAAGTATATATTCATATAAAAAAATATAATTACATGGATGTATTTTCTTAGTGATATACATGATTTAATAATCATTGAACATTATATTCTTGAAGGGTGTTTATTGGATCGGATTGGATAAATAGCCATTTCATACCAAGTTAATTGCTACCGTTGGTTGTGACCCACTTTCAGCACCCAATCTCACACAAAAAGCAGATGCTATTATCAATACTGCGCCCGTGTTTATTAATGGTGGTTAATTCGTTATGATTAAAACTCATTTTTCACATCAAGATGACGATAAAAATTACAAAAAAATAAAAAATAAATTTTTTTTTTTAAAGGACGGCCGACAGTAAACTTGTGTTTTGTCTCATGGATGGGAGTGGGGACTGGGGACAGGCCAGTTTGGCTAGTGATTGACAAATGATAATATTACATAACATCATGGGAAATTAAGGGTCATGATGGTAGATAGAGATTTGGTGATATAGCCGTTTGAGAGAGATAGAAAAAGATAAACAGCAGAGAGTGCTTTTACCGTTCTCCATGCATTGCAGCAGAGGACCTTACCTAACCCAACAGCAATATTTAACCATCTTCAATCCTCTTTCACTGCTTCAAAATAGACATGTTAACCCTTCTGACTTGTGTTTTTATGAAAAAGGTTGAGGATTCCAGGGTGTTTTGTTTGACCGTTGTCTCTAACATCGTGCCTCTGCATTGATCATGTCACGGAAACTGAGTTGTAAGGGGGCAGGGCACCACAAAAATCCACTTAGCCTATCATCTAACCTCTCTACCTCTTTTATTTTCCAGTGCAAGAAAGCATTTCGATTAAGCATGGAGGCCCTGAGAACCCGTTTCCGACCACCTGCACTTCAACTAATCGACGTTGAGAAATATCTTACGACCTTGACTTGAGCGCAGTTATCGTAGTCCAGTGATTGCTGCTATCCCAGGTCCCTCCCCTGCAATAATCATCGATTGTATTAAGAATCAATTAGTGTCATGTTTCGTTTATCTTCAATACAGGGAGAAGACACGAGGCCTTTAACTATTTAAGTCCGATCAAAAGTTCAAAACATTAATTTCCATGTGAAACGTCAACAAATTTCCATGTGATGCTGGGAGTCGGCGATCCTCTCTTTCCCATGTTTCCTTTTCAAAAGCTTCATGTTCCTTTTGAGTTTCTCACTTACTTTGAGTTTCGACCTCCGCCCACTTAGCTGAGGGCAAGGCCCGCCAACGGCTAGTTAAAACAGATTGAAAACCCGCTAAGCAAAGGCCCAGAGAAAAAGCTTTGCTTTCGTGGCCGTCCGCGATGGCGAAAGGCAAAAAGCTTTTGATACAGGAATTGCAGCAAGTTATCCAAAGTTCATCCTCTTTCATTTTATCGTCCCGCCTTCTCAGTTCAACCTTGACAACGAGTGATTATGTCTCTTCAATAGCATGAAATGTCGATACACCCATTTTTATTATCAAATAATTAAAAATGATATTTCAGCTTCTTCTCCTTCATATTTTCCTATGTTAGTAGAAGTGAAATTGGCAGTCTCGGATGTCTTCGAACGAAACCTTTTCATCTAAAATTAACCAAGTAAAAAGTGTCATCAGTGAAAAAGATGGCATAAACTTGCGCAAAAACCATTAACAAGAAATATAAAAGGTTTTTTAAAAATATTTTTTATTTAAAAATATATTAGAACAATTTTTTTAATTTTAATGTCATCACAATATAAAAATATAAAAATTAAAAATTAAGTTTCTTCGAAACTATTTTTAAAATCCAGAAACAAAAGTGCTATCAGCAGTTTGTAATTAACCGGGCAGGAAAGTAGTTTTACCATAATACAAACGAAATTAATCATTATTATGAGAATGAGAAGTTATTTTAGTCTCTTTTTGAAAGGGGTTATTTTTTAAGATGGCTGACTAAGATCTCAAAATATCTTGATCAGCAATCTGATCATAGGAACCGTGATACCACGTCACGTCACCTTAGCTGTCTGGCAATAAGAATATTTAAGACGGCAGTTGCCGGATGCATTGACAAGCTTCGAATTCAAAGTTTGAGGCATGATAGCTAAGTAAACTACCTAGATAATAGCGAGGCTATTTTTAAATTTGAATTTTAGCCCGTCTTTTGTGGATGGGAAAATGCAGTTGTTTATGTTTCACTATCACAAATCCCTGCACATGCAACGTTTTTTCAGCTTAGTACTCCTAGCAATAATAAATAAGAAACAGTAAAAACAAGTTAAGGTATAGCGATAGTAATCTAACCTGCTATTCACTGCCGGTCACATAATTTTTTATATAAAAAAAATTAATTATAAATTAAAAAATTTATATATGCATTTATCTAAATAAATTAAGAATCACTTGTGCCTCTAAATAAATAAATAAAAACTCAACAATAACTAAAAACTAGACTATAAAAATTGAAAAATAGATGTAATTTAGGATATTTGATTTTACAATACAACTCATATTTTCAATTATATCTAATAACTCTATTTATGAAATCAATTTTTTTATTTAATTAAACAATAATAAAAATAGATATAAATATAAAAGTGAACTGAGGAAAAAAATATAATACAAGGTTAGTTGTATTATGAAAAAAATATTATTATTTTATGTGAAAATCAAGTAAAACCTAAATAATATTTAGCCAAAAATCAAATAGAGAAGTTGAGATATATATATATATATATATATATATATATATATATATATATATATATATATATATGGATGCAAACATGTGATCTTGAAACACAAAAAATAAATTCAACTGTATTTAATAAATTTTTTCTAGGTTGCATAGAAAAAAAAACCTTCTAATAAAAAAATATTAAAATTAAAGTAAAAATTAGATCATATTGAATTAAAAACATCACAAGATATGATAAATTTATATATAAAAAAAACAATTAAAAAAATTCAATACAAGCCCAGCGCAAAAGGAAGGGAATGGAAGGACACAAAAATAAAATGACATAAAAAAATAAATGCACAAAGAAAGACCCCGGCACACGGGCTTGGCCAGCGATTTTTTTTTAATACATATTCCTCAAGGGGCGAACCCCCCTAATTTTCTTTTAAAAAAAAGGGACAAGCAGGCTTCCTAAATTCTAGCCACATGTTTATTAGAGTTTTATATAATTATAAATAATATTATAATAATGTTGATACGTGGTTTTGCCGATGCTTCCAATTTAGGTGGCCACGGGCCTGACCTCCACTCCATGGTAAAGTTATCAGTGGGTTCTACAGCACATATACAGCATGGACCACAGGGTAACCAATCCATTAAAGTAATGGGCAGGCCAGTATTGGTTGTAACCCCTTCTCATGTTCGGTGAATCACCGTAGCATTCAACTTTATGGCCTTCGCATTTCAATCTTTTATAAATTTTACAGCGACATACGATGTCGTATTTTAATACTTATTTGTTTTTATATTTTAAAAGTATTTTTAAAAATAATTATTTTTTTATTTGTTTTACTTTAAATTAATATTTTTTAAAAAAAAATTATTTTTAATACCAGTACATAAAAATAATTTGAAAATATAAAAAATATATTATTTTAATATTTTTATAAATAAAAAACATTTTTAAAAGCTATTATGATGTTTTTTAAAAGCAGGTTATAAATATTGCTGTAAGCCTGTAATTATTTAACTGGCACGTGTCCTTTATTTCATTTTTTTAGTTTCTCCCACGAGGCTACTTGTCAAACCGTCAGCCCAGCATCCTTTAACACAAAGTTAGTATATACATTCTGCCTTTTGATATTTCTCAACGGAATCGTCGTTCATGTACTAGTATTTTATTAGTTATTTTATTTCCTGAGTTTATTTTTAAAATAGATATAATTAAGAGAAAAAAAATATTAAATGGAGATATTTTTTTTAATTTTTATATATTATGGTTTTCATCTTTTTTATTAATAAAAATAACAAATAAGATTTTTTACTTGATCACCTTAAAATTTTCCCGATATCTGTTAACATATTTTCTTTTCTACTTTTTTTTTTTGTTGGAAATAAAAAGGAACCCAGAACCACCCACGGTAGCTAGGCTGTAAAGGTAAATGGTCCAAGGCCTAATTAATCACCACCCAGAACCACCCACGGTAGCTAGGCTGTAAAGGTAATGGGCCAAGGCCTAATTAATCAGATAGTTTAGTTTGGATCAATCAGTTATAATTATAGCTATCAATCAATTCTGTTTGAATCATCTTGTCCTTTATATTTATACTTTCCTAGGTTATGATTGTTTTAACGTAGAGATAGGGCTCCATGATGATCAATTTATGACTTTATTTTTTTGTTTTTTAAATGGATCATAACCTGACTCTCTTTTAACTTGTGGAAGTTTCATCTGTTGTATGTATATTTCTTACACCAGGTTGAAGAAGTTGTTTTCCTTTGATGGAAAAATCTTCCATGACTGCAAGGCAAGGCTTATTTTTTTATATTCGGGGAATGCTTGAGTGTTAGGGGTTTCGTTTTTTATTGTTATTTTGGTTTCTACTGATGGGCCGTTGTATTTTTTTATTCAACAAGATTGTTAATATTGAAGCAGTGGTGGTGGTCGTGAAAGAAGGGAAATCAGATGGTTGGATTCAATCGTCTTCGTCGAGCAGCGGTAGGAAATGTGAGGACGCAGCCCTGCCCTGCTCTCATTTTGTTGAAGCAAGAAAATCCTAGTCTTTTTCCCAATCAGTTGTTGTTTAGGCTTTTTTTTTTGTTTTTTGTTTTTGCTTGAAATGGGATTTAATTGTGTTGGTTCCGCATAGAAAGCAGCTCCACTATTGCGGTTGTGGCTGGCTTGTGTTTTGATGACATTGAATGCTACTGGCATCAATAATTGCAGCATCAATAATTGCAGCATCAGGCCTTGGCAGGCTTAGGCTGCACTAATAGGTTTGTTCTTCTTCATAGAAATCTGAACTGAATGTACTGTTATTTCTCAGCAGTTTTATGAAATTGCAATAGCGTAGATTGATTGCTCATGGTTTTCTGCTACTGGAAATCCTGGACGTGATTTCAAGATGTAGCTGATAAGGGCTTAGATATTACTTTTTCGGGTTGCAACAATTGGTGATTAATTAACTAATCTAGTGTCTGGCTTTTTCTAGATCCTTTCAACTTCTTTTCTAACTATTGCTGGATAAAGTAAGTTCATGGAGATAGCATTGAAAAGGTCGTGGTTTTAGCATTTCTTGGGTGTAATCGTAGGACATATTATACTTTTAGGATTTCAAAAGTAGATTGCAAGAATATTTTCAACACCTGGAACATAGTTTTTTTAATCTCATGGAAAGCAGTTGATGAATGTAGGCCAGGCTCTTCCTTGCTTATCGGGGGAAATCTGGTGCCGTTCTTTCTCTGAACATATTATAGCTTTAACTGCCATACAAGGACATTACTTGATCATCTCCGTGAAGGAGCTGACTTCTTTGGACAGCATTTTTCCAAGTTGGGAATTGTTTCTCCAATTCCGCATCTTGATGTTCAAAGGTCAAAGGACCCATCAATAATTTCAAATTGTAGAAATTGTGGATCACTATCACTTGAAAAGTCTAAAGTTATAGATAGTTTTGTGTTCAATGTAACTGATTAAGTCATGTCATGGCCTACAAATGCACTTATAGATATGGGTAACAATCAATCAAGCACACATTTTCTGTAACGAAGACATTGGTGACAATGAAAGAATCGAGCACACAACTTCTGTATTTCTATGAATCGATATGAACATCTTGTCATGAATCTTACTGTTGAATTGATATCTTGTTTGCAACATTTAGGCGGTAGATCTGGCATATTTACTGCAGAAGCATTCTGTTAGTTTCTCCCACTACACAGTAACACTCGCAGCAAATCCAAACTATTTTACAAGGTGATATTCCATGATTTTGTTTATTTATTTGTTTGTTTCGATTATCTATATGCATTGCTATAGGGAATTTTGATGAATTCTTGCATTATGCTTCTGTTTATTTTGATTGACCGATGATGTTTCCTATGTTGTCTGATTGTCATTGAAAACACTCATAAGGTTTGGTTTAAATTCATGAAGGAACAACTGCCTACGGATATAGTGCAATTGGATGTGTTATTTCAAAAGGCACGAGGAGAAGGCATTAATATACAGGTATACGTCATTCATCTATAAGCATGTAACTCATAGTCATCTGTCATCAAGTGTTTTCTTTTTTTTTGCATGCTGGTTTTGTGTAGTTAATGTGATTAGTTTATGCTGACAGCAAACTCAAAACTTACTATTATGATGATATGATCATTTTTCATTCCTCACTTGAAAGCCTTGTATTCATACACCTGCTACTATATCTACCTTTGAAAAATTAATGTCTATTTTCATGTCGATAATGTTCACAAACCTTTTCCTCTCTACAGTGCTGGTCAATCAATGAAAAGGAAATCTCTCCTCATATTGTCGGGGAATTATTTTTCAATAGCATTGGTTAACCAGTACAAATTGAGGTGTGGATCTCGTTTAACATCATATTTCTTATTATTCTTTCTGGAATTACTTTCTCCTTTAACTGTCATGCGGCCATTTTCTAACTGTCTAGTTTCTTGTATGTTTTTCACTCCTTCATGTGGTTTTGACTTAACATATTCTAACAGTTGACCCTATAGGAGAGGAAAAAAACATGGAAAAACTTGATGTTAACTGTTTCTGGCAAAACATTATGTCACAGTCACTCTTGGTTGGAGGATGTTATTCTACCAGGCTTATCTGGTGGCAACTCAGGCTATGCTGGTGAGGGAGATCCCTTTTGCCCCCTATCTTCTCTTTCTATTCGATCACATAAAAATGGACTCTAATTTTCTCTTTACTTCGTAACAGAAAATCATTGTCATTCTTTGTAATGGATAAACCTGTGAAAAATAGTCACAGCGCATGTTGATATAATTTTCATGGGGATGAAAATTATTTATCACAGGGCGTGTTTGCAATCAGATGTTAAGATGCTCGAGTTACCCATTTTAGATAACTCATCAGAAGCTTATACCGCAACCTGTTTGATTAGTGTGATATAGGATGGCTTATTTACTTTATTTGAATCTCAATACTGATTGAGTTCTAGAAAGATGGCTCGTGATCAGATTGAAACAAATCATGAGGATTTTTTGTGATTTATTTATGCATGAGGTCATCACATCGTGATATGTGGCTATGACGCTGGTCTGGATGGGTTTCAGATTTGGCATCCTGCCACTTCCATGTATTATCTTCATTTCCCTTGTGATTTCTAATTCCTTTTAAGATGGTTGATTCAAAATAAAAAAATTTTGTGTGTATTTAAATCAATTTAAAGAGTTAATATTAAAAATAAATTTTTAAAAAATAAATAAAAATATTATTTTAATATACTTTGTACAGTTGGACTTATCATCTTCCTATTTAGTAAATATCTTTTGAGATGAGCAAAATATAATCTTTTCCACATTTTGTAGAGGCCAAAGTCTAGTCAGGGCCCACCAAAATGGGGTCCTAAGAGGGAAAATTCGGAGATGGTTCAAGTGGGGTCCCGCTCTTTTGCATTTCTGAACGATTCTTCAAGAATCAAACCTGCACTGTGGCGGCCGAAAGCACCCGAGTGAGGAATTACTTCCCCCTAAGAATACTTCATAGTCTGCCATGGATGTGCCAGGAAAACATGGGGCCCAAATATGATGCCAGAATTAGCATATGGAAGAATATATCATCTGATTTTGTAAAATCCACTAAAGAAATAATATATTATTTGAACTAACGTCCAGTTCTGTACAGACGAGTTTAGTTGTGGATAATCAACAAATGTATACCACAGAAAAAGATTAACATGTTACTAAAATTTGTGCGGGATTCCATCCATCTGAAATACTACCTTGTACGTATACTTCCCCTGTGCAGCATCGAGCCATCCATGGAGCACTATTAGAAGACTGGGAAAATGCGACATTTGTTGCAACAACATTCGTGATTTTGTAAATTAGTGTCTAATAGCTCTGGGTTTTGACTACGTTCAGCCAAATCATCAAATGAGAACTATAATCTTGGTCATTTATGATCTGATAGAGCTGCTGAAATTTTACTTTACGTTTTTGTAAATTTGAAATTGTGTGCTTCCTAATGACTTCATGATTGAACAACAAATTTGAATGCAGAAAACATGAGAGGATATCGTCAAAATGCCATGGAGAAGCACTCTATCCTTTGGCTCCGAAGGAGATCGTCTTCTGATAACCAAACATCATCAAATATCTTGTCTCGTGCATGCTTTAAAGATGCAAGATTTGTATGGTATAGAGTTAATTCACCATCCCAGCGAAAGAGGGTCTCTGAAGAAAATTCAGAAACATTTAATACTAATAGTTTGCTCTTGATTTCTTGCATTTGTTCATAAATATTTGTTGAAGCTATATTTTGAGCATGGATATTATTCTTGTATGCTTGACTGGATAAATTAAGTCCCAGAAGCTTCTCATTATCTTATCCCATGTTTCCATTTTGTAATTTAGAAAAATTCCTACCTGATGCCCCCCTTCTATTTCGTTAATCGTGTTACTTATTTACTATGACTTGTGATTGGTTTAAAACAGTTTGGACGTGACTATCCTCCAAAATTCAAGATGTCCCAACTGGATGAAACTGGGTTTTGTAGCCTGCAGGCTCGCCCTTTCCGTTTCTTGACGTTGCTTGCTACTTCCCCAAACAGCTTGAGCAGGTATTTCCCACATGGCCACCACCTATGCTTCGGTACTCAGCTTCTTGTTCATGAATTTGTGTGCTAGGTATTAAATGTATACATTTCCGGCATTGGAATTACTTTTGTGGAGAATTCAGCTAGGAAGTGCGTGCTGCTGGCCTTAAATGCGATATTTGTGACCCTCTTCTTTGAGAGCTCGTGACGGGCTTAAATGCATTGGTTGCGCATGTAAATCGACAAGCAAGTTTGGTGCACGGTGCAGTTATGAACCTTCCGAAGGTTAGACTTCTAGTTGGCTAGTATGCATAAAAGAAGGTGAATTCAGATGGATCATTAGGAATAAATAAGCTTATATATGCTTCTTGTTAAATAAACTCAATCTATTAACAATAAAAACCAATTGCGCGACCGCCAATTCTTGCTCCAAAGTTATTTACAGCAGAATTCTTGCTAAAGAGTTGAAGTAAAAGAAAACAGAGCCCAACCCACGAAGTTTTTAAAGAAGAGGGAACAAACGAGACTAGCCAGGGCACATGCATGGCAATAGAATGCCACGAATATCACCTAACAATTAAAGTTTCAGCACGACTCCCAGCCGACGAACATGAGTTTTTCTTGAAAACCCAAAGTAGTTCGTCGTCAATCCAATAAATAGTGTGACCTAACATGATTAGGATTAAGTTATGGTGAACAAAATGACCAGGTTTTCCCCACTCTTTGTAAATAAGCAATTATAAGGTTGTTGAGCATGAGTGATTTCATAGACTAGCAATGGCATGCTTGGGAGATCGGTGTGTCGATTTTTTTGACGAGGGGTCGAGTTTGTGGGTCCTGAGTTCAGCCACATAATCTTCTTCTGTCTTAATCCGCAATGATGAAATTCGTATAAGAGTAACTACCAGACAAGCAAGATGAAATTATGGTCGTTGTGATGTGGAGAAGGGGGGTGGTGATGATATATACACCTACACATGGAAGGTGGAGTCGAGTCAAAATGCTGATGCGAAGATGAATCTAGTGGAGGACAGATCCACGAACCTCCTCCCAAAACAAAGCACCCGACATACTGAACTTTTTTTCGTAGAACAAGGCGACATGTCTCTCCTTATGCAAAACCCATAACTTGTTTGGAAATATATTATTATACCTGGTAATTGTGTCATTATTTGTCTCCGTCTTTGCTTTCATGTGGATTTAGAAGCTAACAAAATGCACTTTCCCTTGTAGTATTTGTTCTTTATTTTTATCTCCCATGTGGGTTTAGCCGATACCACACCTAGGGAAGTAGTTTGTTCTAATACAATATGAAATTGTTCTTCTAACTAGCAAATTTATTAGTAATTTCGTGCATAGAACAAACAGCTGTTCTCATTTTATGTCAAAAGCATTTCTTTCTAGGTCACTCGCGGTCTCTGGATCCTTAATTTGAGAAACCTTTCGTGGCAATATTAGTTTAAAGGAGCTGTTTTTTAATCCAATTGAAAATTATCATATGTTGGAGATCGAAACATAGGGCGATGTCTTGTGTGTTTTATTTGAATCCAACACAAGGTGAATTAATAGGATTGATTCTTACATGAGAGTTTAGATGAGGAGATTAAGAAGCTAAATTCAAAAGTAATGACGAAAAAGGGGTGTTGTTAATGAAACATAAACACAAATTGATTGTACTTCACGTTACAAATATAAAGGCATTTATGTTCATGATGAGACCAATTTGCTTACAAGACTACAATAATATAGCCTTCAAGTTTAAGTGATTTGCTGACAATTTATACCCTAAAGTGCCTTGAGAGCTGATTATTGTAGTGTTGCTACGTGTGGACTCTCTCTTCATGAATCCTGTTTCTCAAATCAGTCTTCCTTGTTCTTACTGTTATGTAAATGGCGCCTGACAGATGCCACCTTTCAAAGTCGTCACTCTTCGACACGTGTGCATCAAATTAGAAATTACTCTAGGACGCCTTTGGAAATCTGCTGTGGAAGTGTGCTCTGGACTGTTACTCTTATTTTCTGATAAATCTTTTTTATCTCGTCGAGTGTCACACGCGTGGCTTAAGTTGGTTCATGCCAATCCTTCTGGAATTAATACGAGCGTAACACAAGGCTTATCCTCGGGTCAATAAGACACCACATGCCGCCGTATCCCCAGATTGTTCGTTCCCTTTTAACTTAGTTCACGGCGGACCTATGGCCATTCGAAGGTGCACGAAGTAAAGAATGAATAAGCATGTAGATCCATTCTAGTCCTAGCGCCAATGACTACAGGAAATCTCTCTGAACATTAAGTTATGAATATAAACATGATGTTCGGAAGCACATAAATCATGCAACAAAAGGTGGAGACATCCACGCAGCATTCTCTCATGTTACTCAACTTTTTCAGGCTTAGAAACGAGGTCCCCATTCTGCGCAATCATAGTTAATGGTCTTCCGAAGGCTATTATGGGTTAGAAGACATGATACACTAGGTTTGGATTTGCCATAACATTCCAAATTAAACAAGTCTTCGTACGTACGTAAAGGGTTACGGATTAATTTTCCGATGTCTAAGCAAATTTAGACGAGATAAAAGGTCATGCACACGTGAGGAGGTGTACATGTATATTTAGATATGGGCAAAAGTAAGAATACGAGGTCGTTTTCTTCTTCTATTAAAAGATCCTCACTTTCCTTGGGTTTAAAGCTATCAACAAAGTCTTGAACTCACATGGGTGTGAAGCAGAACGGTTGAATCTCGTGTGAGTGTATTTATGAAAGAGCAGAATGTTTAATGTTTTTCCCATTTACAAAAGTTATTCTAGTTTTGAGCTTCATGGATTGTGTACATTTGGGGATGATAACAGGACCATTCACATGAGATCAAGGAATGTAAACTCATTTAAGGCATGTAATTTGTATATATTCTTATGATTAGTCATGAGAAGATCAAGTTCGATCTTAGGGTAATATATTTCGATTTAGCAACCAGCCCCAGATCATGTACAAGCTCATTCATTTTGAAACATGTTGAGTCATAAGAGCTACCAGGATCCTAAATAAACTCGAGCCCCGATGGCAAACGAATGGATGCGAGCTTTCTTTGAGTCTTAGATATTCGGGTGATTTTCACGGTCCATCACGGCTTCGAGCCATCTCCCCCGAAGGGATAGTTTCAAACATTTAACAAACTATATAGCGTAAATGCTTTTTAATATAGTATTAGACATGGTTTTATTATATATCGCTACAAAAAAAAAAAAAAAAATCTTGAGTGAAAAAATAAAGGCCTTGATTGTGGGGTAATTTGAACTTTTTAATAGCTTATTGCTAATTGAAAGATAATTTAAATGTATTTATGTTTTTTCAAGTTTTTGCACAGAAAAATTTAGAACTGATCTTTTCACAAGCTTTAAAATAATAAAAAACACAATCTTTCAAGTAAGAAAAAGGAAACTACAGTTGCTAACCAAGTGTTTTTTTGGTTTTGCCCTTGTTAGGCTACAACTGAAATACATCATGCCTTTCGAAAAGATTAGAAAAAAAAAAATTAGATATGCATTTACGGGTGTTGTTATCCTTTCATTGGATTTATTTGTTATTTCAAGGGTTTTGAGTAATGTATTGGTATTTTTATGTTGATTTTTTTGTTACACCTAAAAACTATTAGCATGTGGGTCGTTTTTGTGTTTTTTAAGTGCTACATGTGATATCTTTTAATAGCTAAACCTAGCTTTTTATTTTGTCCTCTTCTTCGTGTAGGGTGTGAAGTTGAATGATGGATGATTTCTCGAGTGTGTTTGGTATTGCAGTAGCTGTTTTGGTTGTGGTTTGAAAAAAATTGTTTTATAAAAAATACTTTTAGTTGAGGTTGGTTTGAAAAAATAGGTGTTTGGTTAAAACTGTGGTTGAAATTAAGGTTGAAGAAAAAGTAGTTTAATGTGTTTGGTTAAGAATGCTTTTGAAATTGAGGTTATAAAATAATTTTAAAATGTATATACTAATATAGATGGTTTTAAATTTAAATATTATAGAATTAACTATTCCTATTACATCATGAAATAAATAATATTTGATATGAAATATTTTTTATTATTCTATTAAACTATTTATAATTTCATTACATACAAAATTCAGCCGATAAGAACTATATTTTTTATAATTTTGCAAGCGTATAATAAAATCAGATAAAATATTATCAAATATAAAATTGATATTGCAGTGCGAGTGAATTTAATTTACTCTATACTAGTTTTTCGAGAAAAAAATATTGTTCAAAACTAGTTTGTTTTTTTTAAAAAAAAAAATTGTTTAAAAAATTAATACATTAAAAAAGAAGAAAAAGAAGAAGAACCAAAAAAAAAGTGCACGTGAACAGTGCAAGTGAATTGCACTGTTCACGTGAACAGTGCAATTCACTGCAGTGTGCCTAAAACTCTCGTAAAAAAGCAGTAATTTACTGCTTCTCAAAAGTAGTGGTCCTGCAGCATATAAATGGCGGGACCCATGTGTTTTTATTGTTTCAGCATTTGTAACCAAACGGCCATTGCATGCGTTTTTGAAGAAACGCGAACGTGAACGTGTAGCCAAACGGACTCCTCATATATGATCATTTTATCGTTTTTTTTTTCTCTTTCTTACATAAAAGTACATGTTCTTATTTTATTTTTCTTTTAATTTTAGTTATTAAATTTTTTATTGTTTATTTTTATCATTGACTATTTTAGAAAAAAATTTCATGTTTTCAATTTAGTTTTTAAATTATAATTGTCATCTATATGTTTTTCAATTCGCTATTTATTTTTTTAATTTATATATTTTTTCCTTAACCATGTTGTTAAAGTTTACTTCGTCCTATTTTTTTAATTTAGCACTAATTCTTTTGATTTTTTGGTTAAAATTTTCATTTCAATTTAACTCTTTGATCTTTAAAAATAAATAAATATTATTTTAATATATTTTCAAATAAAAAATACTTTAAATAATAATTAATACCATAGTCCAAAACACTTTTAATATTATAGTCCCACTATATTTTTAAACACTTAAAATTTTTATAACTTTAAATTAATAATTTTTATTTTTTGAATAAATTAATAAAAAAATTATATATTAAAAAAAAATTATATAAAACTACAATTACAAAACTTCCAAACAATCTAAAAAAAAAAAAAACTGCCCACAGATTGCTCTTCCTTCGAGGATTTGACCGTCGACTACCCATTTTGATATTCCCCATGTGACCCTCTTTATGCTACGAAACTTACCACTAGTTTTATCTTCTTCTTCTTTTTTCCAACATCACTTTCATCCAAAATCCAATGGTATCCGATGCCTGTGTACATGGGCCCACATCAATCTTCAAAATTTTGAAAACAGGTGGCAAAATCCCAAAGACAAGATCAGAAATCGCTGGTCGCCTTGAAACCTTACCAACAATGAACTGATAAACAGCTGGGATTAGATACGGCGATGCTCACTTTTACCTCTGTGCATCTCTATTCATCAATAAAGGATACATTAGGACACCTAGGAAACAAATAACAGGCACCCATCAATATTCAATACATTGGTTTTAGTTTGGTAGGTGATGTCATGGAAGCTGACCTGCCCATTTTTTTGCAGCACGAAAAACAGAGACTAGCTAGCCAGTACTTGCTCAAGGTCAAGGTCCCCTGCATTAATACGGGCCACCGGTCACACCAACATACCCACTCCTACAGTACAAGTTTAGTTCAATGTGCCCCCCTCGTGGTTCAACCAGGGCTCCATGACTCTTTTTACCTGAGACAAGCTCAATCTTCCATTTAATTTACTTTTTTTAAAATCAAGATGGGATTATTGGTTGGGCAAAAATCCTTAAAAAACAAATGTAACTTGAGTTCCCATCATTTGACACATGTCGGTGTCCATCTTTGTTATTTTTTTCCCCCGTGCAATATCAACTCCTTCTAGTGTATTGTAGTCTCTCCAGTTTAAAATATGTTCCAATCAAGTGCTTTTTACACGGATTGTCGCCAATGATCTCTGCCCGAAGGACAAGCATGTGAACCTCACGCACGAGGATATCACGTGCACGTGTCCAGTTGTTCATAAACCGGGATCGTACAAAAATTTGTCACAGGCCAGGGAGATCGCGGGGTTCGGCTGCTAGCAAGAAATAGCTGCTGAGCAAGACTGGCCGTTGGGTTCAAAATTCGAACGACAAGAAGGCGGCATATTTCCACAAGGAATCCAACCAAAAGTGACAAGATTAATAAAGAAGGCCAGTGACCATTTACTATATAATTTTATTAGGTGCAGAATTATTTATAATTATAATATCTGTCCTGTCCTATGGACTAGTTTTGATGGTGACGTTTGATTATGAGTTAGGTCTCTCTCTGTCTTTCGGCGGGAGATTCAAAAAATCTTTTGCTGAAACATCAAGCAAAGGGTAGCCTCTACTTTTCCCTTTTGCATGTCATATTAATAAAGCTAATTAAGCAAATTATTGTTATTTTTATGGATTTTCTGTGGTTATATATTAGCTAGGATGAAAGTGATGAGAAGTAGATTTCGCGGTCTCTAGCCGGCAAGCATAGCCCCACCCACTCAGTTCTCTTTCTTATGTTCGTACGCGCTCGTTACAAGGAGTTTGTCAGGCACTAGCTATTTAGTGCTCCAATTTTCCAATTTATAAATCCGAGGGTGCCATTTTATTATGAGATTTATTAAGAATTAAAAAAAAAAATTATTGTGAGAATCGAGATGCATATACTGCGTTACAAATGCAGCACGGTGCTAAACGTAGCCTCACATTGACTAGGGTCTAGTAGCAGTGTATTGTAGTTAATAAGCTTTTTCAAAAAAAAAAAAATCTTAAATTTAATTATATCTTGATATTATTCAACGAAACATAAATATATTTTATATTTATATTAATATTTGATAGAAATATGATAAATTTTTGAAGAATTTTTACATATCTAAAAGTTATATTTTATTTTTATTTTTATAGTATTTAATTAAAAATAAATATTTTTTAAAGTTATATTAATATTTAATAAGAATATGCTGCTCTTAATTAATTGCTTAGTCAGTTCTTTTGGTTTTGTCATGTTTGCTTGATATGTGTTATCTTAGACTTGTCTAAGTATTTTAATTCTGTCATATTTTTAAGAATCGTGTTATATTAGATTTAACTAATTGTCAAGTTCAACTACAATAAACATGACTAATTATCAAATTTAAATGCCCTGTCAAACTCTTGTTGTTTCGGATTTGACTAATTGTTAAGTTCAAATACTTTAAATCTAATGGTTTTACCAAACTCACATTATTTTTTTACTTGATAGAATGTAAAGATCAAGTATCTTGAGTATGTTATATTTATTAAACTAATATTACCTTGTTTTATTGGGTGTACCAAGAAAAAATAATCATTTCCTTCAACTTTTAAAATTAGGATGTGTATTTTAATGGGTGTGTCAGAGACTTAATATGCTATAATTATAATTTGTATTTTATTCAACAGAACTCGAAAATTAGATAAGCTATTAAATCTACTTGTATGTTGTTTTTTTAAGAAAATAACATTTTAAATTAGTGAATGGATTAAATTAGTGAATGGATTACACTATTCTCAACTTTATGCAATTTCATTCTAAATGTATCAAATGTTTTTTCATTTGTGTCCTCATATTCACAATCATAAGAAATCTCTAACGTGAAAGGTTTAACCATATTCAACATAGCATCATTCTATTCCAATAAATAAGAGGACATCAAAGGAATTGCTTCGTAGTAGTCAAATCAGGAATCTATAATACTTTAGAGATTTATTGAAAATCTTATAAATATTGGCTGTCAACAAGGAATTGGTGGATATACTGGGGAGTAATTCGAGGTTTCTCTTTATCTGTCACCTTCATTTTAAAATAGCTATTCTTTCCACGCGCGTCGTCGCGGGTGGAAAAAACATTTGTTCTTTCAATCTACTCTGAGTCTCTGACCAGCCCCCCCAAGCATGGATTGTAAAAGGCAGCAGCCCATGCCAGTTACCTAAAATACAATATTATCCCTACAGAACAAAAATTTCAAGTTTCTAACGTGATCAGGTGTACGTCTATACTTCAAAAATTTAAAAAGTATTTTTGGTATTTTAGTAAGTGTATTTTTTAAAAAATATATATTTTATTTTTAACATTATACCATTAAAATAAAAATAAAAATAAAAAACTAAGAAAAATAATAATTTGATATTTTTTTGAAAACAAACATGATTTTAAAACACATTTAAAAGCAGAAGCTGTAAAAGCAAAAGGCAAGAAAATATCTCCAATGACATTCCACATCAAATCAAAATATCAAATCAAGGTTTATAGTTTTTTTTTCCTTTTGACTTTCTATAATTATTTTTCAAAAGGAGAGAAAAACATTTTCCGGTATTTTTGACTTAACAGTGATGTGCTTTTCGGCGCCAGCTACCACCGCCTTACCCTCACTTTGTTTCTCTATTGAAATTCCGGGTATTTTATCATTCTAATAATTTTGGTAAAATTTTTAAAAGAAACTAACATCAACTAAAAATAAAATCTTATATTTTATTTTTTAACTATTAGATTTTGATAAAATTTTGTATTAATTTTTGTTTAGACTAATTAATTTAAAAAATATATTTTTTTTAAAACAAGACTAAACATCCATTATTTGAAAAGTTATTATGTATAAAATTTTTTTTAAAAATATAGTTATGTTTAAACTATATTATTTTTAAATTCTCTTACAACTTATGTTATTCTCCCGTAACTTTTACAAAACCATCTTATTTTTTCAAAAATAAAATCTGAGATTTCCTGAAATCATTTTATTATCTTTGTTTTTTTATCTTTCCGTTTTTTTTTCTTAACTGTATCCACCTTTGGCGGGAAAATTATAAAATGCGATTCATAGAACTCGTGACCTCCGATTCCTGACCAGCCTTCTGGATTGTTTGGAAGCAGACGGCAGTTTTAACGCTGTTATCTCTTCATTTCATCATAAATAAGAAGAAAAATACTTGCTTTTATATAAATTTAAACATTGTAAAATACTAGTAGCTTGAAACTTAACTAGTATTTCAAGAATAAGGATGATTATTTTTTGATGGGTTCTGTTTTTATAAAAATAATAATTAAATTGAATTTTTAAAAAATAAAATCAAAACTGGTTTAAATCGACAGTTTTCGGTTCGGTATTTTTAGTTTGGCTCAGTTTTTTACCAGTTTAGCTTGGTTTTTTTATAATTTAGTTTGGTTTTTTTTTTGTTTTGGGTTTATAAAATAGAACAAGTTGGTTATTTTAAAAATTTTAATTGGTATTTTTTATTATTTGATTTTTTCAATTTCTAGTTTTCTCGATTTAATTAGTTTGGTTTGGATTTTAATAAATTAGTAGCTTGAAACTTAATTTGTATATGGAAAATTTACTAAATACAATTCATGATAACACTGGTCAATGAAACATGTTCTTGGCATTAAATTCCAATCACATTTATAAACAAATTTAACTAAAAATAAAAATAATAATAACAATAATTGCAACATGCAATTTGTGAATAGTTATAAAACAGGGTAGAGAAATTTCTTTGTTTACAGGTACTGTATGGTTTAAGTAGAGAAAATGATGACTTGAATTTATTTTTTCATCACTTTTTTTTCAACTATCTTTTTATTAAATAACTTCTAATTGAAATATAAATAAACCCTTCAACTGGTTTTTAAAGTAAAATAAATAATATGAAGTGTTAGGAAGGTTGTGACCTGTGAGAAAGCTCGGCAGCTCATTCACAGGTAGGTCTGGCATGAATATCTGAGATATTTATTTTTCACGAAAATATAATACCAGAAATATAAAAGAGTATACATCGTGTTATAACGGAAAAACCGGCTGAAAGAGACAGCCGTTAAAAGAGGCGGGAAAACTGGAGGGACAGCCGGATATGGTGGGATAGATGACAGATAAGCTGCCGAATCTTGTAAAGCGGCCACGTCATCAAAGATTCAGATTCCAATGTATCTCATGAAGGGCAATGCTCTGCTCACTGGACAGATCACGGGATATCCATGACAGTCAACATCAGGCCATTGCAAGGATAAGGCCAGCCAAAAACTGTGAATTGTAAAGTTAATCGCAGTTTTACAGCTCATGGCATCTGGTGCCTTGTGTACCTTTTTTATTTTTATTTTTATTTTTATTTTAGAAAAAATTGTTTGAGTAGTTAAATAATTTTTATCTTTTTAACTTTGAAAATAATTTCATTTTAAATGTTTATTTTATAAAAACTAAAATAATATATTTTTTATTTACAAAAAAATTCTTATTTATATATTCTACATGTTTGTTTAGAGTATGATTGAGTTTCATTTTAAAAGTATTTATTTTTTATATTAATATATTAAAATAATCTTAAAATATATTTTATTTTAAAAAAAAAACATAATTCAACCCTGATTTCAAACACTCCTTAGGGATCATTTATTTTGGAGGCGGCTATTGTGTTTTTAACCAATCTTGCTTGCATGGTGTTTGGTTATAAAATGAATGTGTGGCTTGATTCATGAAACCCACTAATAAATAAGGTTTAATCTTGGTTTTTAGTGAAAGCAACTTTTACATGCTTTCAGTGAACCATTCATCTTATGTTTTTCTTTACTTTTTTTTTTTATTTTATTGTTGGTTAAAACAAATAGACCAAAACAACTTTCAAAATTTTTCTTAGTTCAAGAAACAACTATATAAACAAAATAGCTACAGATTGTTTTTAAAAGTTAGAAGAATTTATATTTACATAATTCTACATCAAGCATGTTTGACACCAGCAACAAAAAAAACTTGATAAGATGTAGATTACAAAGCTTGGATTACAATTGCAAGATAAAAAATTACTACATGTTTTTTTTATTATTATTATAACATGAATTTCAATTATAATTTTAACCAAATACATTGGACAACAACTTTAATTATAGTTTTAATCAAATATGTATATTATACCAATTAAGATTAAAAGTGATTTTTTAAAATTTGTTTTTGTCAAATTACATTCACAAAAACTATCATAATACTTATTTTTATAAAATCATAGCTAGAAATATTTTATATACATTTATTTTTTCTAAACCTAGGCTGAAAGAACTAACTCGATAACAAATACACTCGCACGTTCACTGGGCAATGGGGGTAGAGGTTAAATGTATTGGATTAGATACTCGAGAGATGATTCAGGTTTTAAAGCTCCGTTTGTTTTGTTTGCACGAGGAAGGTCCTCATCCCACATGTCAGCTAATTATTTTTTGTGTCGAGAAATCTAAGATTTTGTTTTTAAAATAAATTAAGATATTGGATACCTTTGTCATCTTTGTATTGCAAGTAAGAAATCTCACATTTACGAGTAGTTTATAGTACCGGATAGATTTTAATATATTTTTTAAAATAATTTTTATTTAGATTTAACAATAAAAAAAAAATAGATCAAGATATAATTCATGGCCTTGATGAAAAATACCTGTATCTTTTTTTTTAAGACCTTGTTACTTCTAAGCTATGAATCACTAAAATTTAATGATGTATTTATACAAATAAAAGTTTGTATTTCAACATACAAATTTAAGAGCAAGAAACATGTGTTTATGTAACAAGAGTCTCGTTAAATTCCTGTTTATATAACTCTCATGTCATTGGTTTATGAAATATTAACATGAAAGTTAATTTATTGAACCAGATAATAAAGTTTTTGAAAAAAATGATTCCCATGTTAACAGGGAAAAACATAACTTTAACATTCCCCTACTTGGTTCATTCGTCCCATCCATTATCTTGGTTTAACATAATTCTTTATCTTTCTTGGAAAACAAATGCCCAAATCATATAATAACAAGTATTACGTTCCATGTATTGTAATGCACATAGTTTTTCGAGTTTTGTTCTGTACATGGCAACCTTACTTATCGAGCGCACCATGTTTTTATTTTCTGGTCATGTAGGGATAATGTTTCTAAAATAAACTAGCATGCACATGAAATCAAGAAAACCTTACGGTAAATAAAATTTATTTCAAAAACAATATACACCGTTACTTTATTTACAACTCTTCAATGATTTATACCTAGATTAGTTTGATATTGCCACAACATACCCACAACAGATGCAATATCAGATCTTATACATACAGGAGTATATATTGGAATGTTCTTGCCCGATTTAAATTGAACATGTCATTATTCCCAATGAAAGCTGTACTTGGTGAGCCATCATTTATTCAAAATTTATTTAAAACTTTATTGATATTGATTTACTAAGACATATTTACATCCATCTTTATAAATTTTAATGTCAATGTCATAACATGTCTCACCGATATCCCTCGCATCAAAAATTTTTAGTGATAAATCATTTCACATTGTGGAACAAACTCTTATTATTAGAATATAGCCCATACACAAAACAAAATAACAAATATTACCCCCATTAATTTTCCAGTATATACATCAATCCATGATACTTTCTACAAATTAAAATGAAAAAATAACATCAAGACATTTAAAATACTACTGTTGGGATGCTTATTCTAAATTGTATATGGATTTCTAAGTTTGGAGATCAAATGCTCACAATCACTAAAGAGGAATCCTTTAAATTGTTTCATGTCAACCTGCTTCTCTGCATGGATCATAAGTAATCATCCACCAAAAAGATGAAATATTTATGACGATGGAGACAGATAGGTAACCGGGTTGAAGAGGTGGTTGGCACATGGAAATAATAATAAAAATAATCTAGTTCACTACGCCGACCTACCAGACTGGCACAGAAAGTAAAAACGCCCTTTAACGGCGAACGAAACAAACAATTGTTAAGCGAATTGGTTATAATTCGAGTAAAATCCACGATACCTGGATGTTCCCGGCGAAATTTTTCCTCTGTAAAATCTGTACCAGTGATAGGTTCCCAACTCTCATGATGAAATCCATTCCTCCAATCATGCAAATTTAAATTCAAATACTCGGAGGCCTTTTGATCCCCATTTTTACTGTTCGGTACACGCGCGGACCAACTAGATTGCAAAACCTAATCAAGATAGCTAGCGCAGTAAACAAGGAAATCCAAGGTTTAGACCATCGAGTTCATATTCTGGTTTCACTGCATTGTCTGGGTAAAAGATTTGCCGGAGAAAGGATGGTTTGAAGAAACAAGGAATTTTACGTTTACTCATGACCTCACCGCCGATTTGACTCTAAAAATGGATAAAGACATCTCCTTTTCCCGCTTTTTGGTGGAAAAAAAAAAAACAGAGCTGGGATAACAAATCAAGGGACCTCTGGGAATGCTACAGGATTGGATGTTCTGATCATGTTAAGCAACAATGATAACAAATAATGCAGAAACATCCTAATGATTATGTTTGTGCTTTTACAAGGGAGACTAATTAAGGTAATTAAAGTAATTGAAGACTGAGAATGCCATGCTCCTTGTGATATGCAGACAGAAGTCAAAAGCAGTTCTATTGCCCTAAAAACCGTGTTTTGCAAGCAGAAGGCGAAGCCGGGCATCGATTAGTTGTTTACTAGATTATCAGCTAGCGTTAAGGTAGGGATGGTAAAATGCTTGATATTTGAACAGTAGGCCTCTTGAAATCGAGTTAAAATATGGATTTTTTTTTGTAAGAGTCTAGAATGGTTAGAATTTTACTTGTTTATTTGAATTCACAAAATACATTTTTTAAAAAATAGATTTTCTCGAATCTAAAAAAAAAAAAAAAGTTAAGTTAAGGATCATATCATGTTTTTTAATTTATAAAAATTATTTGGGTATTGTTAACATGTTAACAATAGTAAAAAAAATAATATACAAATAAAAATATAAAAACTAATTTGATATGAATTGATTAACTTTAATGATATAAAAACTAATCTAATATTAACTTTAATGATAAACAAATAAAATGAATAACCAATAAAAATAAAGTTTGATTAAAAAAATTCAAGATGATATATTTAAAAAAAATATTAATACAGCAATGTATTAGAATAATATGAATTAATCTAAGATAACTTGTTAAATTCATGACTCTCGGGTCATAAAATTTAAATAACTCTATAAAAAAAATGCAACTAAAGCATATTCAAAGGTATTGTAAATATTACTTTTTAAGGTAATTTTATTTAGAGATGTATTAAGATAATATTTTGTTATTTTAAAAAAATTATTTTTAACACTAGCACATCAAAACAATAAAAAAAAATTAATTTTTTAAAGGTAAGAATGGATCAAGATGCTAAACATAGTCTAAATCATGAATTCTAAATCTCAATTAATTCATTATTGAATGATAAAATTAAAAAAATAATCCAGAATAATAACTTGAGTTAAACAGGCTGGCTTATCAATTTCACAATTCAAGTAACGAGACAAAAATAACCTTATTTGTTTCATGAACTATTAAACTCCAATGAGTGTACAGTGTAATTTAGAGTATTTGGAAATATGATTGCATCTGTGTTTTTAATTATTAGTTTTTATTAAAAATTAATTTTTTTATATGTTTTGAATTGTTTTAATGCGCTAATTTTAAAAATAATTTTTACAAAATAAAAAAATATCTTAATATATCTAAATATAAAAAATACTTTAAAAAATCAACACAACCATCCTCCCAACTAATACATTGCAGGGTAACATTTTCCTGTGAACCTTATTTACAGCGGCCATATTTTCCTAGCTTTATTATTATTATTGTTATTCTATGAACAATCCAATCCTGAGCTGAAGACATGGTTTATGGTCTCGCGGTCTCGCCACCGTGAGATTTCTAGAGCAACCACGTAGCCCGGCTATACGAAACTGGGACGCGAAATTCTAGCATGGCTGGGACCAAACCGACCTCCGGGTAGCTTACCCCGAATAGCAAAAACAGGTCCTTTAATTCGAAATTCTGGAACAAGAAAAGAGGCATTGGACGTCTATTCACAGAGAGAAACTGCTAGCACTGTAGCCATGGATCCAGGCGAGCCGTGGGATATGGATGTGCTAGGAAGGGTTTAATAACATTGATATCAAGGGTGGTTAATGCGATAGCGACATGGTTGGACATCTCGTGGCCGATAAATCATCCCGTTGCCTTTTGCATGATCTTGTGAATATGCATGATCATCAAAATGGGACAAGTGTTATAATGACAGAACAGGTGAAATTTGATGTGTAAAATATATAGTTTGGTTACTCCAGGCTTGATTCTTTGTTTTTTACTCTTCTCAGCTTGGCACTAAAGGACATTGGTAGCCTTGTCGAGCTTTCAGTTCATTGTGCATGATTTTCTAGAAACATTGCATGCGAGAACGACGCCATGACATGGAATGCATCGACAGCGAACAATGATAAATTCAGAGCTTGTTTACAATGATTGTAAATTTATTTATTTTTATGTTTTAAAAATATTTTTTTTAAAATTAATTTTTTAAAAAATAAAATAATATTATTTTAATATATTTATGAGTAAAAAATATTTTAAAAACTAACAATATCTATACTTTCAAACATTTTAGTATTTTTACATATAATGTAATTTATGATGAAAATAAGTTAAGTTGAATCTTAAAAACAGGTCTAGTAGAATTAGCTCCAAACAAATTCCATTTTAAAAAATATAATAATTAGATTCAAGATTAAAAATTTTATTTTGTTTTTCATTCAAGTTTATATAATGTTTTGATTTAAGCCTGTCTAATCATAAAAATTTATGATTTTTTTTTTAAGATGACAGGTAAAAAAACTAACTCAAATAAATTTATTAAATTCACACACACATATGTATTTACCTTGGTGATCCTTGAAATAAACTCACTCACGTATCAGTAAATTTCTTCTTTGATATTTTTTTTTCTAGTTTGATGAGGTGGATGATTAAATCATTTTTTTTCTGTTTAATAATCCTCTCGGTACATGCAAGCCACTCCATCCACGTGTACCGGATAATCTCCAGTTGAATTTCAGAAGTGTAGACAAACTATCTGTAAACAACATTGATGGAATTGCAAACGACGTGCACTCAATTAATGTTGTATTTTAAAAATCACAGGAAGGTTTTTTCTGTAATTTTCTCCTGGACCGTCAGTTTTTGTGGTTTGTCTTGTGATTTTTTTTATATTAATATTAAAAATAATTTTTAAAAAATAATAAAAAAATATTTTTATAATATATATCTTTAAAAAACTTTAAAACCCGTCACTACCATAAAAAAAACACACAAAAATAGTTATTCAGAAAAACCTTTACTCATGGGCCACCCATTGAGATGAGAATTGCCTGTAACCAGGTGTTCTCGAATTATGCAATAGCATAAAACACAAGAAGACATTTCCTTTACCAGAAGAAAATTCGTTCGAAGTTTTTATATACTTGTTGATATTTTCTTATGGCATATGCAGGCACATCCTTTCAAATGACAACCCATTAACACCGTACAAAATCGCAGATTTTCTAAAAATAGAGAAAACAGACAAAAGAGCTCGAAGCCCTTTGCAGTGAAGTTTCAGCAAGTTTTGTTTTGTTTTTATTTTAAATTAATGTTTGAATTGATATATCTATATTAAAAATATATTTTAAAAAATAAATAATATTATTTTAATATATTTTTTAAAAAATAAACTTAACCGAAACAAATCTTCCTATTCGGTATATACAGATTTCTAAACAATCAACCAGATGACAAAAAGAATGATAATCAGAATCCACTAATCCACTGTGAAAATGTAATTAACCCAGAACCAGTTAATTAAACCACACCCCAACTCCAATCATAAGGTAACTGCTCACAGTAAACTAATTCACGCCATCAAAACATTAACAAATATTTAAAGTTCCTGGTAGTTCAATTGTGAACAAATAGGAGATGGATGACACAGAAGGACAAATGCTCCAGCTAGCGGGCCATTCCTTTCCTTCCAGTTGTTTGCACATCCTAATAAAAGTTAGTCATTTTTTATTTTTATTTTTTTGAATCTTGTATGGAACAGACCCGGAAACCTTAATAAAAGCAGCTTGTCTTCTACATTCTCTATTCTCTCGCGCTCTCTTTTCTTTTTCTCTCGTTGGGTCCCTCACAGCCTGCAAGCCCATCCCACCCTGCTTGGTCATTATTAAATCTTCTCCTTCCAGCCACTCTCATATCCATCTCCACTCCACCTCCTCTTCTCTCCCTCCTTCTTATCTCCCTCTCAAGTCTCGCTAGAGATCCCTAGTATTGATGGCTGTGGCTCTTGAAGACGTAGAATCTTGGCTCCCTATTGAGTTTCTTACAGCAGAAGAGGTACTCATGGACAAAGAGAACTTTAACAAAAACGGTTTCAAGACTGAGTTGAAACCGAGCCTGTGCTTCCCTAACGAGTTCCCTTACGAGTTCGACTCGTTTGGCTCATCTTCAGCTCTCAGTTCTCCGGTAGAGTCCGTCATGGGTTCCTCCACTGAGACTGAGAGCAGTGACGAGGACGACTTTCTGGCTGGGTTAACTCGGCGACTGACTCAGCAACTCCCCGTCAAACCTGAGGTACAACTCATCCCCTTTTACTCTTCCTTTAAAGTACTCACAACTACTAGTGCTTTTGTTCCTTTTCTTCTTAAATGCCGTTTCATCTTACCGGTGTTATCTTTTCGTTAACTTGATAGAAGAACTGGGTCATGGCTGGGTCACCGGAGTCGACTCTAAGTGGTCTCGGAAGCTGGTCCGTTTCCAGCAACGGAAGTCCGAACGGGGTGTTGTCGCCACCAACGACGCCGTATGGGACTAAGAATGACACATGGGATCTGATATATGCAGCTGCTGGTCAAGTTGCAAGGTTAAAGATGACCAATAATGAAGGCCACAAGTGTAATAGTAGTAATAATTTTCAAGGTAGGGGTTTGCTGGGTCCAGCCAGGACTCAAAACCCAGATCTCACTTCTGTGAAGCATCAGAATACTGGGTTTTATCCTTCTCAGAGTAGCTCTACTTTTGGCAACAATGTTCCACAAGTTAATCAGGTAAAGATTTTTTCTTAAGCTCTATTTCGTTTCAAAGAAATGAAATTAAAAAGGAAGTCTAACCAAAACGTAAGCCTCCCTTTGGTCCAGACACATTGAAAGTATTGTATCAAGCTAATTTGTGTCGCTTTGCAGTACCAGCAACTTGTGAGGCAAGAGCAACAGGCACTAAGGCAACAGTGCTCTTCAATTTGGGAACGACAACAAGTGAAGACAAGCTGGCAAGCTCAGCCCCAATTCCACCAACACCAACACCAACACCAACAGGTGCAGAGCAGAGGCAGAGATGTTCGTTATGAAGATGGGAGGTGTGGGCGTCCTCTTGGACTGCCTCAGTCTGCTTGGCCTCCTCTTCAAGTACACCCTCAAAATCAGCACTCTAATTCAGCAGGCATGAGGGCTGTTTTCCTTGGTGGATCTGGTGTTAAAAGAGAGAGTGCTGGCACTGGTGTGTTTTTGCCTCGTAGATATGGCAACCCCCCTGACCCCAAGAAGAAATCTGGTAAATAGTTTATTGCTGTAATTGTCGTTTTTCCTCCTATTTGATTTTTAACTTTATTCTTGTTCCTATTTTGACGATGACATCATCTTTTTACTTCCTTGATCAATAGGTTGCTCTACAGTTCTGCTGCCAGCTAAAGTTGTCCAGGCTCTAAATTTGAACTTTGATGACATGGATATCAGCGGTCTTGCTCAGCCACGCCTTAATAATAACGCATCTTTCCATTCCGAGTATGGTAAGCAAGTTTTTGATTTATTTTTCCTAGCCCTTGTGGTTTTTTTGGCGAACTTGTGATTATTCAGATTTACTATCAAAACGACCAGTTTTTATTGACTTTGGGTGTCTGTAATTGTGTAGATGCTCTGATGGCAAGAAGAAATGCACTTTTGGCACAGCAGAAGAGAAATTTACGGCAAGAGAATGTACTCAATCGTGAAATACGCCTGCCTCAGGAGTGGACATATTGAGACCACCCAGTAATCATGTGTTGTGGGCATTCATGCTGTCAAGGGGCATTCATGCTGTCATGATGATAATGTTTGTTTTGGTTTGGATGATGAAAGCAAAGTAAAGATGGTAGAAGTTTTTATAGGGATTTATGGTTTTTACAAGCAAAAGAGAGCGAGTTTAGTTCTTAAAGAGAGCAATAAGGAATCCAGCCTTTTTTTTTTTTCTTGCTAGGGAGATTGAATGAAGCTTTTGTGGACTAGGTTTTAGACGAAGGTCAAAAGGAAGCCATTTAATAGTAGTAGTAGTAGTAGATGATCATCAGGGGTTGCTGCTATTTTGTTGTAATAACGACGGGGTTAAGTTATGTTTAAAGGGTTTTTTTAGCAAGGGAAATTTGTTGGTTTATGGGGAGGTGGGGTATTTGGAGGTTGTAGGAGAGGAATCCACAGCTCTCTCTTTCTCCTAATATAATATCTCTTGGAAGCTAATATTATATCGAAATAAAGTACTTTTATTAGTTTCTGTTCGGACACTCCTTGTTTTACCGATCATGTTCCTACACCATTGTTGTCTTGTTAAGGAGTTGGCAATTCTCTGCACCATTGCAGGCTTGCTGTCAATCTTTTGCTCTGTTTAAACATTCCTTGTTCCTTTGGACTAGATTGGTAAACTAATCCAACCATGGCTAGACTTAAAATTGGTTAGCATGTCAATTCTTGTTCACATCTGGGCACGAGCGTGCCTTTTCATTATACCTAGCCACTTGTTAACGACGGGGAAAGCGCCTAAAGCTCATTTTCAAACCATGGGAACACGCAGGCCCAAGTTTGAACTAGGGTTGGAGCGAATAGCTGCTCGTGATTGTTTAGACTTCCGATGAGAACTTGCAATTTCAAAGTTTGCTTGTATTTTTGTATCCATGCTACAAGCTCGGTTAAGATGGGTCCCTTTTGTCGTTGTATATCAACCCATGCGTATCAAATACGGACCTTGTAATATATAATAACTAAGAGAATAGCATGTTAGTTAGCCTAATAATTTCCAATGGGTCCTCTGCGGAGAGGGAAATCTGCCGATAAGCTAATATATACTCGCTTTAACACAGAAAAGAAATAAAGAAAAAGCTAAGAGATGATGTAGAAAGGATCTTTGCTTCAGCGTGAAGCAGCAGAGATGGTGGATAAAGACTGAGGGAGGGAGGGGGGACGGAGTGAAATTTGCCGTACGTTCTTTTGGCTGATTTTGATGGGACCCATGTAGTGTTGGCTGTTATGTGTTTTAGGTCACTTTCCATGTTCAGAGGTCTATTGAATAGTTTTCGCGGTTCTTTCTTTCCTTTTTTTTTTTTTTCAAAAAGAGTGATGGAACATCTTCGGTAGTTGTGATTTGGTGCTCCGTGGACAGGGCATTGTTGACTTAGTCAAACCTCAGTGGCCTCCCTCCTCGATTTACTATTTCATGAATGGGATGCATGGGATGCTTTCTTAGGGTAAAGATATGTCTTTTTTTTTTCTTTGATAAATTAGATTATCTCCGTCAAGGATACCACGGCATACCATAGCTATCCTGCTTGTGATACAGAGTATTATTAAGGATTTAATATTATTACATGGAAGAAAGCTAGCTCGGACATATCTCAATAATTAACACCAGAAAAGAAAATTCAAGTTAATCAATTAGATCTAAGCATGCTTGTAATTGAGTTACTAAAAGCAAAATTGCCACGGGTGAGATGGGATTTTTGCGAGACGTGGATGATTAAAACAGTGATTTTTAATTAGTGATTGATTATTGCTGATAAATCCTGGGGCAACGGTAAAGCTTCATAGAGAATCAACTTGCGGAGGTTGTTAATGGGAAACTCCAATTGCTTCTTTTTGTTTTTGAACTCAATCCTCGATTTCTTGATCAACTCAGTTAGTCTTTATCTTGTGGAACAAAACAAGGAACAGGACTCCATGTTTATCGGTGAACAATTAATATTATCATTGAACCTTAACAAATTATACTTATTGTACTAATTGTCAATGATTTCCGACACCATCATCCTTGAGCAAAAAACAAGTGATAAAAAATAATAAATCGAAATAGAACTCAAGCAACCGGTCTGAATGGCAGCGTGTATTTTTTTTTTAATCAACCTTTTTTACGATGTTTATTTGACATTTTTAACAGGATTAGTACGTAATTGAATTCATCCATATCAAAGATTGAGGATTTTTTTGTTTTTTTGGTTGTGAGATGGAGGAATTGAGTGAAAGCAAGGATTACCCGATTTTTTTCTCTCCTGCAACTGGACTGTTGTATATGTAGACTAACAGATACTTTTAAAGCTAGGGTGACGACATTTATACTTGTTCAAGAAGTCTATTTGCAATCCATTTAGGCACAAGGAATTGTTCTTAATAACAGCCACCTTTAAAATATCATCAAGTTGCTCGGAGGAAGTTATTTCGTATTTGTTTTTAATTCCCACCGCATTTTTATCCCTTTAAAAAACGAGGTGTATAAAGACAGATAAAGTAAATTGTATTTTTTTCCTCTTAAAATTACCCATTTGAATAAATTATAATTAAGTAAATTTTTGTTCTTGAAAAAATAAAAACAGATATATGTTGATAGAGACGGGTATAACTTATGTTATTTAAGTATGTGTTCATTATCCTAAAACGCGGTACTGGTAATGTCTCCGTTATCTCATGGCATGGCATGGGAAAATGGGTTTGAATTGAAAAGTAAATTTTTTTATTTATTAAATTCTTATTTCAGTATCAAATAATTCTATCTATTTGAGGTTCTAAGATTTCCTTTTTCTTTCCAATACTAATATCAGAGGATGATATGTTCGTTACTTGGTGCCCCCGCGCCCCCCCCCCCCCCCCCCCCCCCCCCCCCCACCCCAAAAAAAAAAAAGAAGCAAGGATTTAACTGTGAATTGTTTTTTCGCCGTTGGACCAATATGCATGCTTCGAGCTAGGGTCAGAAATTAGCCACAAGTAAATTAGCTATAAGAGCTCTAATTGCAATCAATTTAGGCATATGACATGGGTTTGTTTTCTTTTGTTTGAGACTCTTAATAGTTGAATT